>CM026570.1:34796858-35296239 GCA_015143295.1 Tetracentron sinense | reverse complement strand
TGCTGTCGTCATGTTCAAAAATGCCATCAATGCCAGATTTACGCAGACCGAATCAATGCACCACCTACTACATTGCACAATCTTACTGCACCTTGGCCTTTCTCAGCTTGGGGCATAGACGTCATTGGGCCCATCATGCCGAAAGCATCAAACGGTCATCGATTTATTCTTGTTGCTATTGATTATTTCACAAAATGGGTTGAAGCGGCCTCTTTTGCTAATGTCACAGCCTCAGTTGTTCAGCGGTTTTTCAAGAAAGATATCATTTGCAGATATGGGGTTCCGTATGAGATCGTCACAGATAATTCTCTCAATTTCTGCAACAAAGGTATGACTGAACTCTGCCAGAGATTCAAAATCCAGCATCATAATTCCACACCGTACAGACCTCAAGCCAATGGTGCAGTCGAAGCCGCAAACAAAAATATGAAGCGAATCATCGAGAAAATGGCAATTAGGTATTCTGCCTGGCATGAAATGCTCCCCTACGCACTCATGGCCTACAGAACATCGATTCGCGCTTCGACTGGTGCGACACCATTCTCCTTAGCATACGGTATGGAAGCTGTCTTGCCTATTGAGGTAGAAATTCCGTCATTGCGAGTGCTAATGAAAGCAGAAATTGAAGAATCTGCATGGGCAGAAGCCAGATATGAACAGTTGCATCTGATTGAAGAAAAACGACTGAAAGCCATAGATCACTCTCAAGCCTATCAGAGGCGTATGGCCAGGGCGTTCAATAAGAAAGTCAAGCCCAGAGATATTGAAGTTGGTGACCTTGTTCTCCGGAAATTGTTGCCAAATCGTCCAGATCCGAGAGAGAAATTTACACCAAACTACGAAGGCCCATACATTGTCAGGGAAAAGTTCTCGGGAGGCGCCCTTCGACTTGGACGGATGGATGATGAGGATCTTCCTGAGCCAATCAACTTAGATAAAGTTAAAAAGTATTATGCTTAGGATCCTATCTGATAACTGCTTGTACTCTTAGCTTCTTTGGGAAATGATAGGAGACCGTATTTGGTGCCTGCTATCCCTATAAATCATGTAACACCTACAATATATCAATAAAGTTCGTTAGTTAATCCTTCGAGCCTAATAACCTCTCTTTCAAACACCTTTTATCGGGACACCTTGCACTTAGTCTGCTATGAACTACGTCATGACCTGATCCTGAAAAAGGTACGTAGGCAACCTGGAAATCAGGTGCGGTCAAAATTTTCAAACCATTTGGACAAAGCAGCTCCAATTCAAAAATAAAAAACAACAAAAAAAAATCCAAAAAAAAAAAAAGAAAAAAAAGGAATTGAGAGGTTGATTGAAAGAAAAAGAAAAAAAAAATCAATCAAGAGGTGTTCAAGAAAAGACAGAATTCTGATAAGCAGAAAGGATGTCCCAAACTTTCAGTCCCCTCAGCCAACGTTTCGTCCCATCTCAAGTCCTCCTAGATCCCTTAGAGACTAAGAGTACAAGCAGTCATCAGAATAGTATCCGAGGTAGAGCACTGGCATTCAAGGCAATGAAGGGAGTAAAGCCTCCATATAAAATAAATCGCGGGCATGAGTAAAAACCGGAAACGGCCTCATTGCGCAAAAATAATGCGAACCCTGTGACTTGGTCATTCCAAGGGTAAAAAAAGGAAAAAAAATTGAAAGTAGTCCAAACAGCGAATTTTGGCAAAGACCATTTGTGCATCAGTTTTTCAGGCAATCAGTCACTGTAATAAGAGCAGAATCGTACTTCAAATAAATCGCGGGCATGAGTGAAAACCGGAAACGGCCTCAATACGCAAAAATCACGCGAACCCCAGCTCTAGTCTTGTGACTAGAGGCAAAAGAGGGAAAATAATTTGATCAATTTCGCAGGCATGAGTGAAAACCGGAAACGGCCTCATCGCGCAAAAATAATGCGAACCCTGTGACTTGGTCATTCCAAGGGTAAAAAAAGGAAAAAAAATTGAAAGTAGTCCAAACAGCGAATTTTGGCAAAGACCATTTGTGCATCAGTTTTTCAGGCAATCAGTCACTGTAATAAGAGCAGAATCGTACTTCAAATAAATCGCGGGCATGAGTGAAAACCGGAAACGGCCTCAATACGCAAAAATCACGCGAACCCCAGCTCTAGTCTTGTGACTAGAGGCAAAAGAGGGAAAATAATTTGATCAATTTCGCAGGCATGAGTGAAAACCGGAAACGGCCTCATCGCGCAAAAATTATGCAAACCCGTGACTTGGTCATTCCAAGGGCAAAAAAGGGAAAAAGTTGAAAAACAGTTCAATAGCAAAATCTGTAGAAGACCATTTGCGCTTCACCTCTCAAGCAATCAGATTGTCATAACAATCCATTTGTTCGCAGGACTCTTTGTATTGCCAATCTGGCACAGCGTGAGACCAGACTTAGTTTTACTTATCCTGGACAATAATGATCAATAAAGTCTTGTTTTCTCTTGGCCATACTGTACTGTCCGAAAACATCAAATGTTTTCACGATCTCCAAATGCTACATCTAAAAGGCAATTCCCATGCAAACTCGAAGGCAAAGTATAGTACTTCACATGATTTCAAAAGCCATTTTTAAAAATAAAATTTGCAATTCTCAAAAAAAAAAAATCTAAATTTTTGTTCAAATTTGGGTCTCATGGGCTGACTAGGGCAGTTTTCTCTCGCTCATGGCAAGCAACGTCTCTTGCGATCGTGGATTAGCAAGGAAATAAGTAAATCTCTAGCAAATTATCTTTTCTCTGCTGTTTGACATCGAAATGTGTGGTCTTTCAGTTTGGTTTGGGACATCGAAATGTGTTGTCACAATCAAATGCATCTCTTGTTGGTTGACATCGAAATGTATTGTCATCCATTTCATCTCTTCTGTTTGACATCGAAATGTGTTGTCATTCATCTCTTCCCGGTGGACATTGAAATGTGTTGTCATCAATTTCATCTCTTCTGTTTGACATCGAAATGTGTTGTCATTCAATTCAATCCCGGTTGACATCGAAATGTGTTGTCATCCATTTCATCTCTTCTGTTTGACATCGAAATGTGTTGTCATTCATCCAATCCCGGTTGACATCGAAATGTGTTGTCATCCATTTCATCTCTTTCGTTTGACATCGAAATGTGTTGTCATTCAATCTCTTCTCGGTTGACATCGAAATGTGTTGTCATCCATTTCATCTCCTTTTGTTTGACATCGAAATGTGTTGTCATTCAATCTCTTCTCGGTTGACATCGAAATGTGTTGTCATCCATTTCATCTCTTCTGTTTGACATCGAAATGTGTTGTCATTCATCCAACCCCTGCTGACATCGAATGTGTTGTCACCCATCAATTCAATCTCTTCTTGGTTGACATCGAAATATGTTGTCATCCATTTCATCTCTTCTGTTTGACATCGAAATGTGTTGTCATTCATCTCTTCTTGGTTGACATTGAAATAATGTTGCCATCCATTTCATCTCTCCTGGTTGACATCGAAATGTGTTGTCACCAATCATTGCAGCATATTTGACAATCGAATGTGTTGTCACTCACTCCATCAATCATTTTGTTTTCGAGCTCCCTTCAATCCATGTTTCACTTACACTCTTTCCCCAGCAGACCTCTGCAATGAGGCCATAAACTATACCCATCACTCCATTTTTGTCTTGGCAAGTTTAACTAGGCTTTCCCTTTTTCTTATCTTAGATTTTCACAAGTTTTCACAGGTTTTCAGTGTGTGAAAATGACGGTGTTTCAGTCTTTGTCGTTCAATTACCAACAATCTCCGACAAAGAGGGGCAACTGTGAACACCCCATTTTTACACCCCTAAAACCTTATTTACCTTTTATTTTATTTTATTATTTTTTATTATTATTTTTTTAATTTTTTTTTTTTTTTCATTTTAGTAGGGAAAGAGAGGAGGAGAAATCCCATGTAAGTCCTTGGCCAAGAGCCCAATTCACGTGACTCACCACGTAGACAAAATCCGAGTCAAAACCCCCAAGCCCAAGTTTGTTTAAGCTAAATCCTCTAAGGAATATGACTTTAAAGCCCACAGCCCATGCTCCGAACTCAACTCCTTTCGGAATCCAAGTCCAGAACCCGAACTTGTCTTCAGGCCCAAAGCCCATACGCTCATTATAAAAACCAAGGGTATAGAATTAAAACCCTATCTTTCCACTCGGACTCAGTCTCAGCGAGAGATATTTCTCCCACTCCATTTCTTCTCTCTTCCCGCCGGCTGCAACCTCAACTTCAACCGCCATCGTCGCCGGCGAATGTGTGCTCTTCTCATGGAAATCAACGGCGAGTTCCCTCCTAATCTCGGCGTCTTCAAGTTCCGGTTCAAGCTACAGCATATCAATTGAGTCCAACTCATCTCCTCCGGCCGACTCCTCGCCCTCTTGTTCAGCAGAAAGCCACCGACCAACGTTTCTCTCCGGCGAGTCGTTTTCCCCAATGAGCTGTGTGTTGCGTCCAAGGAGAGGTGGTTTCCCCTTTGTTCATCCTTTCCGGCGAGCTCAATCAGTCGGGTCATCTCGGTTGTATTAACCATCTTCTCCGGCGAGCTTTGGTTAGTCTCGGGCAGCATCACCTCATCTTCGTTTCGCCTCTAGTTCAGGCCCAGGTAGCTGCTCAGGCCAGCACCCGGCACTCCTCCGGTCACTGCCCTGCATCCCACATCCCTATTCCCATTTTATTTTATTGTATTTCATTTTGGGCTGTATATCTTTTATATTTTTTTGGTCTGAGATAGCGTTCTTCATCACCGAACCAGCAGCCCCACATCATCTCCAACCTTCTCCACGCCTGGCAGGTATACTCCCCTCTATTTAATTTCTTTTTTGTTTTGTCTTATTGTTTCTCAGAGAATTGGAAGCCCCCTAGAATCATTTTAAAATTATTGGGCCTATTCCTCGAGGCCTTAAAAAGATAGCGGACCAAAGCCAATTGACCATTAGTGGTCAATGGGCCTTGGCCCATTAACTTTCCCTTGGGGCCCACCTATTTTGTTGTGTATGTATGTATTATCCATGTGCGTGCAATAGGGATAGGCCGCGATTTTCTTTTCCTATTTTGCCTACATTGGGCACTTAGATAGTTTTCCTTTTTAACCCTAAAATAATTGGCACACCCCGTTAGTTAGTCTTACAAAAAATAATAATAATAAAAAGATTAAAATAAATTAAAGGTACTGGTCTATCTCCCCTTGGGACCTAGAGCAGGGTCCGTATTTAAACCATAGCCTCTTTTGGTTTAAGGCCGCTCGATCCGCCCTGCTCTTTGCCTTTAAGTTAATTAAGTCAGTTAGGCTTTATTTTCCTTTTTGCCTACCTTGGGCATTTAGTTTAGTTCTTGACTAGTTAAAACTTGCCAAAATTAAAAAATACAAAAAAAAGAAATAAAAAAAAATACAAAAACAAAAACATTTAAAACCCACAAAATGCAAAAAAGACTTACCCTAATAAATGAACGCCCCCTAGAGCTCCCCCACGAGCACCTAGCTACGCGGCCATCTCCCGGAGTGAGATTCATAAATCTCAATTCCACTTCCCCTCCCCAACTCAAACACGAGTTGGAAGTGACCACACTCCGAAACGAGTATAAAAACAGTCACGGACCCCGAACTACTATGAGGGTCTGATTCCGACTAACCGGATAAGTAGGCAGCCCAATCAGGGTTCGACCCCAACCAAAAATAAACTTTTTTACACCCCCTTTTGATTTCGATTAGCAAAATTAATAAATTTTAGGAAATGTTAAGTGATTTTTTTTAATGTTTGATTTAGACCTAATGAGTAGGTTACCATCATCAGATGGAGGTCCTGGGGTGCCTAACCCCTTCCCCAGGACCTAAAGGGATCTCTTACCTAGACTATTCTGGACCGTAGACCCCCTCATTTGGATTATCTCGGGATCCTACTTCCCCTAAGTAGGTGGCGACTCTTAAAAATAGATTTAGCGTTATTCCTCCACTCTCGGACCTTATTCCGATACTTAGAGTTGAAAGGGGAGGAAAGGCGGTAAATTTATGCATTCACAATGATCTACAACTCCAATTATTCAATCATTCACTCCAAAGCTTAGATTTTAAATCTATTGAGTTATACCATAGAAATCCAAAATGAGTCATTATTGAGCTATTCAACTTCATACTTTGAGAGACTCCTAGTGAGTGTTCAAGTGATCTATCAACTATTTTTAGAAGCAAATTAAGATTGTATTCATCACTCTACAAAGTGTGTGAAAGTCAAAAATTGGTGATTTCTTGTCCTTGAAGCGGGGAGCTTTGTAAAGTGAAGAGATGATTGTTCTCTTACGTTGTTTAGGCTTTATCTTCGCCCGTAAGAAGATTGATTAGACTTGAATTTTGCCCGGAATAAAGTTGTAAAATGTTTGGTCTTCACCCATACGAAGACTGTACGAGTAAAATCATGGTGAATTCTCTAGCAGGTATAACTTGAGGCAAGGATGTAGGCGGGATTGTCGAACCTCATGAATAATATCTTTGTATTTGCATTCTCTCTCCCTACTCTTTATTTTATTGCTTTACATTGTTTGTGTAGAATTGCATAATTCATTTCCCTTTTAATTATTATAATTGAAATTCTCTTAAGTGATTAGGAAGTTTTTTAAATTGTCATAGACCCTATTCACCCCCCCCCCCTCTAGGGTCTAAACCTTGGGTAACAAGTGGTATCAAAACCTAAGTCTTTGTTTTTAAAAGATTTAACAATCTTAGAGAAAATATTTTTTTTGGTAAAAATGGAAACTATTTATGCAACTACCCTTAGAGAAGGCCAATCGACCACTAGACCTCCTTTATTCAATGGTGAAAACTATAATTATTGAAAAGTGAGAATGATGTATAGCATTCAAGCTTTAGATTACAATTGCTAGAAAATTATTGTAAAAGGTCACCACTTCCCCAACCATTAATGATATTCAAATACCAAAGGATGATGATGAATGGTTGGAAGTCGACATTAGACTTGTTCAACTCAATGCCAAAGTTATAAGAAATTTATATTGTGCATAGTGATCGTCAATTTATTAAACCTCGTAATAGCTACAATTCCGTAGAATAGTGACTAGTGTTGAGTGTCGAACCACAGAGGACTGCGCTGGTTTCGTTGCCTTTTTCTCGAAATTAATTCTAAGTCAATAAGTAACAAGATTGATTGATTCGATTTGATTGATTTTAACCTAAGAGTATAAATTAAACTATCAGATTTTATTTAACCTAATTAAACTAAGAGCTTTTGGTTATATATCAGTGAGAGAAGTTATATGGTATTTGAATCCACCACTAGACTCATAATTAAATCCACAAGTATTTATTCAGGTCTCTTCAAGCATAAATAATAGGGGTGAGATCGACCACAAGTCTCAACTCATCAAAACAAGAATGATTCGAGAGATCAAACTCTAGGCATATCTTATCTTCGATTAGCACGAGTGATACACACTAAACTAGGGTTGCGACATCACTCGTCTTCACTAGGCATAAAATATCCTATAATTTAATTTCTCGACAATAATACTATTTCATAAAATCCATACTAACAATCACAGAAATATGATATAAATGATTTCAATCTCAACAAAATAGAACCTAAGACAAGGATAAGATCATATTGAAACTGATTATAAACTTGAATAAATTGGTTGAAGAACAACCCTCTCCTTCTCTCGTTGGCTCGTGCATCACCCTCATGTATTACTGTTCCACCTGGACTCGTTTAAAAATTATTTTACATTGAGGACAATGTAACCTTTAAGTTTGGGGTTGAGATATAATTTCATTATATGGTGATTAGGTATTACTGTTCCATCTGGACTCATGTTACATCTATCTATATGTGCTACTTTCGTGTACTAACCTTTTGAGATATGATTGATAAAAGTTTGGGGTAGACCGTTACTTGACAGATGTTTTCTTTTCTTCCCCTTCTCATTCTCTTGTTGGCTCGTGCATCACCCTTAGGTATTATTGCTCCACCTAGACTTGTTCAAAAATTCTTTTACATTGAGGATATTGTAACCTTTAAGTTTGGGGTGTTAGACATATATGCCTACAAAAGCCATTCTAGAATTGTATTAGTCTACTTAATTAATAAAAACATATTTTACATTCACACATTGTCTTCTACATTGGGTAACATATTAAAAGTATCTCATTAGATGAGACTACTTTGTCCTTTAGGTAACATTGTAGGAAAACCATCAAATTAGTTTTTAACTAGTTGCTAAGGGGATATGATTTTCCGGTTCCTTGTAGACCTAGAATTGTTCTAAGTTATTTAGGATACATCTAAACAATGTATTCCTACTAACTTATACATTGTTAGTTTCATATGATGGAGTGATGAATCTCAATCACTAAAAGAAGGGTCTCTTGACTAAGATGTGGATATAAGTAAGAAGTACTTATATTACAACTGGATCGCTCAGTAGATACCCTTAGAAATATATTGTCTATATGTTTAGGGTAGTCCATTTGACAAATTGTTCTTAACCTGAGAGGTCGACATCTTCTCTAATATTGGCCTATATAGCTTTGATGTAGTCAATCGTTAATGTCCAACACACCAGACTAAATACGGGCTCATTGGGTTATGTATGCTATACTAGAAGAAGTGTGTGTACACTCAACAAGGATTTCACTACTCTTCTAGAGTATTGAGTTGACACTTGTCAAACCGGACTTGGAAAACCAGCGCTGGTATTAATCGATGAAATGATTTTATCGATAAGTTTATTTTCTATATAAAAGAAATATAATAAATATTATTATTATTTCCTTTAAAGAATTTCTAAAAATAGTTTTGAAAATCCAAGTTTGACTAAAAGTATCAAAGAGAAAGAGTTCTCATTATAAGCTAGGGATTACAGACAGTATAAGATATTACCCCGTAAGCTTATAACAATATTAGAAGTGGAAGGACGCATCTGTAAACAAATCTTGTAATAGAAATACCTGCAAGTAATTCTCTATTTTCTGGGGGTTAGTCACATTGTGTTAATGGACATTATTGTGATTGATGGAAGTCTAGTAACATAGATGCTAGTCTATGATCCTAATGGTTTTATAGGAAAGTGCTTCCTAGTAACAAGGCTTTAACCAAAAGGGTTAAGCATTTGGTCCTACAACCGGAAATTGGAGATCCCTTTAGATCTCACACACTTGGACCTTCTTAAAGTTTTTAATTTAATTATTAATTAAATTAATTAATTTCTCTAAGAATATCACTATATGGTATTGCGAAGCTCTAATAGGTGAAATCACATAGGATGTGATTAACCATATGGGGAGGACCCATATGAGATTTTGATAAAGATCAAATAATGACCAAAAGAGTTTGGAACTCTTTGATGGACTTGTGGAAGTGGGGCCCACCTAGGGTGGGACAACTACTTCATGGTGAACCTTATCTCTTTAGTTAGTTAGGTGATTTTATCTCCTAATAGTTAGGGATTAGATTACTTGATTGCTAATTAAAGAATCCCTATTAAATAGGGGTTGTATTAATTTGTTACTAATGATTTCCTATTAAGATAAGGATAAGATTAGTTTGTTACTAATTAATTATCCTAATAGATAATGATAAGATTAGTTTCTTACTAATGGATAAGGTTAGTTTCTTACTAAGATAAATCTTAATTAATTAGGAGTTATCATTAAGGAATCTTTTGAGAAAATTCTAATTGGATTAGGATAAGAGAGAGGAGTCTTGGATTGCAAGTAAGCAATCCAAGAGGCCTATATATAGGGTGGGACGTCCACCCCTTGGCTATATGGTTATTCTCCAATGTTTTCTCTCTCCTTCTCCAATAGCTCACGCCCCCCCTTCTCCCTCTTATGGTAGTTGTAAGGTCATACTCTCGTATTCTTTCCTCTTGGTTTTGATTTGGATCTTGAACAAAATCAGAACCAATCTTGTTAATCAAGAAAGGATCTTACGTTCAAGAGAAAAATAAAAAATCATAGAGCTTGAATTGGAAGAGCCATTAACTTCCATTAGAGAAAAACTTTAAAGAATTAAAGAAGTTTCGTGTGAATCGTGAAAGAGACTTTTCACTTGTGAAATTTTGCAGGCATCATTCTATAACGTGGATTAGACTTATCAATATCAAAGTCACAAATGTGATTGTTCTTTTTATCCTTCATTTAATAAAATTAAGTAGAATCGTAGTCAGATATTGAGATTCGATGTATGCCCCCAAATAACTATTTTTCTAAAATTTAAAAAGAGGCATACTTTCATGGGGTTGGGATATAATTTTATTATATGGTGATTAGGCAATAATGCAAAAGGCTAGCACATAAAAACAAATAAAATTTTAAAAATTGTTCTATTTTTGAATCTGAATTAATTGTGATACATATAATATAATCTATCCGTTATTGAGGGGCTTAATTTAAGAACAAATGATCCCAAATAGATGCAATTCATACCTGTAAGCATCCAATTTTTATACCCCTTCCTAATCGTGATTAACCATCTTCACCATGGTTAATCTCCTCAAACCCCAGGCAAACCCTAATCAAGCCTTAGTCAAACCCTAGGTAAACCCTAGGTCAAATCTAAGCAAACCCTAGCTCAAACCTAAGAAAAGCCTAGTCAAACCCTAGGCCTAACCCTAGGTTAACCTTAGGTCAAAACCTTAGTCAACCCTAGTCAAACCCTAGGCCTAATTCTAAGTTAACCTTAGGTCAAAAACCTTAGTCAAACCCTATGCCTAACCCTAGGTCAACCTGAGGTCAAAACCCTAGTCAAACCCTATGCCTAAGCCTAGTTTAATCTTAGGTCAAAACCCTAGTCAACCCTAGTCAAACCCTAAGCCTAACCCTAGGTTACCCCCAGTTTAACCCTAAGGCTCAAGGCCCATTTCTAGGTCCAGAGACCCAAAAATCACAACCAAACCACCCTGTGGGCCCAAGCATGGGCTCACAAGCCTTAGATGATCATTGGTGGGGGGCCCATGTACAAAATTTGAAAAATCAAAGAAATTGCGGTAATAACTTTACCGTAATTACTAGATTTGGCAAAAGCTACAATGTCTCCTGATTAATAGTGATTGGGTTGAGTCTGCTTGGGCAAAAACCTATAAATGGTGGTAATAACATTACCGCAATTATTTGTTTAGCCTAAACCAGGAATGACAATACTGGAATTACCGTCATTCCTGGAGCTTACAAAAAAACTTGTCTAGCACCCTCGTGGACTCCCCATCTTCTCCTTCCTAGTATCCTACACCCATTTTTGAATACCCAAACTACCCTAGGTCTCCCCAATCCTATAAATACTCCCTCCCCCTTCAAGCCTAAAGCCCATTCCAAAAACCCAAGAGGAAACTCTGTAGAATTTATGTGCTACCTGAATTGCAACCTTCTTCTCTCAGTCCTCCACCTGAGGTCATATCCTAGAGCACCTAGGGATCACCCCAGGCCTCTCCCAGTTCTGCACTACCGTGCACCGCCACCTCCACCATCGTAAGAGTCAAGCCGACAGGGTAAGGCCTCCCCTACCTCTTTTATTTTTTTGTAAAAGCTATGTAAGCCCCTGGTCCTACTCCAGGGGCCTTTTTTTTTCTGTTTTGGCATTGCATACCCAATGACAGAGGTCCCCTTGCCTCTTCATAGGTATGTGGACCCTCTCGAGGGAGTGAGCTCCGGTCACGAGGCCCCCTACGTGCATGGATTCTCCCCTCAGCTTCTGAGGGACCCTCAGTCTATAAGGGATCCCCTGGAAGCAGTCTGGTTCAGTGCCAATGGGAAAAAAATCAGAAATGACGGTAAACACAGTACCGTACTTTATGGACTTCTCATTTGCAGTGACCGTAGACCCATTTTGATTGAGCCCTGGTCCATTTCAGGGCATGTTTCAAGTCCCTAAGACCTCCCTTTACCTACCCTGATCCTTTCAGGCTCACCCCCGTAACTTAACCATGGTTAAAACTTAAAAAAATGGAAATTGTCCAGAATGTCGGTAAATTGTTTATCGACATTCTGGGTTTTCTGGTTTACACTGTGACTGGTCACTATGGGTTCATTTCAGGCCAAGCCCTGGGCCCACAGCAGGCACAGGACACCTGATAGAGTCCCCTCATCGACCTTAAGGTTTTAAGACCATATGGGTTCACCCCTAACTTTACCCTTGACTAGTAAAGTCATTTCAAGAAATGACTGGAAATAGCGGTGAACTTTCTACCGCCATTCCAAATCTGTGAAGATTTGGAATTAGTGGTAAACAGTCTACCGCAAATCCCAGTTTTCTGCAATTGGGATTTGTACAGGGCCCAGACCAGGTAGGAGGCTATTTTAGGCCCTGCCCTGCTACCTGAGCCCATTCCAGACTTGTCCAGACCCTTAACTAGGGTTAACTCAGCCCCGATTAAATTCTAACCATGGTTAAAGCCTTTTGACATTGGAAAAATCCAGAAAATCCCAAAAACATATAAAAAATGCAAAAATACCAAAAACTTGACCTTGGACCTTTTAACCATGGTTAGTAGTCCTAACTATGATTAACTCTTCCCTTAACTCTGGTTAAGTAACTTTTAGCCTACCGGACTAACCCTTAGCCTATCGGGCTAATCTCTTAGTCTACCGGACTAACCCTTGGTCTATCGAGCCTAATTTTAGTCTACCGGACTAACCCTTAGCCTCCCGACCCAAAACCTTTTAGACCATGCACTTGACCAACCCGGTCAACCAAACCCTAGCCTCCAGCCTAAACCCTTAGCCACTCCGGTGCGCACACACACCCCCCTTAGCCTTGACACGAGCTCATATGCCAGAACTACGTTCGGTCTAATCTCACCCCTTATGAGTACGTAGGCAACCAAACCCGGGTTCGACCCTAATTAGGACTTTTTCTTTCTTGGATTAGTATACTCTAAACACTTAGTCATTTGAATGCAATTTAATTTTAATTTGAGTTATACCTAGGGAGTAGGTAACCATTGCAAAATGGGGGTCTCGGGGTGCCTAACACCTTCCCTAAAACTTAATCGAACTTCTTACCTAGACTCTCAAGTAGACCATAAAGACCTTATCCATATCTTGGGACCTATCCCTTAAAATAAATAAGTAGCGACTCCCGATTCAAATCCCAGTGAGTAAAATCCGTGCTCACACTACCCTTGACTGAACTATACATGCTGAAAAATTGTAGAGTCATAAGTCACTTTGAGAAATTGTACGAGCACTCTAAGATATTGTTTTGTGGGGTTTGAGATTGACTTAATTAATTGATGTTTTTGATATCTCTGAAGAAGTTAGGTGACTTATGAAGTACTAAAGTGAAAATTTTTAATGACACAATTGGGTTACCTAAATAGAGTTTGCACTTAGTAACCAGGCCTCTTGTCTTACTAAGCAGAGAGTGTTCGCGTCAAACTGTGTAAGCCTTAGAATGGACAAATAATCACAGAAAAATGGAACCATCATTATCTGCTATTCACTCTTTGAACCGAACTCCCACTTAGGTATTTAAACAATTCCGGATCTTCCTAGAAGAAGAATTTGATTTGGGCAAAGAATCTAGACTTGTCTTGTTTGGACCAATGAGAGAGAATCTGTCAAATTGCGAGGTAATTAACGATGTTTGCGAACCATGGGGGTTGTACTTGAGTTACCTCGAGCAATTGTTCGTCCAGGAAAGAATCTTAGATGGGACAAGGGTTATGGGAAGACTTTACCAAGAGTCTAGATAGGTGGTCAGCAACCACATTGTCGGACCCTTTCTTGTCTTGAATCTCAAGGTCGAACTCTTGAAGGAGGAGGATCCACCTAATCAGCCTAGGCTTGGTGTCTTTCTTGGAAAGGAGGTACTACAAAGCGATGTGATTAGTGTACACCAAGATTTTGGATCCGAGAAGGTAAGATCTGAATTTATCAAAGGTATAGACTACAGCTAATAATTCTTTCTCGGTGGTAGTGTAATTCAATTGAGCATCCAAGAGAGTCTTACTAGCATAGTAGATAGCATGAGGGGTCCTCTTCACCCTTTTCCCTAAGACCGCCCCGACTGCATAGTCCGAGACATCATACATCAACTCAAAGGAGAGAGACCAATTAGGGGGCTGCATAATTGGGGCTGTAGAGAGTAGATGGCGGAGTTTGTTAAAAGCTTCTAGGCATGCTTTATCGAAGGAGAAAGGGATATCCTTGGCAAGTAAATTTCTCAATGGTCCAGAAATTTTACTAAAATCCTTAATAAAGCGACGGTAAAACCCCGTCTAGCTAAGGAAAGAACAAATCTGTCGCACCGTGGTCGGTGGAGGGAGACTCGAAATTAGGTTGATCTTGACTTTATCTAAAAGTATGCCTCTTTGAAATTTTAGAAAAACAATTCTTGAGGGGCATACATCGAATCTCAAGATCTGACTATAGTTCTAATTGATTTTATTCAATGAAGAATAAAACAAATTACCTTCGCGACTTTGATATAGAAAAGTCGTTTCCACGATTTGAAGGATAGAACGATACTCGCAAAACTTCGCAAGTGAAAAGTATCATTCGCGATTCACACGAACCTTCTTTTTATTTAAAACTTTTCTCCAATAGAAGCTAATGGTCCTTCCAATCCAAGCTCTATGATCTTTTATTTTTCTCTTGAATTCAAGATCATTTCTTTTATAAGATTGGTTATGATATTATTCAAGATCAAACAAAAACTACGAGAGAAGAGGGCGTGAGCTACAAGGGAGAAAGAGAGGAGGCTGAATGGAGTGGGAGCTCCAAGGGTGGGCATCCCACTCTATATATAGGCCTTGGGCCTTCTATTCTCTTTAGTTCTAATTTAATTAGAACCTCCTTACTTGATTCTTAATGATACTTTCCTAATCCAATTAGGCTTTATCAAAAATAGAAACCAAATAATTAGTAACTAATCTTATTCGTATTTAGTAGGAAGTTGTTAATAGTAACTAATCAATTTAGCAACTAACTAATTTAGTAACTAACTAATTAGCAACTAACCGATTTAGTAACTAACCAATTTAGTAACTAATCAATTAACAACTAATAAAGTAGCATCTATTGAGGTGGGCGTCCCACCCTAGGTGGGCCCCACTACCTCACGCCCCTCTATGAGTTCCAAACTCATGTTGGTCAATGTTTTGATCTTTATCAAAATTTTCATATGAGTCCTACCCATTTAATTAATCACATCTCATGTGATTTGTTCTATTAGAGCTTCACTATACCATATGGTGAATTACATGGAGAATTTATTTAATTCAATTAAAGCTTTAAGAATGTCCTAGTGTGTGAGATCTAAAGGGATCTCTCATTTCCGGTAATGGGACAAAGTGCTTAACCTTTTGGTTGAGCCCTGTTGCCAGGAAACACTTTCGTACAATTTCATTAGGATCTTAGAATTTTATCTAGGTCCTTGGACTTCCACTAATCACAATAATGTCTATTAACACAATGTGATTAACCCCCATAAAAAAGGAGAATTACTTGCAGGTATTATCTATTACAAGGTTGTTTACGGATACATCATTCCACCTCCAATATTGTTATAAGCTTACGGGACAATATCTTATACTGTCTGTAATCCCTAGCTTATACTGAGAATTCTTTCTCTTTGATACTTTTAGTCAAAGTTGGACTTTCAAAACTATTTGAAATCCTTTAAAAGAAATAATAGTCATTACTTTCTTTTATATATATAAACTACCATTCTCAATAAAACCATTTCATTGATAAATACTAGCGCTAGTTTTCCAAGTCCGGTTTGACAAGTATCAACTCAATATAAATTACTCTAGAAGAAGAGTGGTGGATTCCTTGTTGAGCGTACACACTCTTCTTCTAGTATAACATACATAACACAATGAGCCCGTATTTAGTCTGGTGTTTTGGACATTAACGATTGAAGACATTCTGTCAAATGGACTACCCTAAATATACAGACAATATATTTCTAAGGGTATCCTCTAAGCAATCCTGTTTCAATATAAGTATTTCTTACTTATATCCATATCTTAGTCAAGAGACCATTCTCTCAGTGATTGAGATTCATCACTCCATCATATGGAACTAACCATGTCTAAGTTAGTAGGAATACATTGTCCAGATGTATCCTGAATAACTTAAAATAATTTTAGGTCTACAAGGAAATGGAAAACCATATCTCCTTAGCAATTGGTTCAAAACCAACTGGATGGTTTTCCTACAATGTTACCTAAGGGACAAAGTAGTCTCATCATATGAGACACTTTATAATATATATTACCTAATGTAGAAGACAATGTGTGAAAGTAAATATACTTTTATTAATAAAGTAGATTAGTACAATCCTAGAATAGCTTTTGTGGGCATATATGTCTAACATTATCTACCTTTATAACCCTTTAAGACACAATGTGTCCCAAGACAATGCTCTCTTGATCCATGAAATGACTCTTTTCCCAACTCAGAATAAGATTTTTCTCCTCACATCTTTTCAAGACCAATGTCAAATTGTGGAGACAATCGTTGAAAGAGATTCCAAATACGGAAAAATAATGCATAAAGACCTTGAAAAAATTTTCTATCATGTCGAAGAAAATAGACATCATACACCTTTGAAAAGTCGTCTGTGCATTGCATAGACCGAATGTCATGCGTTGATAGGCAAAAGTGCCAAAAGGACATGTGAAGGTAGTTTTCTCTTGGTCCTCGGGGTAGACAGACACTTAGTTATATCCAGAATAACCATTTAGGAAATAGTAGTAGCTCTTGTCTGCTAACCGCTCTAGGATTTGATCAATAAATGAGAGTGAGAAGTGATCTTTCCTAGTCATGGAATTGAATTTCCGATAGTCAATGCAAACACGTCACCTAGTAGCGACACGAGTAGGAACCAACTCTCCCTTTGGATTAGATACGACGGTGATACCGAATTTATTTGGTACCACTTGAGTAGGACTCACCCACTTGCTATCCGAGATGGGTTATATGATACCCGCATCAAGTAACTTCACAACTTCCTTCATAACCACCTCTTTCATGTTAGGCTTCAACCTTCATTGTGGTTCTCTAGAAGGTTTGGCATCTTCTTCAAGATGAATGTGATGCATGCAAACGGAATAGTCAATCCCTTTCAAATTAGAAATGATCCATCCTATAGCCCTTTTGTGCTTTTGAAGCACAACCATCAATTTACTTTCTTGTTCAATCGACAAATCAGATGCAATAATGATTGGGAGAGTGTCTTGAGAACCCAAGAAGGCATATTTGAGTGAATCCGGAAGTTGCTTCAACTTAAGAGTGGGAGGTGCCTCAAGGGATGGGGTGACTGGAATACTAGAGGTGGTAGGGAGAGGTTCAGCTCGAACTTTCCATGGAGGAGAATCCATAAGGGGAGTCGAATTTAAGAGGTGGTTGACTTCCTTAATGGATTCCTCAACATCATAGTCATCTGTATTAAAATGTGTCAAACACGCCTCAAATGGGTCATTAGTTAAGATGTAAAGAAGGGTGTCCTAAATCATCTCTATAATGGAATTGACCAAGAAACATTCTTCATTGTTCAAAAGTTGTTGAGAGGTAGTGAAGATATTTAATCGAACCTTCATGTTTCTGAAAGAGATATCCATCACCCCAGTGCGACAATTGATGCAAGCATTGGCAGTAGCCAAAAATGGTCGATCGAGGATCACCGAAATTTGTTTACTGGGATTTGGTACCGATTCCATGTCGAGAACTAAGAAGTCGATCAGGAAATAGAATTTATCGACTTTGATCAAGACATCTTCAATCATTCCTCTAGGCATTTTAACAGATCTATTAGCTAATTGCAGAATGACTAATGTGAGACTGAGCTCACCTAAACCAAGCTTTTTATACACTGAGTAGGGGAGAAGATTAACACTTGCTCCTAAATCTAAGAGTGCCCTATCAATGGAGTGGTCTCCAATGGTACATGAGATAGTGGGGGCACTTGGATCCTTGAATTTTGGAGGGGCATAGTGTTGGAGAATGACGCTCACTTTCTTCGGCGAGAATGATTTTCTTGGACACATGAGTCTTTGATTTTCGCTTTTGAGTGCACAAGTCCTTGAGAAATTTGGCATAAGTCGGCATTTGCTTGATACATCAAGTAAAGGCAAGTTGATCTTCACTTGTTTGAAGACTTCAATCATATCATCTATTTTGGCTCCCTTTTTAATTAAAGGAGATGAATCTTTCAAACATGAAGGGAAATGGGCTTTAGGCATGTATGGTGCCTCAAAGATGGGGGTCGGTGACGATGAAGGATTTTGGTCCTTTTGATTGGCATCCCTTGCTTCGCCCTTAGACTTTGATTGATCAACTATGAGCTCTTTGGTCGTGCCTTGGTTTTCCTTAACCAAATCATTCACTATCTTACCATTCCTTAGGGTGATGATGGCTTGAACATGTTCTCAATTTGGCTCATCCACTTGATTCACATTCCTCAGATTGCTCACGAGTTGGCTTGGAAGCGTTCCTTCCACTCTTCTATTTATGACATTAGCTAGCTGTCCCATTTAGGATTCGAGCTTCCGAATAAATTGAGAGTGAGAATGGAGTAATTGAGTATTACTTTCCAACTCCTTGAGGCTATTCAAAACTTTATCCTCAAAAGAAGGGTTCTTTTAATTAGGAAGAGGAGGATTAGAGTGTTGGAATTGTGGTTGAGCTTGATAGTTGGATTGATTTTGAAAATGCCGATTGTTTGGCCTAGGAGGTTGGGAAAACTGATTGCCTTGAACTTGGGGCTTCCATGAGAAATTTGGGTGATTTCTATACCTTGGGTTATATGTATTCGAGAATGGGTCATTACCAGGGCAAGTGTAGGCAGCATTAGCATGCTCTTGGACAAATTCTGGAAATTGAGCAGCCGATGAATAATCATGGATGTAATGTGTAGAACTGGAACATAATGCACTGATCTTATTAGGATTGAGAGTGACTTAAGGAGGTCTATAAGAAGTTGGCCCTACAGCCATGAGTTGGTCTAACTTGCGAGACAACTCATCCACTTTGGATGAGACATCAATAAAAGCTCCCACTTCATAGATGCCTCTCTTAGGATTAGAGGTGGAAGGTTGTCTCTCAGAACGATTGATGGAAACATGGTTTTGAGAATTTTTACTCAGATTCTTAAACAATTCTCATGTTTGAATTTCACCATTCATCATAAATGTCCCCCCACAAGAGACATCAACCATCTATCGGTTGTGTGGGCAGCGAAATTGCGACACTAGATTGGATTGACCTGCACTAACTTCAGTATGCCGCTTCACACCAAATCAAAAGAAGATAGAGTGTGTACACCACATCAAGCCTAAGCCCTCATGTTGCTTTGGTCTATCCCTGCAGATAGACCGGGTCAAACAAATCTTTGCAGACCAGCCAAACAGTCAGTCTCTAATTAAGCCTTTACGGACGTACTCCATGAGTTAGTACGCGGACAGACTTCTTCAGAAGTTAGTCCTGCAGACACCCTTTGTGTCAATCCCTTAAGGGGACTGACACGTGGTTAGGGTTTGCCCTTATAAGCAGACCCTTACTTAAGCTCTACGGACAGACTCTATGAGTCTATCTGCGGGTCAGTCAAATACTAGCTCAGTCCATGAACATAAATGGCCAAGGAATCGACCCAAACCAAGGGTTCGACCCATGGTCCCACCCTGTCTTGGTCCGCGGATTGACTAAGGTGTAAGCACCCAATTTTTACACTCTGCCTTGACCATGGTTAGAATCCCTTAATCATGGTTATTCCTAGCTGGGCCCTACATAAAACCTAACCCTAGGTAAACCCTGATCAAATCCTGGTTAAACCCTAGTCAAGCACTAGGCCTAACCCAAGAACAAGTCTTAAACGCTAGGCAAACCCTGATTAAACCCTAGGCCTAACCCTAGGTGAACCTTCGGTCTAAACCCTAGGCAAACCCTGATTGAACCCTAGGCCTAACCCAAGGTAAACCCTAGTCTAACCCTAATTCAGCCCCAGGGTCCAAAAAACCTAAAATCCAAGGCCCAAAACCTTCTGTGGGCCCAAATAGGAGCCCACAATCCTTAAGAGTCGTTGCAGTGGGGCCCACTGGCCCAAATTCAAAAAATCCAATAATGACGGTTGTAACGACCCCAAAATCTCACAAGGCTAAAATAAGACTTTGGAATCGTTACGTTACTTAACCTACTTAAAATTCATGCATACAAGGCTACTACACGAGTCTCCAAAAATGAGAGTAATAAAATTCCGATATATAAACTATAACCAACCTGCACAAGTCTATAGTCAACATATACAACTTACTATAACCAACAAGTATGAAAAATACAACCATAAAAAGTTTACTAAGTAACATCATCTGAAAGTCTAATACAAAACTCTTTCAACCAACAAAACATAGACTAAGAGGTGTAGCCACCCAAGACTCTTGCTCCTTCCTCAATGGGCTCACCTTCTCCTCCTTCCTCAATGTAAGTCTCCTCAACCCATGGCTCTGCCGTGTACTCCTGCTCTAAACCTGCCAAGACAAAAGTTCGGCTGAGTACAAAAGTACTCAGTGTCTATAAAATCCAACCAATAATAATAATATACCTGCACTTGGTTTGAAACATATCCAATAGCATAATAACATAATCAGAGTACGGAAGAACGTGTGTGCATATACATCATATCATCACCTTGACTCGTGTACTTGTGAGAATCTTAGACTTGGAAGACAATATACTTATGAGTTGCTTATGCTTATGAGACCACGTGCTTGTAAGATGCTTATGCTTATGCACTTATTCAGATCATACAATGATGTGACATGCCGTTCTTGACGGATACAGATCATGTCTAAGAAATCATATGGTTAGCATGCCGTTCTTGGCGGATACGGACCATGCTTAAAAATCAAATGATTGACATGCCGTTCTTGGCGGATACGGACCATGTCATGCTTATGCTTATTCAGAATGTCATACGTATGCCATGCTCATGCTTGTGGTCCACATGTGTGACTTGTGAGACTCTTATCTTAACATACATGTGCATATGTGCTTAAGTGTCGAAATTAACATTCGAGTTGGTAATTACTTAGATTCCGATCTCTCACCATGGAAACTCCACTATACTGTCCCATACCAAATAGTTAGAGAATTCCCGGTTTGAGAGGTGTTCCTCTAAGTTCTTACCTTCCCGACTATCAATTTCCATGCAAGTAATTAGACATACTTAACAAACAATTCACATATAGATATCCTATCATAATTCATATCGCAATTCATAATCAATTTACCATCATTTCATAAGAGTATAATAGCATTTATCCTCTCAAGCATTTTCACAAACACCTTGAGTACGCATAATATGAATCTATTTCCCTTCTATATTTTTAAGCATTCATCAAGCCATAATTCATCCATACAATCAATTCACCATTCACATCCACATATTAAACCCATCCTCCATACATTTCCCATCCTCCATACATTCCATCCATATTCTAATCCACATTTTCATCCATAATTAGCTTACTTCATATAAAATTTGGGAAAAATGCATCTAATCTCTATTCTATCATTTCTATCAAATTAATATTAACAAAACATTAAAATAGAGTTGATTAGGATAGTATATCGACCTTAGGAATCCTTCCCTTGGATTTAAAACGCTCCCGGAGTGATTTGGGGAAGCTTTCCAAGCTCTCCTTGCGCTATCCAAGCTATCTCATTCTTCCCCAAGAAAGCCCTCTCTCAAAACCCTAGGGTTTCTCTCCCTTTTTGCTAAATTAGGTTTGAAATAGGTAGAGTATTCTAATACCCCGAAATAGAATCCCTATTTATAGCTACAAGGTCTGAGAACCAAAAGACCAAAAAGCCCTTACTAAAATTATGCAAAAATACGAAGGACTGAGCGATCGGTGGTTATGACCGAGCGATCGGTTCTCAACCGAGTTATCGGTGCTCTTGACCGAGCTCTTGGTTAAAAAAGCACTCTCTGTAAATTTTCTCCATACAAAATTTTGGACCAGTCGATAGATACCGATCGATCGGTTTTGGACCAATCGATCGCTACTTCTGACCGAGCGATCGGTGCTTTGCAGATTTCGACTCATTTTACTGTTTTGGCCATAACTTTTGACTCGCTCGTCGGATTTCGACGATTCAACTTGCGTTGGATTCGTCTTCCGAAAAGGAACATTTTTGGGATGTTAGAATTTCTAAATTCCCCTTTATTTATGAGCCAAATTATCCCCAAAGTTGACTGATCTGCAATTCCATCAGACAAAACATCGGAAAACCCACTTTTGACTTAGCTTAGATTAAAAATAAGGGAAAACATTAAACATGAACCTCGAAGAGGGTTCCAATACCTTTCTAATGGTTCAAGAACCACTCAATTCCAATAAACGGTGCCAAAACTAGAGCTTCCTAAAGTTTAGGGTGTGTTATGACATCCCTCCGCTTACAAGTTTGACTAAGCCTTAATCACACTATTCCAATTAGATATAAATACATAAACAGTAAAACGTCACAAGGACTATAATACCCCTAATACTTGTAATAAAGAAATGAAAAAGATTTGGGTCTCTACAGCGGTAATATCTTTACAGCCATTACCATAAACAGTGTCTGCTACAGTGAATCGGGATAAGTGAGAACAGGTTAGGCCCATTTGGGCAAAAATCCATTAATGGCAAAGCCATTACCATATCAGCCTATTTCAGTAATGTCGGTAATGACATTACCGCCATTACCCAATTTCTGCAAATTTGTAGCTGGCTCCCCCTGGACCACTCCTGCTCCACCCCCTCATTGTCTAGCATGCCTAAACTAATCTCTAAACTATCCCAAGACCTTCCCAAGCCTATATAACCCCCCTCCTTCATGGGTTTAAGGGATTCCAAAAACTTTGATACCCAAGCTCTGCCATAGTTCGGCCAGCCCTACTTCAGCCTTACCAGACCTTTGCCCTACACCAGAGGTGATCTCCAGACCTCCCAGGAGCTCCACTAGGCCTACCTCAGTCAGCTACCACCGTGCACCAGCCCTCATCCACTGTGAGCAGTCGACAGTAGAGTAGGGTCACCCCTACCTTTTTTTTCATTTTTTGTAAACTACACTGTAAAACCTCTGGTCCTATTCTAGGGGTCCTTTATTCTTGGTTATTTTCTGTTATTCCACTACAAAACCGAGGATAAGGGGTCCCCTTTGTCTGTTCGTAGACATGGGGGAACCTCCTTGAGGTTCTCATCTTGGCTCAGTGGCCCCCGCATGCATAGAACTTCCACGTACTCCCTAGGGGACCCTTAGTCCATGAGGAATCCCCTAGGGAAGCCCTGATCCAGTCCAGAGTGGAGAAATCGTAGTTTTTGGGAAAAATCAGGAATAGCGGTAGAATAATTACCGCAATTCCTGGTTCTCCCCCTTGTAGCCCCTGTAGCACTCATTTCAGTGGGCCTTGGTCCAATCCAGGGCCATGCCTTGGTCCCTCAGACTCTCCTCTACCTGGCCTAATCCTTCTAGGCCCAATCCACTTGCTTAAATATGGTTAACATGACCCTAAATCCAGACTGTGTAGAATGACGGTAGACTGTCTACTGCAATTTCAGTATACCAAACACAGTGGCTTTGGCCCACTGTGAGGCCCACTCCAGACTAGTTCCAGGGCCCACCAAAGTCCCAAGATCTTCAAGGCACTCTCCTCTTCGCCCCTGTGGATCCAACACCCCTTGGGTCAACCCCTAACTCGACCTGCAGACCTGCAAACCATGGTTGGAAATGCTTGATAATGATGGTAATCTCTTTACCGTCATTATTGATTTTCTATTATTTTGGGTTTTGCACAGGGCCCAGACCAGGTAAGAGGTCATTCTAGGCCCTGCCATGCCCTCTGGGCCCACCCTGACCTATCTGGACCCTTTAACTGGGGTTAACCTAACCCCGGTTAACTTTTAACTATGGTTAAGAAAGCCTTAACCCTTGAAAAAATCTGGAAAATTTCTCAAAATTCTGAAATTATTGTTTGTATCCAAAATGTTACTGCTTTGGCCTCTTTACTATGGTTAGTAGCCCTAACCATGGCTACTTTACTCATTTAACTCCGGTTAGCAACCCGAAGCTCGGTTAAATCCGATTTTGGCCTATCGAACTTAAATCTCTTAGTCTACTGGACTCAGCATTGGCTTACCGGGCCCAATCTCAGCTTACCAGGTTTGATTATGTTACCCTCAACTATGGTTAGCAACCTTAATTATGGTTAGTTTGACCCTTAATCTCGGTTAGCAACCCTAACCTTGGTTAAATCCGATTATGGCCTACTGGACCTAAATCAAGTCTACCAGATTTACTCCTTGCCCTACCGGGCCTAATCTTAGTCTATCGGGCATAAACCATGCACTTGACCCACCTCGGACAACCAAACCCTAGTCTTCTGGACTAATCCATTAGCCACCCTTGGTGCAACACAAACACCCCTAGCTTTGGTACAGGCTTATGTGTTAGAACTACGCTCGGTTTGATCTCATCCTTATGAGTACGTAGGCAACCCAACCCGGATTCAACTCTAATTAGCTTTTCTTTCTTAGATTAGTATTATATTAAACACTTAAGCATTTGAACAAACTTTGACTTTAATTGGCTTATACCTAGAAAGTAGGGAACCATTAAAAAATGGAAGTCTCGGGGTGCCTAACACCTTCTCCGGACTTAACCGAACCTCTTACCTAAACCTTTACTACAGACCAAGACCTTATCCACATCCCAGGGATTTATCCCTTCTGAATTAATAGGCGGCAACTCTAATAATATACCCGCGAGATTTTAAAATGTGAAATCCCGTGCTCACATAAGGTCAGACCCTGGTCCATAGCCCAAATAGGCTTTAGACCTGACCCAGACCGCAGGTGAGACCCATTGTCTTACCCCTTTAATTTGCGGGCTGACCAAGGTCAGTCTTTTCCAAACTGGTAGTCAGATACTGACTGCCAAGTGGCAGAGAATCCCTGATAAAAAAGGACTCTCTGCCAGTTTTGGGGGATCCCAAGATAGAGATCCCCTCTTTTCCTCCAATAATAGAGTGTCATATGACACCCTATTCGAAAGGGGAAGTAATCTCTTCCCTTTCCTAAAAAGATAAGACTCTTTCCTCTTTTTGATGAGAAGTGTTATCCTCTCAGGATTCCCCAAAAAGGGAAATCAATTTGGAGTCCTTCAAAAAAGAAGACTCCTATGCATACCAAGTTTTCCCAAGATAGGGGAAACCAACTGTCAAATTACAGATTATTCTCTCTACGAGGAGAGAACCTTTTTGACTTCCACAAAAGGAGGATATCAAAGGGGAGTTCAAAAAGGACTCTTCAAAAGATATAAAAAGAGAGTTTCTCACAAGAAACTCCTATGAAGGAAGGCGAATGAACCACGAACGACCAAGGAGGAAGCACAAAGAAATTTCTCTTTTTTGGCAGAAAAAACAGCAACCAATGAGGAAGAAGAAGGATCTCCTATTAATGGAGAATATCAGGTGAACCCCCCATATGACCACCTCTATTTATTTTCTTTTCTTTTAGATAGGAAAACCTCTATGAGGTATCCTGTAATGCCTACATGGGATCTGGGCAACCCATTTGAATAAATATAAATATATTATTCAAATTTTGTTCTTCTTTATTCTTTTTCTAAATCAGAGGTTCTTCCCCAAATCGAGAAGGTAATTAACAGTATGGGTTTACTCAAATTGGAAAGATAGTCCCCTACAAAAAATAATAAACTCTATACAACAATGGAGATAATTTGACACGCAACAAAATTTATGCGTTATAGGTTGTATTAGGCAGTCCATCATACAATGATTGGACAAGTTGCCATTTAGGAATTTGGTGGTGGGGGCATTTACGAAGTTCTTTGAATATCTCCTACGTCTCATGGAATAGCTCACCATATATTTGAGAGAAACTCATGATGGTTCGCCTCATTTGATTCGTTTTGCCAATGGAAAATAATTTTTTTAAGAATTCCTGTTGCAGTTGAGTCCAGGAATGGATGATGTCGGCCTCTAAACAATTAAGCCAATGCTTGACTTGTCTTTCAAGGAAAATGGAAAGAGACGCAACTGAAGGACATCATCTGAAAAATTCTGCAACCTAAAGGTGGTACAAATCTCATTAAATTCATCTATATGCTTATATGGGTCCTTCATTGTTAAGCCCGAGGTAAGATGACATTATTTGAATTGTACTGAGCTTGATCTTATAGTGGACTACTATGGTGTCTGGCAATCTGATGCAGGAGGGTGATAGTATGTGAAAGGAATAAAATATTCCCTCAAGGATTTGTTCGGGTCTTGTTCTTCTGTCATTGCAGAGAAATGAGTAATCTCTAGGTTGGAGTAAAATCGGGCCGAAGCCTAGCGGTACGCTCTAACTCTGAATTGATAGATATTAACTCTGGTTTGCAAGACCGTCTACCGTGCATACACCCTAAAGGCAAACTCTATGTTCAATAGACACCAATTTACAAAATAATTCACTCCAGATGAGAGAATAATTACAGTGATTTCGACAGTTAGGAATTATGGTAGCTTTTGTTTTTGCAGAACACCAGCTTTCATGTTAAGTTTTAAGTAGAACACTATTTTCAATCTGAGCAATTTGGTTTTTGCAACACAGAATTTTAGAGATCAGTAAAAATATTTTTGTGATTTTTCGAATAAGATTGACACAGACATAATCTTTTGAACTAAGCAATTAAACCGTTCCAGCAATCCCCGGTAACTGCGCCAAAAATTGATCGTCAATTAATTAAACCTCGCAATAGCTATAATTCTGTAGAATAATGACTAGTATGAGGTGTCAAACCATAGAGGACGGCACTAGTTTCGTTGTCTTTTTCTCTAGATTAATTCTAAGTCAATGAGTAACAAGATTGAGTGATTTTATTTGATTGATTTTAACCCATGAGCATAAATTAAACTATCAAATTTTATTTAACCTAATTAAACTAAGAGCTTTTCGTTATATATCGGTGAGAGAAGATCTAGGGTATTTGAATCCACCACTAGCCTCATAATTAAATCTACAAATATTTATTCAGGCCTCTTTAACCATAAACAATAGGGGTAAGATTGACTACAAGTCTCAACTCATCAAAACAAGAATGATTCAAGGGATCAAACTCTAGGCATATCCTATCTTCGGTTATCCCGAGTAATACACACTAAAATAAGGTTGCGACATCACTCGTCTTCCCTAGGCATAAAATATCCTATAATTTAATCCTCGATAATAATACCATTGCATAAAATCCATACTAACAATCATAGAAAGATGGTATGAATGATTTTAATGTCAACAGATTATAACCTAAGACAAGGATAAGATCATATTGAAATTGATTATAAACTTGAATAAATTGGTTGAAGAATAACTCATGCAATCATTGTTTACACAAGGGAGAAAACCTAAATAAAATACAAGAGATACAATTATTTGGCTAGAGTTTCATCTAAACCCTAGAAAAAGAGATTAGTTCATGCTGAGGGTGAAGAATACCGCTTTCGACGAACAACATAAAGAACTCATCCTCCAACCTTCACAGATCTCCAAAGCTTTCTTCCTTTAATTCTCCAAAATTCAGCACCCTTTTTAGTGAAAGTAGTTTTTCCCTTTATAGAGAACCCTTCCTAGTTGCTAAAATCCGATTTTAGAAACCTTCAAGAGGCAACTTCTAACTTTTGTGCACGGGTTCCGAGGCCAAAAACGCTGATGACGATCGATCGTCAAGTAGGAACGATCGATCGTCCTTTCCTAAGATTTCTTTCTTAGCTACGAGTTCGGGGACGATCGATCGTTAAAGGTGTTGCGATCGATTGTCACTGTTCTGACCTACGATCGATCGTCCTATATTGATAGAAACCCAAAATATCTCAATAGAAACTCTTTTAGCTCTCTTAGGATTGAATAAGGATCAAACCCTCACTTATATAGGTAATAACAGAGTTGAAAAATGTTTAAAACTGTTAAAAATACTATTCACGCGACACTATTTATGTGGTTACTATTAATCCTATTTACAATTTTGCCACTGAACTTTGAATAATTCTAGAGAGCTCAATTCTTATCGGATTAAGCTGAAATTTGAACCAAAACTATTTTAGGTCATCTAGAATTTACCATAAAAATTATACAATTTTTGGAAAAATAAAAATAACCAAAATACCCCTTTATTGATAGAAAATCGGTTTTGCCTATTTTGCTTCAACCAAGGGCAAACCACTAACCACCTAAGGTAAACAAACTTTTCTAGGTCAATCCACCTAAGGTAAAATGGTATCTAGGTCACTTACCATCCTATGGAATGTTTTAACAACGGAATAAACCAATCTTAAAATATGGAATTTACATAAACCATTCAATTAGACCCTAGTTTATCAACATTAATACCCCAGGGTTCACAAAACCCTACCTAGGTTATAGAAATCCCTAATTTTTTGACCTCTAATCAGATGATGTATAAATGTTCGATCAATTTGATTTTTTGCCATGTTTCTCGCAAGGGGTCCACACTGACATCTCACTTGTCCTTTTTGATGGGCTACTCACTACAAGTTCTAGAGAGTAGTGCCCACTAGAACCTCACTCTCTCTCTCTCTCTCTCTCTCTCTCTATATATATATAGGAGGTGGCTAGTTTGCCCAAGAATGGTATGAAAACATTCAATTGGGTTGATTTTTTACCACTTGTCTTTCAAAGGACTCACATTGACATCCAACAACTGGATTTGAAAAATGCATACCACACGTCCTTCAATCGATGTAGAAGGGGGCTAAACATGACAAGCTTATCAACCATCACACAAACACTCTAGGGAATGAAATCCTGAACACATGGGGCCTGAAGGGTATTCACGAGTTGAGATCATAGTCAATCGTGATTCAAATTGGGAGATTTCAATCGCACCCTAGGTCAAAACGTGTCTCTTTTAACACTCATTAATTGTTGTTAAGATTCACTAAATATTAGGGTTCAACAATCTAACATAACACCCCCACCTCTTGCGTGAATGGTAGGGGTGTGGCCTTCAGTGGAGGAAGGTCTAGGGATCCAATCCCCCGGGTACGAGTTGCAAGGGCTCCACTGCCCATGCTAACTTCTGACCGTTCTAACCTACTAATGTAGTTAAATGATAACCGCAACAAAAAAAAAAATCGAACATTAATTTTTAGAAAAAAATATTAAGTTTATGGGTTAAAACTTAGGGAAATGCTTTTGAGACGTGAAAGGGCCAAAGACCACCGAGACTGTGCACATATGCGTGGGATTTCAGGTGGGGTCCACTATGTGTATGAGGGCCTCTCGGTGGTCTCGGCCCTTTTGTGCTCTCAGTAGCAAAGTCCTAAAACTTAGGGGTTTTTCCCATATTGCCCCTCTAGTATGGGGTTCTTCCTCAAATAACCAGGTTTTGAAAACCCTTCTCTAAATGCCCTTATCATCTATTTTCCATAATTCAATATTTATGAGAAGTCTTAAATACCCCTCCATTGATTTTGAAAGAAGAAGAGGGATTTAGGTTCGTGGATGAGAGATCTTCGTTCCCACCCCATTTCCGGCGAGAGTTCTTCGTTCCCACCCCATTTCCAGCGAGAGTTCTTCATTCCAAGAAGAAGAAGAAGATACGTACATGGATGAGATGAATGAAGCTCACCCACTCCTCTCATCTTCCAAATACCCCTCCATTACCATTTATATTGATTTTGAAAGAAGAATAATAAAAAAGATGAAAAAAATCGCAAAAATTTGAGTTTCCCAAAGTTTTTTGCACGCAGGGTCGATACAGTGCATCGACCTCGTGCATTTTATGCATCGACCCCGTGCAAAATGCATCGACTGTCGTCTTCACGCTTGGACAATGACTATAAATCATAGAAAATGAAAAAAAGCACATGTAAACACATATATAACATGAAATTTAAGGTTTTGAACCAAAAATACAATGATTATAAACATTTTTTCATGAATTAATCATACATGCAATGATTTTTTTGAATTCATTTTTTTTAAAACACAAGAAACCCGACAATGAGGGTTGTTCTTCGGTTAATGACGTTTTTTCATGAAAAGAACGCTCTTGAAACAAAGATCTCTCTGCGGAAATGGGGTGGGAACGAAGTTCTCTCGTCGGAAATAGGGTGGGGACGAAGAACTCGTCGGAAATGAGGTAGGGATACCCAAAGTCTTTTTTTCAAATGATTTGGATAAAATGGGAAAAATTTGCATGTGCGAATAGATGCACATGTGTGTGGGGGCATTTAGAGAATGGTTTTTAAAACCTGGTTATTTGGGGAAGAACCCCATACTAAAGGGGCAATTTGGGAAAAACCCTAAAACTTATCAAGCAGAGTTAAAAAAAAGAAAAAAGGACGATTCACATAAAAGGCCATGCTTTGCATTTTTATTACCTAAAAGGGCATGCTTTTAACATATTTATCAAAAAAGGCATACTTTGCATTTTTATTACCTAATAGGGTATGCTTTTGACATATTAACCCCTTAGTCACACATATAAAACTCAAACACAAATAAGGGTAATATTGGAGTACATACCCTATTTGGTAAAACTTATCAAACCATGTCCTTTTAGGTGATATGTTTGAATTAGGGTGACTAATAGGTACTTATCTCACAAGGCCGCTAAAGAACTTTGCAAGTGCCATTGAACTCGGAGTCTCGATATTCAACCGGACCGGTGTTGAAACTTGAAACCTGTGTTAGTGTTCTCTCTCTCTCTCTGAAATAAATAAATAAAGGAAACAGAAAAAGAGAAGGATATAATAAAAAGGAGAAAAGCTGCCCAAAATTCTAAAGGGGCGAAGAATGGCAACACCTTTGAGGCTTTTGTTGCCGCTAAACATGGTCTTGTGTTCTTCAGATTTTCATCCAAAAGCCTCAAAAATATTTAAAGAAAACCCTAGTTTATCTTCCCCAAATCCTAATGCCTTGAACTTCTCTCCTTTCCATTCCTCTTCTTCTTACAGTAGATGGGTCGGAGCAAAGAGGTCCTCACAGAACCCAACGAACCTCTCGTCAAGACATGCGGTATCCCTCTCTCTCTCTCTCTACATCTTTAATTTCAATTTTAATGGAATTCTTGAAGTTGGGTTTTCTTTGTTGGAGTAGTTACTTTGGACACAAAACTTCTACATTTGAGTTTGTCGTATTTGATTTGTAAGAACTTTTTAGACTTGGTTTTGCCTTTTCTGGTTTCCTTTTTGATTTTTTTTTAATTGTGATTTCCTTTATATAATGAAGTATTGAAACATGAGTCACTTTTAGTTGATTTAAAGGCTTCTCCAAGTCCAGGATTTCTTTTGCAAACGTTAATTATTTTAGTTATTGGGTCGATTGGTTTGTTTATAAGTATAGCTTTGGGATTCCCATTTTGTGTTGATTTTGATGGTATTATTGTTTCTTTTTAATTAATTTATACTCCTTTTTTCTTGGGTAAACATCCCTTTTGAGCATTTTTAGTTCTTTCAGAAGACTTAGAAGCCAAATTTGGCTACAAATTTTGATTTGTATAAGGATTCCAACTAAAGGGCTGACATAATTTACTCATTTCTATTGTGTGTCCTTTCTTATTTCATGTTTTTTATGAAACAATGCTGCAACTGGTTATGGAACAGGAAGAGATGGTGCAGGCACTTAGTTGTTGAATAGTCTGCATATCCATGCTATGTATGATTTTAAGCAGTCAGAGTTTAGACAATACTTGCACAACATAGTTTTAATTTTCTATTTTATAAGTTTTTGGCATGAGTTTTACTTGTGAAACGTAGTTTGTAGTTTATACATCGAATATGGGTGAGCGCCTGAGTGGGTTAGACATATATTTCCATTTGGATTGTACTATTTTCTCAGGAGGTTTGAGTTAATTTTGTTGCAGAATTTAGATTAAGAGACTGGTATAAACTATAAACCATCTATGATAATAAAAAATGATAATTATTTATTTATTTCTTTATGCAGAAATGTATGTTCAATATGATACTTTTTTCCTTTTAACGGATTTTTTTTTTGTTTCTCTTTATTTGGGGATTAATTACCTTCAATCTGAAGATTTGAATTAGTTTTAATTGTTGAACATAGATTATGTGCTGACGTAGTCTAATTGTATCCATAAACATATTTGTAATCTTTTTCTTTTGTGCGTCAGTAAGTTGGACTCGAACACGTGACGTCTTGGTTGTGTCGTACATCAACTAATTGACTTATGGACTCAGGCTGATTGTATTAGTGTTCTTCCTTCATTAAATGATGACATGCGGGTTTAGTTGCAGAAGTTAGATTGAAAAATCAGCCACTTTTTATGATTCACATCCTCAAGCTGTAATCTCTAGTTTTTCCCTGCTTTGGAGCTTAAAAATGAGGTTTATTCTATGGTAGATTATTGTTGAGTTCATAGATAATAAGTCCAGCCCGTGGGGATGAATATGCAGATTAGGGTTGTATATGCAGGGGGGGCGACTGATCATTTGATGGCTCTTAACTAGCACCGCAGGGCTTGCGAATGGCCATTTAATGGTTTTTATATAGCACCTCCCCTAGGTTATTCACTGTCTTGATCTGTTGATCATAGTTGTTAAAGGCGTCGCCTCAGGCGCCTCGGGCGGTCGCCTAGGCGACTAGGCGCTTTGCTAGGCTCAGGCGACTAGCCGCCTCAGGCGCTCATTATTAAAAATCTAATATATATAATATTATTATTGTTTAAGAATATAAAATTTTATTTTATTTGAATATGATTGTTCGGTAACAAAAAAATATACTATTTTATATACTTCTCATGTCTTTTACAATATAAGATGTTAGTATTTGTATATCTAACAAAAAAAGTTTGCAGATAGAAGAAGAAAAAAAAGACGAACGGTGTCAAACATGTTTCTATCATGTTAACTTGTTCTCTCTCTCAATGGGTAGACCAAATGGTCTCTCTCTCTCTGTTTATGGGTGGACCATATAGTTCCTATTTGTTTTTTTCCATGCTTGTTAAATTACAACTAGCTCAGGCGGCCCAATAAAAAATTAAAAGCCTTTAAATGCCTCAAATTCTTTCTACCCCCACACTCTCTTAAACTCATATTTAAAAGAGTCTTTTATAGTTTAAACAAGTGCAAACCCTATAGTTATATATTTTATTTATTAATATTATTTTTATTACTTATCTTGAGTATAATCGATAAAAAGAAATAAATGAGAGTAAACGGTACAACATCTCCCTCTCCCCCCCTGTTCAGCGTCACATTTGATTGTCGGACTATTTTCTGCTTTTTATTTAGTCTTATATTCTCTCTTCTTTCCCCTCTTTCTCTTTCCTATTGGGATGTCTATTTTTTATCACTCACAATTTCTCTCTTCCCTCTTTCAGTAGTTATTGTAGACTTAATTTTTATTCCATTTTTTTCCAACACTTGAAATTCCTCTTTATTATTCTTAGAACCGTCTCTAGCAATGGTTCTATCAAAGTGCGTCTTGACAATAATGTAATTTATATGAATGTATGACCTCTTATAAAAGAAAATGCATCATACATTGATCTCATATTAGGGGAAATTTCTGCAACAAAAAGTTCATCAGACGACGCCTCGGGTGCCTCAGGCTACCGACTCAGGCATCCATGGGGTTTGTCGCCTCAAGTTGCTTGGTCGCCTTGACAACTATGCTGTTGATCATAACTATGTAGTCTATACTCTGTAGATCTTATCTTGACCGGTCCCATTAAACTTCTTTTTTTATCCAAAATATTGGGGCTCATCTGATGGAAAATTTGATCCCATTAGGTTGATTTTTGGCTGTGGAGATTTCCTAGGTAATATCCTTCAAGTGATGGCCCCAGTCCTACATGGGTGTTATATGTTCAAATATTCTTCCTATTGACGCTGCATGTGCATGTATGTACCGATATTATTTCCATAGATATTAACTACCATTTAGGTTCTAGATTGCACGTTTGTTGTATTTTGTAGATAAAACGTGGAATCAATTTATGTGTAGTTGGGTTTCATGTGTAGTTGGTTTTCACTAATGATTTACTACCAGGGGCTGTGTTTTTTATGTACTGTTATAGTGGCTTTGTGGATATATGAGAAGAGATCACAATATGGATAGCCTGAGGAATGATTCGAATGAAGGGGAGAATCAGGTACGCATGTTTGGGTCTGATGAAGAGGTCGCCACTCAAGTTCCAACCCAAGTCCAATCTGTTGTGGAAGGGTCAGGGCCATTGCTGGTGTCGGAGTTCAAACCTGCCCCGGACTTGGATTATTTGCAGGTATACAGCCTTCATATATAAAGTTGAAAATTTTGACTCCATGGTGCGAAACTTGAATTTGGCTTAGCTATGAGTTTGAAGTTTGACTCGGATGAGTGGATCACTGCTTCAATCTAGTCAATTGTTGCGTCAGGCTTTGTTTTATTTCATTTTTCTTTTTCCTTTTTGACGAATACGCACATCAGGATCTGGATTTCTAACATATTGTAATTTTTTACAGGAGTTATTGGCCATTCAACAACAAGGGCCTAGAGAAATTGGCTTCTTTGGGACACGGAACATGGGTTTCATGCATCAAGAGCTTATTGAGATTCTTAGCTATGCGATGGTTATAACTGTATGATACCCTAACTTCACCTAAACTATATATTTCATACAAGGAAACCTAAATTACCCATTGGGATGCTCTACTGGCAGCATACTAGCATCGTAGCACGTGCCACACATTCAAAGGATAGGTTCACCATTCAATGGGTTCTTCTCGGGGATCTTGTGTGGTATTCCCCTATTGGATGATTGTAACCTTACATTTTGTTTTTGATCAGAAAAAAATATGGTCAAGAGAAACTTCCATTGGCTACAACATCCAATTGGTTGGATTTTGGCACATGAGATCTCTTAAGGAGGATCCATCCAATTGTGGACCTGACCAGCCTCATGTGGGCCACGTGGACTAGTACATATCTTAGGCTTTTCTCTTTTAACTTCCCAAGATTTATAAACCTTTAGTTTTGTTACAGAAAAATCATATTTTTACATCGGGAGCGTCAGGGACTAATGCAGCTGTTATTAGAGGTGCTTTAAGAGCGGAGAAACCTGAGCTGCTTACTGTAATTTTGCCTCAAAGTCTGAAAATGCAACCCCCTGAGAGCCAGGAATTACTGTCTAAAGTAAGATTTTGCTAATTTCACTTTTTTGCTTCATGTTGCATTATTTAAAACTTAAATATCTTCACAGCTACCATGCTTCCTTGTTTTGAGAACTCGAGTTGTGATCCGATGAATGACATGTGACAGAGAGCTATGGTCTTAAAATTTCCGTCTAATTTGTTGTTGCACTCAATGTTCAAAAGTTTTAGTGTCAGACTCTGACTTGGCTGAGTATTTTTTCAGTCTCTGGTACCAACTCCAAGCTTCTTTTTTTTTAAGGAAATAGGCTGGATCAGGACTTGGTGAATAACACTGTAAGTAGATATTTAAGATATTGATCTAAGTTTGTACTGAAGTCAATGTTCAAAAGCTTGGCAATAGACCTGGAATCAGTAGGTGGATAATCTTGCCAAAGAAAGGGCTTTTAGGTTTTCTATTACTTCACGAATTTTTTCCCGTAAATTGTTATTTTCCTTATTAATATATACCTTTTACTGATCAAAGAAAAAAGAAAAGAAACACAAGGCTGAGTGATTTTCCCGGCTCTAGTACAAAGTCCTAGCTCTGAATTATATACAGTAGGTTGGATCACTCACTGAATTAGACAACTTTCAACTAAAATTGACAACAACTTTAATGAGGCGGATGAGTTTAACTTCAGAAATCAAAGACTGTTTTCCAAGTTAATGAAAATGTAAAGGTTGTACAGATTGCATTTACTACTAAAATGTATATGTACTAATTATTTCTACCCTGTGCATCAATGACACTTTGTCTTTTGAAAAATTGCCTCCAAGAAGCTAGTTCTTCCAAATATAATAGAAATTAATAATTTTTTTAAATCTATTATTTTTTCTCCTCTTTTTAAAATTTGGATTCTCCCAATTTCTTTTGTTCCAGAAATGGTTTTATAAGAAAATTTAACTGTTTAATTTTCTTAGAGGTTCACAAGCAGTCTCACTTGTAGCTATTCACAATATTTTTTAATAGTCTTATTTCTATCAAGGTTAATAATTGTTCAGGAATAAAGGTTCATCATAAAACTTATAGTTCAAGTGTTACGGAGGTATCTTGGGTAGGAAGGTCACAACGACTCAAATGAATCCAATGCCAATGCTGGTATTAATTTGGTGCAAATTTGGGGAGTTGGGTAACGGCATCGATGAGTTTTTTTTAAGAATCACTGAATTGGCACTGACTCGGGCTATTGAAATTGTGACATGGAGAATACCTTGTGCATCATCAGATATAGACAGATAGTATCATGAAGATTGCTTACGTTCATGGTAAGAGTTCATCCCTACCTACTGGAAAGGATTATGGTCCAAGCTATTCCAACTCTTTCTACATTTGTCTGCTATATAGTGGAAAGATAAATATGGAGGAATTTACGAGGCTTGAATGGAAAGGCTGCTGAAAAGCCGTCTGGTGGTTACTAATCATAAGAATAAATAAATATATATATATATATATAATGAAATGACGGCTGTACATGCAAATTTTGTTGAGCAATGATTGTGTGTGAGCAGGTGCACCATGCACATGCACCATAGACGGTGAGATTTCACTGCCCACAAAGGCCTATCTGGTGGCTTGAAAGAAGTTTATAGCCCTACAAATAAGGGGTTCTACTTTCTAGGGATAATAATAATAGATTTAGGATGTGGGTAATTGACCTTTCAGCTAGAATTGCAAAATTATCTTAAGAGAGGTGGAAAAGACATTGTTTTTCTTTGCCATTGGTTCTCATGAGACATGGCTCTTCCTGTTTCAAGATTGTCTATCTTGAACCTTCGTGCAGCTTCAAAAGCATTGCTATGCGGTTTTGGCGTCATTTGACTTATTTGATCCATAAGTTTTTCAGTACTCCCATATTGTCTTTGCTAGGAATTGAACATCAATTAAAAACTTTCCTATTTTTTTAACCCAACACATGTCAAGTTGTTCTCCCAGCGTTGGATTTTATCAGGTCCAACTTATTATGTTTGTGCTTTATTATTCTTATATTTATTATGAAGTAAGATGTGATGATTGCTGGCTACAAAAGTACTTTGTTGCTAGGCAGCCAGACCATACATGCAGCACAATGGTTCATTATTCTGACTCTTCATTTTTAGGGCCACATTTTTTGTGGTCTATTTCTAAAATTGTAGGGTCATTAAGATGGGATAGCATAGAACAGAAAGGCAGAAGACTGGTGGCATAGTAACAAAGTTTTCTGATTTAAAAAAAAAAATCCCTAACAAGCAACGTTTTTGTCGAACGATTAATTCATGAAGTATTTGCCACTTTTGGAAAAAAATCACTACTTTTTCAAAAAGTTGTGAATTTCGCGAATGGAACATGAATTCTTCGTGACTTTTGAAAAAATACTGAATAAATATCTACTATATGAGAACTATTTGTTCATAATTTTTATAATTAACTATCTTATTTTATATTTTCTTTCATATATTGCCCAACATTTTCCCGATTTATGTTCGAAAATTTGCCAATTTTTTCTAATGAATAATTCCTGAACTCCGAGTTGGTAACCATTTATGGTGGGACAAAATTAGGGTTTTTACAACTGCTATTGTGGGGGCAAAGTAGCAGATAACACCATTTAAATGCACAGAAATGGAAACAGTTGGCACAATTTAATAGCAAATCACCAATTGAGGGTTGAAATGCGTCTTAACTGTCCTCTTATTGTTCAGCTGCATTATAGGGAGATAAGTTGTTTAGATGGGACAAAATTTGTTTGATTGTTGCCCTGTGCATCAAATGGCCAGGGGTTGCCCTATCAATATGATTATTTGATTATGGCTCATCCATTTGGTGGCCACTGACTGGAGTCCCTATCAATATGTGTTGTTGATGTGCTTAGAGTTGGGAATCTGAGTGTTCGTGCAGTGTGGGGGTAGGGGCCACAGAGTTATTTTTAAAAAAAAATTGTACATCAGCTTGGATTGGATATGCCAAACAAATCCAGAAAGGTGGAGTTTGGACAGAACTTATGTAAAATTAAGTACTTCAGGGTTGAGGTGCAAAAGAATCCTTAAATTATACTATATAAATTTTCTTATGTTTTACTTGAAGGCTGTTCTACGACGCAATAACTTATCGTCTTTTCCCTTTTTGGATTTGCAGGTGAAGAATGTAATAGAGAAACCCCACAATGATCATCTACCTTTGATAGAAGCTAGCAGGTCTGTCAGAACTCTCCTCTGTGTCCTGTTACCCTTTTAGTGTTTCCCATAACTTGGACTAGACTTGGAACCAGGCTTTGAATTTCTGATATCAAATTACTGGGGTTTACATGGAAAACTTTCCAGAATGTTTTGTAGATCAGAGTTTTAACTCTATAGTTTTGAGTATACATATTTTGGTGTTGCGTGATTTGATAGGTGAATTTTTAGGTTTTAATTGTCTGATGCTAGGCCATCATAGGTTTATAGTACCTTTTCCGAAATCCCCCTGAACCCAAGGTTCAGTTATCATCAACAAAGCTTCAAGCGCTGTTCTTTCTTTTCTCAGGTCTCTAGTGCGTTGGCAGAAGTATCCCCAATTCTGACAGAATAAAAAACGAAAAGAAACCTTAGCTACACTTATCAATATGGGAGGATTGTATGCTGGGTGGTGTTCTCGTCATTTAATTGGTCCTACCTATGACACATCAGTCAAAATTTAAAATGGTTGGATGATAACCATCTAATATTTGACACACTTTGGTCACTAAAACCGACTTGCATGCCATTAGGGGCAGAGTAAGTCAGAGGATTGGATTGTTACGATCATCCACTTTGGGTTGACAATCATCACGATCTTTTATGTTTGACCGATCTAATGATGCATGCATCACATGTTCAACAAGTTATGTTCCTTAATTTGTTTTGCGTGTACCGAAATTGTCTCTCTTAAATTTTCTAAGGATAGTTTATCCATCCGCAAACTGAAAGTTTTTAATTGGCCTCCATATATGAACATAATTATGCTGTCTGGTGTCCAGTCTATTTCCTTTTCCAAAATTCAGAAAAGAAAAAAAGGAAAATATTCCCTCCATGTTGGTAACACCTGGAAATTTGATCTTGAATCTCTGTCCATGATAATTTTTTCAATCAATGATATTCCATATATACAAGGCTCAGGCTACCCGATCTCTGCCGATTTTTTTTTCTTCCTTTTTAATATGCGAAGCTAATCTGTTTTTTTTTTTGGTGTATGGTGAAACAACTGCAGGTTATGTAACATGGACATCATTTCACATGTACAACAGGTCATTTGCTTTGCCTTCCATGATAGTAAGTTGCTAATGGAAACATGTCAAGAAGCAAAGAACCTCAGGAAGATTGTGACTCTCTTTTACCTGGACTGAGAAAGAATTGCTTCTGTGTTTATGCATTGGGAGGTGGAGAGAGACTGCTTATTTTTGCGTGTAATTAGGGGGACGATGGAGAGAGAGAGAGAGAGAGAGAGAGAGAGAGAGAGAGAGAGAGAGAGAGAGAGAGAGAGAGCTTGTCTTTTTGTGATCATGGGGCTGTTGAAGAAAAGAGGCTTATTTGCTCCACCATCCTTCATTGAAAGGAGAAAAGGGAGAGAGTGATTGTTTGATATTGGTTTTGACTTCAAAGAAATGAATGCAAATATTATGATATATACTTGCATTTAAATGTTGCTTAAACAACCCACAACAGGAGTTGGATCGGACCCATTGTATATACGTTTTTTTGTTGGGGGGTGGTGGAGGAAAGCTGGGGCTAGACTGACCCCAAATGGACTCGTTTGTGAGGGATGGAGGGAAGCATACATCATATACCAGCACGCCATGATGGTATTGTTGGTAAAAAGCTTGTGCTGGAAAGGCTAAACAATAATCAGCCGCAAGGGTTTTTTTGCAGTAGGTACTTGCAAAGACTCCCTTACATAATAAGTTAGGTTTGACATTTATTATTGTCACACAAGTAGTATTTTAAAAAGTTCCAGTTTAACACAAGTAGTATTTTAAAAAGCTAAGTTTAACACTGATTTTCTATGTGACATTGTGAGTGACCTTTTACAATTAACTATTGATTATAAAATTTTCAATCAAAAAGTATGCTCATTTATAGAAAGCCTTTTAAGGGCCAGCTGTGACGTGATTCGCACATAACAGGTATCGGATGCTACAAAAAAATGAAAATAAAAAATTTGGATGTTATGATCAGCATGAAATTCCGTGAGCATGCACGTAGGGGTTGTTGGAGTCTTGGAGATGCTGTTGACATTACAATCTTTCCACCACGAGACTTGAGAGTCTCAAATGTGTTGTTAACATTGCAAAACAAGAGAAGTGCTAGAAAATAACGGTTTTAGCTTCGAGGTAGATTTATATCTACTTTGGATATTTGGAATGGCGGTTTAGTTTAGCTTGAAACAGTCAAATCCTAGAGAAATCTACCACAGACTATGCAATTGTCTATGGTTGTTTGTATACTAGTGGGCTGCACGTGTGATGCATGTGTGAGAGAGGGGAGGGGGAGAGAGAGAGAGACTGGAAATAAATTTTGGAAATAAATTAAAAAATATTTTGGATATAGAAACTTAAGGGACATTTTGGATAAAAAATTTGTAAGGAACAAGGGTATAGAAACAAGCATAGGGACATTTTGAAAACCAAAAAACATAAGGGACATTTTAGGTATAGAGAAAATTGAGAGCATTTTGATATATGAGCTTGAGGGTAAAAAATTTGTGAGGGACATTTTGGATATAGAAATTAGACTTAAAGAGCATTTTGGGAACTAAAAAACATTTGGGACATTTTGACTACATGAAAAAATTCGAAGACATTTTAGATATAAAAATATGACTTAAGAGCATTTTGAGAATAAAAAAACTTTAGGGACATTCTGGCCAAGAAAATATATATATATATATATATTTAATTATAAAATGACATGATCCAACTGGACCAATCGAACTGGGAACTGATCACCTGACTGGTTCAACGGATGGTTTGGTTATGAAAACATTGTTTTATATATTAATAACTGGACCAGTCGAATCAAGAACCGATTACCCGGCCGGTTCAACAGACGGTCCAGTTATGTAAATATCACTTTATATATTTTTAGAATTAAATTAAATTTCAATCAATTTTTTAAGTCTGCTATATTAATAAAGCTAAAGTTAATAAATGACTGTTTTAGAATTAAAGCTAAAATTCATTCAACGTTTTGAACCCAAACAATCTATTTATATTAGTAAAGAAGATAGATATATTAATAAATGGTAGTTTTGGAATTAAACTAAAATTTAATTAACTTTTTAAATATCATTCTCTTTATATATTAATGAAGGGGTGATTTTTGAAGTATTATTGTATTTATATATGAGTAAATGATAGTTTTGGAATTAAGTAAAATTCAGCCAACATTTATAACTCATATGTGTACAGGATAATTTTAGAATTAAGTAAAATTTATTAATGTTTTGAACCTATATGAGTGAATGATAAGTTTAGAATTAACTAAAATTCATTAACCATTTTGAATCCATATGAGCAAGGGTAGTTTTAAAATTAACTAAAACTTCAATCAACGTTTTGAAGATGTCATCATCTTTATCTTTACTAATATAATGAGGATTGACGTGTTCCAAACATTAATTGAAATTTTATTAATTCCAAAACTACCATTTCCTTGGTTCAAAGGTTGATGATTAGATTTTAGTTAATTTCAAAACTGGCCTTAAATATATGAATTGGATTTTAGTTAATTTCAAAACTACCTTTACACATATGAGTTGAATTTTAGTTAATTCTAAAATTGCCCTTACACATGAGTTCAAAATGTGGACTGAAGTTTTATTAATTTCATAATTACCCTTTCCTTGGTTCAAAGGTTAATTGAATTTTAGTTAATTCCAAAATTGCCCTTAAACATATGGGTTGAACTTTAATTAATTCTAAAACAATCCTTACACATATGGGTTGAATTTTAGTTTATTCCAAAACTACCCTTACGTATGGGTTCAAAACGTTGACTAAATTTTAAGTAGTTCCAAAAGTATCCTTTACTTTTAGTTTTTATTAATATAGAGGACTTTTCACCAAAAAACATAAGGGAGTTAAAAAAGTTAGTTGAAATTTAATATAATCCTGAAATTATCTTTTATTAATATATAAAACAATGTTTTCATAACTGGACTGATTGTCGAATTGGTTGGGTGACCAATTCTTGGTTTGACAATTCCGATGAGGTCATATCCTTTTATTATTAAAAATATATATATTTTTATTTTCTTGATCAGAATGTGTCTAAAGTTTTTTTATTCTCAAAATGTCTTTTAAGTCAGGTTTCTATACCTAAAATGCACTCAAATTTTTTCCTATAATAAGTATGTCCTGAATATTTTTTAGTTCCCAGTTGTCCCTAAGTTAAATTTCTATACCCAAAATGCACCTCACAAATTTTTTAACCCAAAATGTTCCTCAAGTTTGCGTATCTTTCATTTTCTTTATTTCTACAATGTCCCTCAATTTTTTTATACCAAAATGCCCTTAATTTTTCTATACCCAAAATGCCCCTAAAGCTTTTGGTTCTTAAAATGTCCTTACGTCATGTTTCTATACTCATCGTGTCCCTCACAATTTTTTTACCTAAAGTATTCCTCAAGTTTTTATATCCAAAATATTCTTTAATTTTTTTTTCCAAAATACTAATTCTTTAAATTTTTTCCAAATTACCCCTCACTAGGGTCCCTCTACCCTATCTCTCTCCTCCTCTCCCCCTCCCTCTCGCTCTCTCTCTCTCTCTCTCTCTATATATATATATATAGTGCATCGCAACGTGGGGCACACTTACACTCACTTAAAACATTAGCTACTTTCACTTTTAACTGTTTTTCTGATGTGGCAACACCTGAGTGGTTTTGTGCAGGACAAGTTTGTAACGTCCAATGCTTCAAAGTTCTACTCCAACCGGAAGAGTAAAACTAAGCAAAATCCAATTGTATGAGATCTGATCAAAGCCAATTGCAATTGAACTCGGGGAGACTTCAATTACACCAATAAGCCAACACATGCCCCTTTTAACCCTTATTAATTGCGGTTACGTTTACTAATTCTTGGGGTTCACCGATTTAACCTTAGTTTTTGAAAGAAAAAAAATATAATGTTTAAAATAATAAAAAGTAACGTTGACAGCAAATATGTATAGAACTTGTTGCTCCTTTGTTTTTTTCTTTAGGTAAAGTAACACACACAGAGTTCAAACCAAAGGTTATGGTGCCGTAAGTCACTCCAAAAGGGGTCTGGCCAAGGACATAGGTTTAAACGCCCGCAAAAACAGCAGGAAAGAGAGAAATTGGGGTAGGATGTATGTATAACAAGAAAGGATATACAAATTACAAAAGTTGAGACCTAATTCGGTACAATCTCTATATAACAAGAGATATGAATTCTCACAATCACTACACAAAGTCATTTGTTTTGTAATGAGAGTAATGGTTAGCATTCTTGGATCAAGAAAAGAAAAGATACACAAAATTACAAAAGTTGAGACCTGCTTTCACCATTATCATCATCATGGCCTTGGAACTTCTTTTCAAAGCCACCAACAAAATCCTCCATGCTCTCCCTATAGCCCACCATCCCGGGCACATGCCGGGCCAGCTCCAACCCAATCTTCATCCATCTCCTTGCTACCCCAATCCTCCCCAGCCTCACCGGTAATGCTGCCCGATTCCAAGCCGTAGTGGCTAACCATTTCCCCTCTTCAATCGGATACTCCCCCTCCTTCAACCCCACCATCATCCGGTATGCCTGTTTATACACCCTATATGCCTCATCATCTGCATCAGTACCCTTACTGAACCACCCCGCAAGACCGATTAGCTTCCGGACCACAAGCCCAACCATTTGGTAATCAGGAGATGGGGATGCAAGAAGGGACGAGAGGCATGCCTCCAGGGCAGATTTGGCCACTTCTGGGTTACACCGTGATCCCTGTGAGGCACTGTGGCCTATCTGGAGGAGATATTGGGGAGTGCAAGCCTTTGAGGATGCAAAGTTCTTAATAAGAAGGAGCTGTTGGGATCCAGGATTGTCGAGCCTGCCGCTTAGATCATAAGCGTTGAAGGTGTATATGAAGAAGAAGCTAGTCTCAATGGTGGTAAGATCCTCGTCGAATTGGGGGCCAGAGCCAGATGAAATCGAGGTTAGTATCTGTGGCCATGCATGAATTATATGGTTGTATTGAATACAAATTCCAGGGAGAGCTTATTGTAGCATGATCAACTTTAAAAAATTAAGCAAAATCTTACAATTACCTTCCCTGCTCTATGGAGCAATTCGAGGGCCCGTTTCACATCAGATTCCGGCAATGCAGTCTTCCTTTGCTTCTCTGCAGCTATCATGGCCGATACAGCCAGTATCAATGACTTGCAAACCATGGCATTGTTTTCTTCTACTTCACCATCGATCATTACACAGTAGAACTCTGATGCCAACTCTAAGAATTCCGCACAAATTTCATATTTCTCTTCTTTCCCGGTTCTTGTCCCAAAATTCCAGGAATTCACTGCGAACCAATTCCGTTCGCGTCTCCCGACTTCCCCTTTTCCGAAGAAGCTGTTGGGGCCAAGCTCAGACATTCGGGCATGAGCTCTTTTAGTGAATTTTAGCACTTCCGGTTCGTTGCAGGGGTCTCGATTAAGGACTGTGATTAGGGTTCGGAGCACTACTACTTCCGGCGTTGGCATTGATTTTCCAGCTGAGTAGAAGTTGAGGAGACTGGATAGAGAAGAGACGGCAACAGGGAGGGCTCCACAAGCAATGGCTTCATGGGCAGAGAGGGAAAGGAAGTCTGGAGTGAAGTCGAGACAGGTCACCATTGCTTCCATCTGATTAATGGCTCCATTCTGATCTCTCTTTTCCAAATAGATCTTGAACTGCATGAATCACAAAATCTTTGGTTGATTAGAGACATTATTTGTGTGTGTGTGTGTGTGTGTGTGTGTGTGTGTGTGTGAGAGGGAGAGAGAGAGCACCTTAAGAAAAGCACAGGCTATATTGGGTTCAAGCTGCCGAAATGGAAAAGCATGTATAACGAGAAGTTAGGAACCAACTCCCCAGATTGAAATTGTAAATAAGCTACTTTATAGCTGCGTTGTTGTCAGTTTGAATACCTTCTCGGCCTCGTTGATGTATTCTTGAGCTCGATCGAGCTGGGAGAGGCCAAGGTGGCAGAGACACAGAACCCTGAAGCATTTCGCTCGGAGAATCCGATTCTCTATGTCGTAAGGGACGTAAAGCATCGCTTTCTCAAACATCTCCGAGCTTGTCTCGTAATCTTTCGCTCGGAAATGATCTGATGCACTGTGAATCACCCCAACAGAAAAAACATGTGAATTTTAACCGTTCTCGTAAAATTAGATGGTTGTAGAAATTGAGCATACAAGCGCAGGTTAGAGATGCTCACCAGTTCCACAGAACAGCATGCATTGCCTTGCGATCCTTGTCGGCCGCTTCGCCGGCGAAGAGCGCCACCACCCTCTCATCGGAGACCAGCTCTGCCACCACCTTCGCCCGCACGTGCGACCCCTCACCGCCCTCACCCACCACCTTGTGAGCCACCCTGACCGCTGCTCCGGCGCTGACGTGGCACCTACCTAATAGCCCCAAAAACACTCTTTTAGCCGTTTCCGCTCCCGCCACTCCGACAGCTTGAAAATAGGCCTCCACCGCAGACACCCATATGCCCTCCGGAATTCCTTTATTTACCACCATGCCCCTCAGCTCCTTCTCCGCTTCCCCGTGCCTTCCCAACCCCAACCAAGCCTTCATCGCCAACACTGGCAAGCACGGATGCTGATCTCCATTACCTTCTCTCAAAACCCTAATACACTTTAGAACGCTCTCGAACTCTTCGCCCTGCAAATGCGTGGCCGCCATGAACCGGAGAGACTTCGATCTCAGTGTCTTCAATGCTAGGGTTTCGTCTGGATTTCTAACGGTCCTTAATCCCTTCTCGCACATATCTAAAGCTTCGTTCATCAGCTTCAGAGCTTCGTTATTAGCGGAAGCCTGATTTTTTGATAGAACGAGCTTGCCGAATATCAGATATTGGTTCGCTAGTGATTTGCAGCTTTCCGAAGATCCGAATAACAGTTTTTTCGAGCGATTGAGCAAGGTAAGCGCGAGATTTCGCTCCGAAACCTCCCATGCAGTGCGCGATCTCGCGAGGTTCAGATCTAACAGAAATTTTCGTTCTCCGACGTCTGAGATCTCATCCGTCTCGATCTTTGACGTCAGATCGGTGGCTCGTTCGAAGCAATTCGCCGCGAGATGAAATTTCTTGAGATCGTGCCAGATCAAGCCTGTTTTGTAGTAGAAAGAAGCGGATTTGAAGGACGGAGACGGAATTCCGGTGACATCGCCAGCTAAAAACAGCAGATCAGCCGAGATATGACGGAGCTTTACCTGTTCTTCATCGATCTTTATATCATCACCAGAGGATCGAATTCCGGCGGCGTTCGATAGATCGACGCAGGCGTTCCAGAGACGGTAACTGAGCTTCCAGATCTTGAGGTTGAAAGATTTCGGCAACGGAGCGAGTGAGGTCAATCGAGAGAGGCTCTTCTGAAGCTTCGAGCAGAGCTTCTCCGCCGAGAAATTTCCCGGCGAGAGGCTTTCGGCTTCTTTGATTGAAACTTCGATTTCGTCGAGGATCTGAGATTGAGATTCATGAATGCCTGGACGGAGCTCTGGGGAGATTTCTGAAATCCTCATTACAGTATTGTTATCAGCGAGCTTTGTGGGAAAATATGGAGAGAACTCTGTATTATTTATTTATTTTTTTAAACGAGCTTTGGAGGGAAAATTTAAGGGCTACGAGCACGCCAACATTTACTCACTACACACTAAAACTAAAGCAAACACACTTAAATTCTTACTGCACGGTGACAAATTGAAAAGAGATTAATTTTCACGGGGAGCTCCCTTTCTACCTTACATGCGGGCAAAAGTGTAATTATAGATCCGCATGATGCAGAGCTCCGCTTTATATTTAAACTGAATTAAAAAATGGTAATGGTTTTTTTGAATAAAATTTGGGATAAGAGCATTCTAGCAGCCTCACCAAAAGTAGTACTAAAAAATTCTTCAAAAGGGTCTCAACCATCCTCTTCAAAATAACTATTTCGGTTTGGTGAACCAAAGTTAAATATTTCTCTCTCCCTTCTTTTATTGTTGTCTCACATAAAAAATAAAATAAAGGTTTCTCTCTCCATTCGTACTATTGTGGTCTCACACAAATAATAAAATAATATGAGTTTTTGCTATTTTGGTGAGGTTGCTGAGAATGTTTTACAAAATGGATAGCCAAAATAGAAAAATGTGAGTTTTGGCTATTTTGGTGAGTAAAATTTGATGAGGCTGTTAGGAATGCTCTAACTCCTTGTGTCCCAACCCTTTGGATTAGGACTAATCCCTGAGGGTACTGAAGACGCACACTGGTATTTCCTACTCTAGACAAAAACTTACAAATGTCCTTGATTTAACATGTTTTTTTTTTTTGGCTCAACAGGAAATGCTTAGACAATAGGACTAGTAAACTTCTAATAACTTGTCTTCTTCCTTTTTTTTTGTTTTTTTGTGGGACAAACATTTGTTCAATACATATCAAATGAGTCGAGTTGAGCTAGGCCAAGCTTGTGCTCAACTTAAAACTTTTAAAAAATAATATTTATTTTATTTTAAAAAAAAATATATTATAAAAAGTACATTAATATTATAAATATTATTAATTAATAATAATAATAATGATACTATCATTATTATATTATAAATATATCAAGCCGAACCGAGCGTCATTTGAGTCTAGCCGAGCTAATCAAACTGGGCTAGCTTGAGCTCGAAAAAAGCTCGGCTCAATTCGGTTCAATGAAGCCAAAAAGCTTGGCTTCAACTCGGCTTCATCGAGCTAGAGCCTTCAAGCTAGCTTGGCTTGAATGCACCCCTAGGCCTTAATGCCAAACATAAAATTAAAATAATTTAAATTTAATTGTACTCAAAAAATAATACAATTAGATCCCTCATGTTCTTTTTTCTTGTGAATTTTAATATGAGGCAGAGCTCTCTACTTCTAGCAGTAGAATATATAATGTTCGGGTAAAATAGGTCAATATTTCGATATGAGTCTATTTTATTAACAGATCACTAACATTATACTGCTGTAGGGATTACATATGATTGACAAGAAAGATAGAACATCAAGTTAGCATATGTTTTGTTTTTAGACATTGTGATTGAAAGGCCATTGTGGGGCTCAATGATCTCTTTGGAATTTTTAAGGTGTGGATGGAAACGGGACACTTTTAACAACTTTTTTTTAAAAAAATTTATTTTATTTTATAACGTGCTCGAGTAGAAGACGCTTAATTTGACAAGTCCTTATTAGTACATGGGTTGATGGGCATTTTGTTAAGTCAAAATTAACAACATACCTAAGTGTTTAGATTATGCTAATCCAAGAAAGAGAAAAGCTTAGACTAAGGTCGAATTTGAGTTAGGTTGCCTACATACCCGTCGGGGTGGGATTAGACCGAGTGTAATTCGGACGACGCTTTAACCCATACCGGGGTTAAGGGGTGTGTGTGTGTGCACCAAAGTTACTAGGGTTAGCCCAGAGGCTAGGATATGGTTAGCCGAGGAAACTAAGGGTTGCACCAAAGTGGCTGGGTTGCATTGGAGTGGCTAGGTTGCACCGGAGTGGCTAAGGTTAAGGTTGTTAGCCTAAAGGTTACAATTTCCTACTATTTATTCAAATTTTAACTGTCTTTGTGACTTTTGTTCGCAAGCAAAACAATCTCGAATATTATTTAATAAAATTACAAGTTTAAGTAGTAAGCCTATTGAATTGATTCATTGTGATATTTGGGGCTCATTCTCGTTACCCTGATATAGTGGATCTCGTTTCTTTCTTACCATTGTTGATGACTTCTCACGGTGCACTTGGATTTATTTAATGCATGCTAAATCTGAAACGTCTAAATTTATATATATATATATATATATATATATATATATATATATATATATATATATATTTTAATTTGGTTCAACGTTAATTTTACACCATAATCACTGATATTCATTTTGGAAATGATCATATCTTCGTACCCCAACTTTAATGTTTTCGTTTCAATAATGAAACTATATTTCTATCTAAAACTATGCAATCATGGTTTCTCGATAATGACATTGTTCATCAACGTAGTTGTGTTGCCACACCACAACAGCATAGTGTCGTTGAACGCAGAACATCGTCATCTTCTTGATGTGGCACGTGCTTTACGGTTCCAAGCACATCTTCCCCTAAAATTTTGGGGTGAATGCATTCTCACTTTCTTAATAAATAAAATGCCCACACCATTATTGGGCTTCAAATACCCCCATGAAATTCTATATGGGAATCCACATTCTTACTCTTCTTTACGAGTTTTTGGGTGTCTTTATTATGCAAAAAATATGCATTTACAACATATATTTGACCAACGGGCCAAACTCGGAATTTTCATCAGATACCCTTACGGCCAAAAGGGATACTGCATTTTTGATTTTACAACACAAAAAATATATACCTCTCACGATGTCATTTTTCATGAGACAACGTTTCCATATCAAAAATTTTCATCGCCCTCGACCAATGATAAAGTCCACTGAAGAGACTCCAGATAAAAAATATGCATAAATTTGGATCCCAAAGATCTTTACACCATTAGATATATTTAAAATATCTACATTAAAGAAGAAGAATACCTCGGTGAATGATGTTCACTGGTATCGGACAAAACAATAGAACTTCAGAACTCTGTGTAGAGATTTCTCGAAGAAATAATTTCAGCTCGATCCTCGCTTTTCGCTATCTCCGCGAAGCTTTCGAATTTTTCCTTAGCTTTATGAAAAACAAAATTATCATTGGATCAATCCTTAGAAGAAGATCATTGGATGAAGAAGAGATTATGGAGTTCTAACTATTTAGAACTCCACAAGAGGTTCACGAAAATCCCTTGGGGTGTTCTCCCTAGCTCACGAAAATCCTAGGTTGTCCACTCTTAGCTCACGAAAATTCTTGTGTTGAATTATCTCCCCCACACGTTTTGGCTTGTGGTATATATAGATGTGGATCTAATCCATATCTTGATAATTATCTTTTAGAGTTTCTAATAATGATAACACTTATCTTTATTAGACTTCTAGTTAATCCACAAGAAGTTTGTCATCACAAAATATCTACATTAAGTTTCATTTTCCAAAAAGGACTCCTTAAATTAAAATGATATAACCAACTCCCTAAAAAATAGGGTTCACTGAACCTAGACAATCTAGATTATCCACCAATAGGGGGGGCGTTAGCTTAAAGAGAGGGATTAGTGATTATCCTTTATCTCTTTTGTTTCTTCACAACCAAGTAATTATCTAATCTCATTAGATAAGAGATAATTAATTAATAATTATCTACTAACCAAAATCCCTAAAATTAGGAAAGATAAAGTAGGCGTCACCTTTAGGGTGTCTATCCCATGGGCGTGAGCCCACCTATAAGGTCCATTTTAATTGGGTTTTATGAATATGGGTCAAACCCATAATCCTTTATATTTGGTTGATCAAATAATTATTATTTTATCTCTTTAAATTAGATTAACATCTAATCTAAAACATAAATTAACATTTAATCTATTATTACGAGCTTGTATTTCTTTTATGAGCACCTCCATAGATTGCTCTGAGACATTCTAACCCTGGTACCCAGTGTTATCCCATTAACCCTTAATAGGAAGGACACCGAAATTGCAACTGACGTGAGATATTCATATTGCAATTGAATCCCAGTGAAAGAACATAAACCAAAAAGGATCCCGTCACATGAACTAATGTATTCGAATAATCATTCCATTAACATTATCCCTAATAGGCATTCGAGATTAAGATACTATCTAACCTATAACCTATTGTACATCATCCGGGGTTCCAAGACTTTTGATTAAGCCATGAAGAACTGTTTCTCATTTTAAAACATTTTGAAAATAATATTTTATTAAATATAATAAATTTTATTAAAAAATATATTTCATATATATTTGATTTCAAAATCACTGTGCAGGCTTTTAGCTTAATGGATTGTCTTACCCTAGAACTTGGATAATCTCTCAAGTCAATAAGCATGAATTTCTTATTTGATATTCATCATGACTTGAACAACTTTCTGATTATCCAATTGTCACTTTATCGTAGTCCCTCAAGTAGAGAGTACTTAGGTGCAATCAAAACAACCAGATCATTGCTCAGTTATAAATGAACTCATTAGATCTAAGGATCATTAAATCTATTCAATATATAAGTGAAGTGCCCAACTTCACTCATAACTGTGACTGTATAAGGTATAAGGAACTAGAAAGCTATATCTACCTATGTCAGTCCATAACCAATCATTTAGCTTTCCTACAATATATCTTAGGGACCTTGTTCGACATCTCATATCGTATAAATCATCTCATGATCTTGGTCAGTTACCCATAATGAATTCACAATAGATAAAGAAGATGTCTTTATTAATATAATCAATAAAAATCTTACAATCTAAATGACTTTTCAGGCATAATGTCCAACAATCTCCCACTTGCCTTTAAAGTTACTGTGACATAGATTTCAATCTCATATTATTTAAGTGTGTTACAAATACTTTATCTGATAAAACTTTTGTCATCAGGTCAGCAACATTAAGTTGAAACCTAATCTTTGTAACAATGATGTCTTGTCTTTCAATAATCTCACAAATGAGATGATACTTCCTCTACACATGTTTCATCTTCTTGTGGCTCCTAGGCTCTTTGCTATGTGCTACTGTACCATTACTATCACAAAAAAGAGTGATAGGTTTAAGTACTGAAGGAACATTTCCTAACTCTTGCAAAAACCTTCTGAACCAGACTGCTTCTTTTGCAACTTCAGAAGCTGCAATATATTCTGCTTCTGTGGTGGAATTTGTAATACTTTTCTGTTTTATGCTACACCAACTCACAACAGCACCACCCAGTGTGAACACATACCCAGATGTGGAAGCTCTATTGTCAGGATCAGATTGAAAATTGAAATCAGTATAACTCACTCCAATGAGATCTTCAGATTGAAAAGTAAGCGCATAATCCCTAGTCCTTTTCAGGTACTTCATGATGTGCTTCACAGCAGTCCAATGAGTGACTCCTGGATTACTTTGGAACCGACTAAAAACTCCAACTGCATGAGAGATATCCGATCTGGTACACATAATGGCATACATGAGGCTCTCAACTACTGAAGCATATGGGCACATCTTCATCTGCTCGATCTCATTAGCTGACATAGGAGCCATCTTTTTAGAAAAAGTAACACCATATCTAAAGGGAATGAAAGTTGGTTTACAATCACTCATATTGTACCTTGACAAGATCTTGTCAATGTAGGAGGTTTGGCTCAATCTCAACATCCGGCATTTTCTATCTCTCAGGATCTTAATTCCGAGAATATAGGATACCTCTCCCAAGTCTTTCATTGAGAAATGTTGAGAAAGCCAAATCTTGACTGACGACAACATCCCTATATCATTCCCAATGAGTAGGATGTCATCTATATAGAGAATAAGGTATACTACCACTCTCCCATTATCATTCTTGTAAATACAAGATTCCTCTAAATTCTTTTGGAATCCAAATTCTTTGATCGAAAGATCAAATCTTTGGTTCTAGCTTTTAGAAGCTTGTTTCAAACCATATATTGACTTGTTTAGCTTGCATACCATGTTCTCCTAGTTAGGAGCAATGAAGTCATCAAGTTGCTTCATATAGATGTCATCTTCTAACATTCCATTAAGGAAATCAGTTTTGACATTTATTTGTCATATCTTATAGTCATGGTGTGCAACTATAGTTAGCAATATCCTTATGGATTTGAGCATAGCTACTGGTGAAAAAGTATCCTCATAATCAACTCCTTGAATTTAAGTGTAACCTTTTGCAACAAGTCTTGTTTTATAGGTCTCCACGTTGCCATCGGCACCCTTCTTCCTTTTGTAAGTCTATTTGCATCCAATAGGCCTTATACCATCTGGTGGATCTTCTAAAGTCCAAACGCAGTTGTCATAAATGGAATCTACTTCAGCATTCATGGCTTTATACCATTGAGGTGCATCTACATCGCATGTAGCTTCCTGATAAATGTTAGGATCTATATCCTCGTCATCAGGGGTAACTAGATAAACCTCGCTATTGTAATATTGAAGTCTATCTGGTGGTCTAAAAACTCTTTCAAACCTTCTCAGTAGAATTAAATTAGAAGAGTGTAATAAAAGGATTAGGTTTAGGTGGGATATTAGCTGTGTTGTCTTTCATCTCATGAAATTCAAAATTTTTAAGAAGATCCATATTTTCCTCTATGAAGGTGTCATAATTCCTAACAACAATTGTTTGGTCTACCTTGGAGTAGAAATAGAAACCCTTAGTTTCTTTTGGATACCCTATAAAATTCTATTTTTCTTTTATAGATTTCAAATTGGTAGGTTCGAGCTTGGGAACATGCGTAGGACAACCTTATACCCTTAGATGTTGTAAACTAGGTTTTCGCCCAGTCCACAATTCATAGGGTGTAACCGATATTGATTTAGAAGGAACCCGGTTCAGTATATAAATGATCGTTTGTAAAGCATACCCCCAAAGATAGGAATGTACATCAGCATGGATCGAACCATATCTAATAAGGTCCAGTTTCTTCTTTCAGAAACATTATTCTATTGAGATGAGGTAGGGTTTGACCATTATGAGATAATCCCATTCTCCTTTAAGTAATCCATAAAATCGTTGGTGAGTTATTCACCACCTCGATTTGATCGAAGTGTCTTTATGGATTTGTATGTTTGATTCTCAACTTCTAATCTGAATTCATTGAACTTTTCAAAAGTGTTAGATTTGTGTTCATCAAATAGACATATCCATATCTTGAATAGTCATCGGTAAATGTAACAAAATACCGGTATTGACCTCTTGCAACAATATTAAATGGATCATATACATCACTATGTATGAGTCTCAACTTCTCTTCAGCTCTTCTTACCATTTTAGGGTAATGTTTCTTGGTCATCCTCCATTCGAGACATGACTCACAAGTTGGGAGTGGTTCATGGAACATTCAATTTTATGTCTGATCTATAAGGGGTGTTATACTCACGCTTTGGCATTATTGTATGACATCTCTTATTCATGTACCCACCCATCATTAACCTAATAAACACCTAGCAAAAGCTTACGTTTTGGCGTTGTTGCTCCCAATATTTGCTTATAAAGTTTTCACCATGTGTTCACATAGGTGAGAGGGATTGGGCCCGGCTTTGACCTGTTAGCTTATTCACACTTCCCACTATAAGAGCACATAGTGTATGATAGAAGATCATAATACTTAGGGACTTATCCTCAGTCTTATATACACATGATGTATAGGGAATTTATTTTTAACAAAATAAAACATCGCATGAATTATAAACAGTTAATATCATCTTATGATAAACTAAACAAGTATTATCTCATGACAATAAACAACAATAAAGATTATTTGAAATTTATTGCTATGGGTCAAATAAATAAAATGCATGAATGCAAGAGAATGAGGTAATAAAGACAACTCGCAAATAGCTTCGTGATCCCTTCCTTTATCATCTATTCGAGATCCTTCTCTTCTCGTAATAAGGGGAACTGAGAGATTGTTTGTCTTGTCCAAAAAATAGTTCATCCTCGACCAATGCATGATGTAGAAAATAAATGGCATTAGGGAAACCAGATTTCCACTCCCCCTTTATCAGGAAAACCGAATTAATCTGTCCTTTACAAATTGCCAAGACCTACTACATAATTTTTCTCTAATATAAATGCATGATAAACAATTTATCACAATTTATAAGATTGACTTATAACTATAATCTCATACAATTAAATGCAACATGATGATGGAGTATTTTTTCTAATATTTTAAAAGATTAAAAAAATGATAACAATTATCATTGAGCTTGAAAAATCTATATCATATATAGATCAAACCGAAAAAAATAAAAACATTATATTTTCCAACAAACAATTTTTAATAATTATTTTTAAAATTTCGGATATGATTTTCTTAAATTTCTTTAAGTGATATTTATTATTTATTAGAACTTTCCTAACAAAACAAAATAAATACTCAAAATCCTAAACATGATCTCATTAAGCAAAAAGGAAAGTTTCATATTTAATTAAAAAATACATATGATCTAATCATGGCTGAAATACATTATTTCGATTCAATTAAATAATACAAAACTTCCTTACTTAAAAAAGTTTTATTAATTATTTTTAATAAATAAAAACAATTATAATAAAATGATCTCATCCCTTTATAGGGTTTTAAAATTTTCGAATAAAATCTATTTACTAGAAAAACATTCATTAATTATTTTTAAACAATTAACAAATTATTTTAAATGACTAGTTAGGTTGTGCACGTGCAAGGCACGTGCAAGCCTTTTTTGCACAATAAAAAATATAATAATTCAAATTTTCTTTTAAATAATTTTGTATCTCTCCTTAATATTCACAAAGATATATCTTTGCTTCCATTGTAGGTTTTAGCACTGCACCATTGTTCGGAGAAAAAAGAATTCAAAGAGAAACAACATAGATGAGAAACATATTTAGTGATCTTGACAATAACTCAAAAGGAAAAGAAAACTTGGATCATATTTGACTGCCAAAAGTATCCCAAAATATTTATATAAATAAGCATGGAAATCACAACTTATTCCATAGCGCTTGCAGTATGCAACAGTTCGTAATTTAGGTTGTTCCAAACTTGCAGATGGGTAAGATCTAGAACATTACTTTTCACAAGAAAGTATCAAATGGACACAATGACATAAAAAGGTTAAATGTCCTGCTGCAACCTCATGCTTGGGTTTTAAAACCCTTGGGTTAAGAATGTGATTGCCCAAAATTTCAAGCTAATTCATGGTGAAATAATATTATTTGTTTAAGTCAGTATTATTTAAGTCTCACATACTACACCAGCTGTTAAGGACAGAACAGAGCATGGAGTATATTTTTTCTCTTAATAGGTTGCATGTAGAAACCATCAAGTAACCTACAGTTGCACAATGTGTTAATTAGAATGGGCATTGCATATCGGCAACAAAATAAGTGATGATTCCTGCCAAACTATAACCATTTGGAAATTGACAATCATAGAACATGAATTAAGACTTGGAAAGGGAAAATGTGGAAGAACATTGAAAAACCATAGAAGCTTAAGCAAACAAAGCATAATAGTATCTTTAGCAAAACAAAAAAAAAATTGCTAGTAGCAATAACCAAACCCTAGTTTCTACCTTTTTCTTCATACAGATCCGTAGAAACAAATACAAAAATTAAAATTGAAACCTCAATCCATTAAAAAAATACCGGACCCTATTTCAAATCTGATTAGAAGAATAATCTATGACCTTAGCTTCTTACTTTCCTAGGAAAGCAAAATAATGGGGTCTCTCACCTCCTCTTGTGATGCTGCAAGTTGGAATTTCTGAATTTTTATATGTGAACCGTATGGATCCACCTGGATAAGTGGCTGAGGACGAGATTCGTTGGGCTCAGGAATTTATTACAGGCATCCTCATGCCAATATTGGTGCAAAAGGCGATGAGGAGTTCAGAGAGAGAGATGACGTGCAGCGGCGGCGATGAGGTAGCTTGGATAGTCTCTAGCACAATAGCTGTAGTCGGGACAGATACTTAAGCGATGGCAGTAGCTTGATTGAGAGAGTTGTAGGTGAGGGAGGGGAGAGAAGAAAATGCTAAGGCGTTAACATGAGAGAAATGTTAAAAGCTTCTCTTCTTATAGCTAACGCTTCTTGGGAAATAAAGAGTTACAGGAAGATCAGAAGAAAGGCATTCAACAAAACATAGCGGTGAGAGGGTATTTTCGGAATAATAAGTTCGATGAAAACTTTTGTCCGCTAGTGAGCTTATGCTTCTTTTATATAGGTTATCAATCCAATCATTTAAAAGGTTTTAATAATAAATTTATTTATTTAAAAAAAAATTAAAAAATGCACAAGACTAGTTTTTTTAAAATTATTTTACTATTATTATTATCAAATCACATTCGATAAATTAAAAAAAAATTATTTATTTATTTATTCATCTCATGAACAAATAAAAGAAAAAGATCTACGAGCTGAAATAAATAAATAAAATCCATCTCATGAATTCTTTTATTTATTTATTTAACCTTTAAAAAATGAAAAAATCACTCTTTAACCATGAGCTCTGATACCGCTTGAAGAGACTCTAGATAAAAATATGCGGAAATCTGGATCCCAAAGATCTTTACACCATAAAATACATTTAAAATATCTCCATTAAAGAAGAAGAATACCTCGGTGAATGATGTTCACCGGTGTCAGACAAAACGATAGAACTTCAGAACTCTTTGTAAAGATTTCTCGAAGAAATAATCTTAGCTCGATCCTCGCTCTTCGCTATCTCCGCGAACCTTTCGAATCTTTCCTTAGCTTTATGAAGAACAAAATTATCCCTGGATCAATCCTTAGAAGAAGATCATTGGATGAAGAAAAGATTATGAAGTTCTAACTATTTAGAACTCCACAAGAGGTTCACGAAAATCCCTTGGGGTGTTCTTCCTAGCTCACGAAAATCCTTCGTTGTCCTCTCTTAGCTCACGAAAATCCTTGTGTTGAATTATCTCCCCCACACGTTTTGGCTTGTGGTATATATAGATGTGGATCTAATCCATATCTTGATAATTATCTTTTAGAGTTTCTAATAATGGTAACACTTATCTTTATTAGACTCCTAGTTAATTCACAAGAAGTTTGTTATCACAAAACTTCTATATTAAGTTTCATTTTTCAGAAAGGACTCTTTAATTAAAAGGATATAACCAACTTCATAAAAAATAGGGTTCATTGAACCTAGACAATCTAGATTCTCCACCAAGGGGGGGGGGGGGGGGGGGGGGGGGGCTTAAATGGAGGGATTAGTGATTATCCTTTATCTCTTTTGTTTCTTCACAACCAAGTAATTATCGAATCTCATCAGATAAGAGATAATTAATTAATAATTATCTACTAACCAAAATCCCTATAATTAGGGAAGATAAAGTAGGAGCCACCTTTAGGGTGTCTATCCCATGGGCGTGAGCCCACCTATAAAGTCCATTTTAATTAGGTTTTTATGAATATGGGTCAAACTCATATTCCTTTATATTTGGTTGGTCAAATAATTATTATCTTATCTCTTTAAATTAGATTAACATTTAATCTAAAACGTAGATTAACATTTAATTTATTATTATAGATTAACATTTAATCTATTATTACGAGCTTGTATTTCTTTTGTGAGTACCTCCACAGATTGCTCTGGGACATTCTAACCCTGCCTTACCCGGTGTTATGCCATTAACCCTTAATAGGAAGGACACCGGAATTACAAGTGACGTGAGATATCCATATTGCAATTGAATCCTAGTGAAAGAACATAAATCAAAAAGGATCCTGCCACATGAAGTAATGCATTCGAATAATCATTCCATTAACATTATCCCGAATAGGCCTTTGAGATTAGGATACTATCTAACCCATAGTCTATTGTACATTATCCGGGGTTCCAAGACTTTTGATTAAGTCATGAGAAACTATTTCTCATGTTAAAACATTTTGAAATAATCTTTTATTAAATATAATAAATTTTATTAAAAAATATATTTCAAATATATTTGATTTCAAATCACCCGCACAAGCTTTTAGTTTAATAGATTTTCTTACCTCGGAACTTGGATGATCTCTCAATTTAAGGAGCATGAATTTCTTGTTTAATATTCATCATGACTCGAACAACTTTCTGATTATCCAACTGTCACATTATTGTAGTCCCTTAAGTAGAGAGTACATAGGTGCAATCAAAACAACTAGATCACTGCTCAGTTGGAAATGAACTCATCAGGTCTAAAGATCTTCAAATCTGTTCAATGTGAATGAGAAACCATCTATCTGATAGTATGTTTATGTAAGAGGTCTTTCATTGAATGCAATCAGTCAATGTACATTTAAGAACCCATATGCTGATGTGTGGTCTTCACTACAATAGTTTGAGATAAAACTACAACTCAACCATTGAGAACATCTAAGCATTGTGGCAGCCATATAAGTGAAGTGCCCAACTTCACCCATAGCTGTGACTATATAAGGTATAAGGAACTAGAAAGTTATATCTACCTGTGTCAGTCCATAACCAATCACATAACTTTCCTACAATATATCCTAGGGACCTTGTTCAATATCTCATATCGTATATATCATTTCATGATCTTGGTCAATTATTCATAATGAATTCACAATAGATAAAGAAGATGTCTTTATTAATCTAATCAATAAAAATCTTACAATCTAAATGACTTTTCAGGGCATAATGTCCAACATCCACATCATGGCTCTACATGATGACCCTTCATTCAATTTTATAGATCCTCTTGAGCATCTACCCACGCCACCATTGGCGATAGCACCACCATCACAACCGACCACCACCCCAATTGAAGTTGACAAAACACCTATTCCGCCTATAGACCCCCTTGCCCCATCAATGGATGCCTCCATTCAGACCACAGCCCCACCTCCTCCATACCTTCCCATCTCTTGCCCTTCTCGAGACCGACGCCCTCCGGAAAGTTTGAAGGACTTCATGAGTTCATTGGTTTTCCCTAAAACCTTATTTCTCATTTCAGATTATTTAAGTTTCACCAAATTATTCATGCCGCATAGAGCTTTCCTCACTAAAATTATAACTCATAATGAGTCATCTTCCTTCACCCAAGCCATTAAATTTTCGGTTTGGCATGAAGCCATGGCCAAAGAAATTCAAGCTCTCAAGGTCAATAACACATGGATTATCACACCTTTGCCTAATGGAAAACATCCTATTGGCTGCAAATGGATTTACAAAATCAAATACCGCTCCAACGACTCCATCAAACGGTTTAAAGCATGATTGGTTGCTAAATGTTTCGATCAAGTTGAAGGGATTGACTATCACGATACGTTTGCCCCAGTTGCGAAACTTGTCACTGTTTGTGTCCTTTTATCTATTACCGCGGTTAAAGGTTGGACCTTAAACCAGCTGAATGTTAATAATGCCCCAAGGCAACCTTGATGAGGAAGTTTACATGAAAATCCCTCCCAACTTTTCTAGTAAGGGGGGAGACTCACGTATGTAAACTTCACAAATCACTATATGGCCTGAAACAAGCCTCAAGGCAATGGTTTTCAAAGTTCTCTACAACCTTAATCAAGCAAGGTTTCAAACAATCAATCGCGGATTATAGTTTATTCACTTGTATCGAGGGTTCCATATCATTATTCGTTCCTGTTTATATTGATGACATCATCATCATAGGAAACAACAATGAAGCCATCACTTCTTTCATAATTTTTTTTAAAACTACATTTTCCACCAAAGACCTTGGCAAATTAAAATATTTCCTAGGAATTGAAGTCCTCTGTTCTCCTCAGGGTATATTTTTATGTCAATGGAAATATATTTTAGATATATTGAAAGATGTTGGCATGTCTAGTACCGCACTTCGTTTCGCCTTTCCCATGGAACAACAACTTCGGTTAACACCCACATCCAGTGATCCCATCCTTAATCCAACACCCTATCGACGACTCGTAGGGTGTCTTCTTTATCTCATAGTTACATGGCCAGATATCCAATATGTTGTGCATACTCTAAGTCAATTTATGCAGCAGCCATATACTCATCATCTTGATGCTGCAAATCGGATACTCCGTTATCTCAAGGGATCCATCGGTAAAAGGACTTTTTCTGTCCTTCTCAAGTGATCTCCATCTTCGTGGTTATACTGACTTCGATTGGGAATGATGCCCAACCACACGAAGATCCACCACTGGTTACTTTACCATGCTAGGATCCAGTCCTATTCTGTCTCTCGTTCTTTTGCTAAAGCCGAATATAGGGCAATGACAAATGTTTCCTGTAAACTTCAATGACTTAAATCCATCCTCTAGGAATTTGGCATTTCTTATTCTGCACCAATCTCTGTCTTCTATGACAACCAACCTGCTATCCACATCGCAGAGAACGCAATTTTCCATGAGCGCACCAAGCACATTGAAATAGATTGCCACTTCGTTCGAGACAAAACACTGCAAACATGATTCGGCCCTGCTTCATTCGGTCTCATGATCAACGTGCAGACTCATTCACGAAGCCACTTGGTGCAGCAACATTTCAACGTCTCACATGCAAATTGGGCGTGGTTGACATAACCAACCTCACTCCAACTTGAGGGGGAGTATTAAGATCTTCTATAGCCACATAGCCCTACAACTCCGTAGCATAGTTTGAATTCTTTCCTTTTCTATTGTAACTTATATTTAGTTAGAAATCTAGATTTAGTTTTGATAGAAGATTTGTTTCTATTCTTTTATCATTATAAACAATGTAAATTCTATATATTGAAAGGGACTTCATTCTTCTTCCTCACAAGAGAGGAAAATCCAAACGTGAGATTTTTATATTTGTGGAGCCGGTGCGATCAAGTGAGGGTACTATGGATTTGTAGGCAGGTGAATCTGGCAGCCCATAACATAGCGCAACATGCCCTTAACATTAGCCATGAAAATTATCTGTGACCTTTCCCTTCCAGAAGCATTTCGTGTAATTCTTGGGATACTTTAGTCCTTGCTAAGAATGAATATGCAACATCTCTTTCAACCAAAAAAAAAAGTTATATTAAAAATGGATATCTTCTAAAAAAGTCACACAATAAGACAAAAGAAGAGTGGAGCTTCGTGAAACAAGTTGATCGAAGTGAGGAGTTTGCCGGAAACTTATTCGGGATCATGCACGTAGAAGGTTATCTCATGCATTTAGGTAACCATCTTTTCCATTATATATATTTTTTAAAAAAATAAAGAAACCATCATTTAACTGTTGGTGATAGTGGAGGGGTGTTTTTGACTTCTCAAACTACGGGGCAATCGGGGAAAAACCCTTTTTAAAGAGCAAAAGGTTCACTCTGTTGCTCACCAGAGTATCTCTGGTATAGTGCGGTGAGCAGCAGATCAATGGACAAAAAAATGCCACCTCACCTAGAAGTAATTTTTTTTTTCCGCCATTTTTTGACTTCTTCCTATTTGATTTTATTTTTCATTTTTTCTTATTGTTTTGGACCATTGATATGCTGCTCACCAGAGGGATGCAAACCTTTTGCCCTTATAAAGTCTTACGATCGTTTATACAGACTTGTTGATTTAGGTACGTGTACAGTGATGGAAGTTGGAAGTCCATTGAGAATGTTGGAGGTGAAATTGACGAACGCAACTCCTGGATGAAACATTCCTGTCCGTTTCTTCTTCCAAAAAAGCATTCCTGTCCGTTAGTTCCCAATAAACCTCGCCTGACTCTCCGCACCAACTCCTCCTTCCTTGGGATCGCAAATTAGATTAGACCCACCCCGTTCTCTCTCTTCTCTCTTCTCTCTTCTGAGATTCGACGATCATGGAGGAACGCATCGAAGACGACGACGGAGACGTCTTAGCAGCTCTCAGCAACGTCCCTCCACGCCGGAAAAGCCATTCCCACAGTCAACAATTAGAGATCACCGGAAGCCAGAGACGCAACACCGGGAGAAAACACAGCCTCGACGAAGTTCGAATCCCTAACAACATCAACATCGACATCGATCGATTCTACGACTCCTCCGACGATGAATTCTTTACCTCCTGTTCCAGTGACGCCAGCATTGGCTCCTTCTGCGTCCTTGGCAATCTCAGCCAACGCCACGAGTACACCAGCCAGTTCCTTGAGATGAAGCCTTCTCCCAACGATCACAACCGCCCTCTACCGGAATTTGTTGCCAGCGGCGGAGGAAATGGGATCTTCAAGGTGCCAATTCGGGCGGCTGTTCATCCTGCCCGTCCTCCCAGCCTCGAATTGAGGCCTCATCCGCTTAGGGAAACACAGTTTGGGGGGTTTCTGAGGACAATTGTATGTACTGAGACCCAATTGTGGGCGGGGCAGGAATCGGGACTGCGGTTCTGGAATTTATCGGATGCTTATGGGGCCGGGGCCGAGAATGCGGCGCCATTTCATGAATCAGCTCAGACATCTCCAACTATGTGTTTGATTGTGGATGCAGGCAATAGGTTGGTGTGGACTGGGCACAAGGATGGTAAGATTAGGTCGTGGAAGATGGATCAGTCATTGGATGGTACTCCTTTCAGGGAAGGTCTCTCGTGGCAAGCGCATCGCCCTCCTGTTCTATCAATGGTCATAACTTCTTATGGTAAGCAATATCAGCTTCTCCTCTTTTTTAATATTTTGTTAGGACTTTGCTAGCAGGAGACCAGGGGTTACTGGATTCACTCAATACTATACCGAACCGCAAATTGGTTTGAAGCAAACTGGTTCGCGGTAAGCTTCGTCTTGGTTCATGAAAATGAATGAATCCCGCATTCATACCAACAGCTCTGGTTTGGCGATTTTTCTTTTGGGTTTCACAATTTTTTTCTTTGGGTTCAGCAAACAACTCATGAATACAAAAGTGGAATTCAAGTACATAAACGTGGGCTACTTTTGAGTTTTGCCCCTGATTAGTTTGATATGCAATACCCCTTTAACCAATTTTTTTTTAAAAATGTCTTTTTAAAATAAATATTTATAAGTTACAACAATAGTTTAATAAAAGAAAAAAAAAACAACCAATAATAAAAGGGGAAACATTGAAACATTCTCAGGAGAAAAAAGAGAAGGTTTCACAATAGATGATTATGGTCCGTCATTATACTTAGAATTCATTTACATTATAGTCATAATTTATTTACATGCTTAATATATATATATATATAAGCGAACCAAGCTAGCGAACCCCTAGCGAACTGAGAAACGAATTATCTCATTCTACCTGTAACGAATTGGGTTCGTTCTAAGGTGGTGAATTGCGAATCACGAACCTGAATTTGAACCAAGCAAACCAACAAACCAGGTAACATTGAGCAGGACCGTCCGATCCTAAGGCATCCTAGGGTTGATTGAGACCTTGCCTTAGAACTGTTTTCAAATAGCTTGAATCAAGCTGTTTTATATGATACATATAATTTTATATGCAGTAGATAAAAAATAATTAGAGTTTTAGCATTTTATATGCAGCATATAAAGTTATGTACTGCATACAATTTTAAATCTCCAAATATTGTTGTGCCATAATTCAACATGTTCTAAGGTGAGGTCTTGATTAACCCTAGGACCGTACAGTCTAGAACCTTTATCCTTTCTTTTTATTGATTTCGAATTAGCCAGTAGATTGTGGGGTGAATAAGGCTCCAGGGATCATGTGGATTGAGGCAATGATTCGGCGCGCCATGCAATCTGGTTTAGTCTTTATGGGTTGAGGGAGGTACTCCCGAAGACTGCTTAAACCAGCTGCCTTAACGTTCGGTTCTCATTATTGTTACAAAGAACTGGTGATGGGTAATAGAGGGTGCTATGATGGAGTCCGGTGGAGGGAGGGAGATTGATTTCTGTTTGATTGGTCCTCATACTTTTCCCCTATAGTTCTCAGGCTCCCATTTTAGCACCCCGGAGGGAATCCCAGCAAATGCCTCTTATTTCAGATGGAATGATGGGAGCTGGGATACAACTCAAATTTCACGAATCTAGGACATGAATGTGGATACAGATCTGTTTGAAATTTTGATTCTATGATATTAATTTTAGTTCTTTGAAGCAGGTTTTTTTTACCCAGATACAACTCAACATTTCCTGAGTCTAGGACATGGATGTGGATACAGATCTGTTTGAAATGTTGATGTTATGCTATTAATTTTAGCTCTTTAAAGCAATTTTTTTTTATAATTAGCTCTATTTAAGCAGGTTATAGCTCTTTTATGCATTCTTCTTTTTAGATAAGCAAAGAGAGATTAAAGTGAAAGAAGGAAATAAGTGATTTTCTATTATTCATTTTTCTTTTCTTCATAGAGAATTTAGATGCTGTTGGTGCAAATACTTTAAAGTTTAGATCTCATAGAACAATACGATCTCGGTAATTGTTTAAGCACTGCTGAAATGTTTCACATAAATTGGTCAAGTACTGTTGAAAAGTTTCACCTAAATACGGAATTGCTAAAGAGGATTGTTTGGAAGCTTCTCCCGGGAGCTATCTATTGGACTCTCGAAAAAAATAATAGAATTGTATTTGATAATAGTTCCCTCCCGAAAAAGAAAATCTGGTCAATAGCAGGCGATCTATAAGGAAGGACTATGTAGATTCTGAGGGTGTTGTTCCATAAGGAATTTCGGGGTCATAGATGCTAGTTAGCTTCCTTGATATTGCGCATTGTGGTACATTTGGGAGTTAGCTTGTATACAGTGGTGGTATATTGCATATCATTTGCCAGTTCACTACTCTGTGAACTATTTCTTGTATGTTTTCTTTTTCATTAATACAATTTATTCTTTACAGGGAAGGAAATAAAAAATGTTTCACATAAATATTTTGCTCCCCTGCCTAAATTTACCACAAAACACACTGGGCACTATTTTTCATTTTGTACGCATCTTGGGTATCTATCCATTTGGATGGTGCTAGTTTGCGCTTCATAATTTTTCTATCCTTCAAAACAGTGTTGCTGCAACTTTCAAAGAGATGATCTTTCATCAACACTGTTTTGTGGGATATCTTGTTTTCCACGATCTAATCTAGCAAGTGGCCAAAAACAGGCCTTCGTTTATCAGTTGAAGATTTTCTTGTATTATGAAATAACTTACTGAAGTTTGAGGCACATCTCATATGAAAGCTCTTACGGGTCGTGTAATTCATTTTCACCCTGACTTTGTCTGTCTATTTGCAGGTGATCTATGGTCAGGTTCTGAGGGTGGTGTTATCAAGATCTGGCCATGGGAAGCCATAGAAAAATCTCTTTCTCTAAAAATGGAGGAAAGACACATGGCTGCTTTATTAGTGGAGAGGTCATATATCGACCTTAGGAGCCAAGTAACTATTAATGGTGTCTGTAATATATCTGCTTCAGATGTAAAGTATTTGTTATCTGATAATTCTAGAGCAAAAGTGTGGAGTGCCGGGTTCCTGTCCTTCGCATTGTGGTATGTCTTCATTTCATAAGTTGTCCTCTCTACAGTTAATATATTATTGTATTAGAGCTTTGACAAATCTTGTTTTAAGGAATTTTATTCATGCAAATTTCTTCATAGGTTTGTAGTTTACACTTTTGTCTTTTTGGTTATTCTCGGGGCTTTATCAGAATGAATTTTAAAAAATAATGGGAAAATATACAGTAAAAAACTAGGTTAATTTTTTCATCGGTGTTGAAGCTAGAACATTTAACTTTGTGAAATTCATGAGGTATTTACGACAAAACCTTAAAAACTCAGTTATTTTCTCGTGCAAGATATATGTATATATATATATATATATCATTTTGTCAAGATCTTGCAGTGTAGTGCAAGTATTGAATCAATGTCGGTGGTATTTGTGACAGAACATTCTAGGAAGTGCTTTTTAAGGAACTATCTAACCTAGTTCTGTCTCTTATGTTTCACTACTTACATTACATCTGAATCATCCTAAGGGCTGGTTATTCCACAGGGATGCTCGTACAAGGGAACTTTTGAAAGTATTTAATGTAGACGGCCAGACTGAAAATCGAGTGGACTTGCCATCAGTGCAGGATTCAACGATAGAAGATGAGATGAAGATAAAGTTTGTTTCTATATCAAAGAAGGAGAAACCTCAAGGGTCCTTTGGCTTCTTGCAACGGTCACGTAATGCTATAATGGGGGCAGCTGGTGCTGTGCGTCGAGTTGCAGTTAAGGGAGCATTTGGAGATGATCATCGGAGAACTGAAGCATTAGTCTTAACAAGAGATGGAATGATTTGGACCGGATGTATGAATGGCTTACTTGTGCAGTGGGATGGAAATGGCAATCGATTACAAGATTTCCACCACCATTCTTTTGCCGTTCAATGCTTTTGTACTTTTGGGTCACGAATATGGGTAGGCTATTTGAGTGGCACTGTCCAGGTTCTGGATCTTGAGGGTAATCTACTCGGAGGATGGGTTGCTCACGGAAGTCCAGTTTTAAAAATGGCTGTTGGTGCTGATTATGTTTTCACCTTAGCTAATCATGGTGGTATACGTGGATGGAACATCACATCTCCAGGACCTCTTGACAATATATTGTGTTCAGAATTGGCCAGCAAAGAACTGCTATATACAAAGCTAGAAAATTTGAAATTATTGACCGGCACGTGGAATGTTGGACAAGAAAGAGCCTCACACGACTCGCTTAGAACGTGGCTGGGTTCTGCAGCATCAGACGTTGATATTGTTGTTGTCGGGTTGCAAGAAGTGGAAATGGGTGCTGGTTTTCTTGCAATGTCTGCAGCAAAAGAAACTGTAAGATTTTGTGGTCTTTGTTAGCCAACGTTTCGTTTTGACATTGTTGACATTCTGATTGTCTAAGAAAACTTTACTGTAGTTCTGCTTTTCTAGAAGAACAAAATTCCAGTAAAAACTAAGCAAACAACTCCATATACATGTCTGCAAGTTTGTGAAATGGTGCTAACTGTTCTTCGCATATTTATAGTGATTCATAAGCTCTGTTGTGTGATTTAAATATTAAATTATAGGTTGCTTGAACATACTGATTTCTGGTGCATGTTTACTGAGGCACGATATAAACATTGGGCAGAGAATGCTGCTCAAACATATATATATATATATATAGATTTTTTTGGTGTGGCTTCTTTAGTGATTATCTTTTGGTTTGGTAATTGCTAAATTCACTTATTCAGTGACGACAATTTGCAAATATTTCCATGCCACATATCCATGCCAATATATTTTCCTTCCTAATTTTATCAGAGCGTATTTCTGTCAGTTTTTCTCTTCAAGCAACTGTTCCATAGAACAGCTTTGGTATAAACTAAAATTTTAATATAAATGATCAATGTGATTCAGATCAATGTATTTCAGATCAATTTTCAGTCTGCCATTCCTTGGTGCTTACTTTTAGTTGCAATTAGATTTCTTGCATAGTTCAGGTGCAATTCAGGTCCTGCAATCAGTCAGTCCTAGGTCATTTGGCAGTGTAGAATATCAAGAAGTGGCACTGAGTTTCGACTGTTGAATGTCATTGATGTTTTTGTTTCTGTATTTTAATCGCTTTCTTGAGTGCATTGTACTGTCCATCAAACCAGATATTTTATGTGATGAGTTTACAATTCAATGAGGCATATATCCATATTTTTTAATGAAATAACTAGATAATAAAGTTCCTTTAAATAAAAGAGAGAATACTAGAAGAGGACAAATTACAACAGAAAACTCTCGATGTAATACATCACATCTCTATTGGCCCCTCTCTTGACGAGATTGTCCGCAGTATCGTTAGCCGATCTTGGCACTCAAGAGTATGTGCACAGCTAGGGCTGGGTGATGCGAACCCTATCCCAACCCAATCTAAACATCGATCCAAGACTCAACCCAAGCCCAATCCTACTCTTGATTTATTAACCCAACCTAGTCCAACTTTCTAAATTCAGCTTGGCTTGGGTGACAGATTGTACAGTCAATCGACTAAGGCATTTATTCAAAACAAATAATAAACTCCATTCTCCACACATTACAATGTAACCGGTTCTCTTCCACTTGCTGTCAACCCTGACCTGCTCTCTTCCACACTAAAGATTGCATGAGTTTCGAATGTAATCTTCACACATAGTAATGTAAACACCTCTCTGCTACAGAAAGGCATGGACATATAAGAGGAAATTTGATTGCGTGCATTTGGATTACTATGAGAAAAAAAATCATAATCTTTAAAATTAAATGTATACAAATTTAGAATGTATTAGTCTTGAATTTAGACACAAGTTGGGTCAGGTTAGCCAAGGCCGCGACCTGATGTAAGTTGGATTTTCCAACCCAAGCCCAACCATAAGTGGACAAAACCAAACCAAACTGGACAGGACATTGTGTTTGGTTAGTCGAGTTCAAATTGAGCCCCAACCCAGGTTTCACCCCTGCTGAAGAGAGCGAAATGTTCATGGAGGGAGTCACACTGTGATTCTTTTAAGCACGTGGACAATCTCAAAAGACCTTCAATTTTTCCCTGGGCCCAACAAATAGCATTGCTAGAGTCCCCCCTAAACCACAAGTTTTGCGAGAGTGAGGCTCCTAGCAGTATTCAGTCCTTGAAGCCTTTGCCTTGTTAGAATCACACCCTCCAAATACACCCAATCCAAATACACCCAAATAAGCATAAATAACTCTTTAAAATCACGGAAAAGCCAACTGATACCCCAGGGCACTTGCCAAGGTATAGCTTCATCTCCTCTTCTCTCGAAGGGTGCCAAACTGGAAGGATATCGACATGTAAGGAAGAAGATTAAGCCTCCTTCCAATCTCTTAATTCTTAAGAAATCAATAGCACTAACACCTTTGAACTCCTTCATAGCAAGAACCAAATGAGAAACCATCATGTTAATTTCATCAATTATAGCAAATAAATTTGGAACCCTTACTTCAAAGATTCTTTTGTTCCTTTCTTCTCAAAGGCTCCAAAGAAAGGTTTGAGAGAGAACTTCGACATGAGTCGGAGAGATGAACCACAAGTCCATAACTTCAAAGGCCATCCATATTCCACTGAGAAATCAAGTGGAAAATGTCGAAGGGAAAGACTATAGTGATGTCCACCATGCCAAGTATTCTCCTTAACCACCTCACAATGGATACAGAAGCGGTCAATCGAGTCCCATCCTTTTGCACATTGAACACACATGAAGAGAATCTTATTTTTTCTCCTCGTTTGAAGAATGCCACATGTATCAATCCTTTGAAGAGGCAATGTCCACATTAAAAATTTAATGTTAGTGGGAACCAAAGTCTTCCAAATACCCTTGAATGAAAATGTAGAAAGGATTGACATGGAAATGATACTAGATTTGGGAAAATATTTTGTAAGAGAAAGTACTACTTGGCTCAAGCATCTAGACTTCAATCGGAGTTGAAATGGGAAATGAAGAAATGTTTCAATACGCACTAGAGGGTACTTAGAAATCAAAAACTCAATCTTGAACTTGCACTAGTATTGAAACTAGCATATTAACTAAATAGAAATCGATCTTAATTAGGATGGGAAACGAGGTCATGTTTCAATCTTTCAAAAATGGACATAATCTCGTCTTGGTCCACCTCTCTAGGTTCTCTATAAGGCCCAAATTCCAAACCACACCATTCATTAGTCGCAAAGCCTTATTTTAATAAAATTGGATTCGTTCTCTGTTACCAACCTTGAACTGGATGCCTTCAGCAAAGTCTTAAATCCCCTTTATAATACCTTTCCAGACCCCCATACCATAAGAAAAATGAACTCAATACCATGGTTTTCTAAATGCCTAGGCGACCAAGGCGCTAGATCCCCTGGTCACCTCACCTAAGGTGGCCGGTGTAGGCGCCTATGCAGTCACCTAACAAACATGAGGCCTTGACGTTATAACATATGATTTCCATGGTACAGTCTTCACTTTTAGTGGATAACATTTTTTGATGTGGTCTCCACATCTCTTACCATGGTTGGAATACTTGGTGAATCAACTTGTAACCCAGCTAAGTCGAATCATTATATAAAGCATGCTGACTCAAGTCAGGTGAATTGTCAAAGTTTAGGAAGTGTCATAACTTGGCTGGGTATTTTGAGTTTTTGCTTGACCTTTGAGTTGGCGAGTGAACAATGAGTAATGGGATTTTTATTGGGACCACCTAGTATATACAAACATTAAAGAAAATGCCCCAAGCCCTATATTTGTGTAATCATGCAAGGGAGAAAAATTATTTTTCAGTGAAACTAGCTCCTCAATAGAAGAAATTTCATGCAAAGTCGGAGAGATCGGTAGAAATTTTCAAATCAAAATAGAGAATCCAAAACTCAAAGAACGACCCCTAATTCTTTTAGAGAGAGAGAGGGAGTCGGTTGTGTTAGATTAGCCCTAAAAATCCCAGAAAGAGAGAAAGATAGAGGGATGCTGGAGATACATATCTGGCACCTTGATGCCGAAACTTTCCACCTCGATATTTAGTCCGTCACCCTCTGGATCCAGGGATTCTATCCATGAATTCTACTAAAGGTTAAAGCGGCTAGATTTGCGAAAGGTCTTTCACTTTTGAACTCCATCATCATCCATAGTCACAAATCCATGAGTACACTCCAAGCGGCCTGACAGTCAACATGTCACAACAACCACCTCCTTGTAACTCGTAGGAGAATTGGCAGTAAACTTGGTGCTTGCCCTCTGTACCCAGCCCCTCAAGAACTGACCATTCAACATCAAGACATTGAAAGCATAGTAACAAAGTTCTCTAATTTTTTTTACAAAAAGTCCCAAATAATACGCAATTTTTTGACCGATTAATTACGAAGTATTCGCGACTTTCTAATGTCTTAAATAAGGCCTAACACATCAATTACTGCCTCAAACTTCATATTCAGACGAATTTTGTCTGAAACATTCGCCACACTTCGCCCAATTTCACATTGAACTTGGCCTCGGAGTCTTTGTACATTGCCTTTGTCTCTAACATTTCTGTCTTCAACACGTTGTCCGAACTTTTGAGAGGGATAATCTGACTCGAATTTCTTCAAGTGCACATCTCCATGTGCATTTTGGTCCTCGCAGGACCATCACTTGGCTGTCCCAAAGCTTACTCTGACACTGATTGTCACCATAAACTTTGATCTTAGTCTCACAACCCTGATCTTCAGCTTCACTATGCATTCAGCTGCCATTCACTTCACTCTTGAAGCTTCATCCGTTGCAGTTCACTCCGTAGAACTACACTCATCGTTCATCTTGAACATGAAGTACGTCACACATGACGAGGCTCACAAGCTAATCGCATCTCATACGGTACTTCCTCCGCGGTCGCTTCCTTAGTTTATGCATGCGAGTATCGGTGTGCTGTCCCACTTCAACACTAAAGTCATCCCACAATAGCACCGACATCCATATCCTTTACACAAAGTCACAAAGCCACACCAAACATCTTCCGATGCAACACGGCCAACAACCCCATTCATTACTCGAAACCACAATAGCGTCCACTACGCCAAATCTCTGCAAAACTCTGCGTTGTTGCATCAACCCATTTTCTTGTCTCTTTCATCCGTTGGTGCAAAACCATTTTACATGTATTCCTTGGTTGTGTACCAATCCATTGGCACACTTCTTGTGATCCTCAACTCAATCACTTGTGCTAAACTCGATCCTTCGAGCATAACTTTTCATAGCCAACAACCTATGAAATTGTCTGAAGCCACTACATCATTTCAACCTTTAACATCTTGCCTCATTCTTGAGGTCTTCTCTCATACTTTTGATATTTGCCCTAGTGCTCCCCCACTCAAGCTTGCATTACATCTTGTATTCTTGTTTCACCTCTCTAGTATCTCAACTCCTTGAGTACCCTGAGATAGCACTCATCCACTCTATTGCATCTTCGTACAACTGAGCAACTGAGCTTCTTGGCTTGATTAGAGTATTTGGTTACTCAAGTCTTTGGCACCTTGCCAACGTAGTTGTGTTACTCTTGTACCTCAAAATTTTATGTCTTCAACAGAGAGAACACTTCACCTGATTTTTGCACAATTGTGCTATTACTTTGCGTGCAGTCTAGATATTTTAACTTCCAGTCTTCATCTTGAACTAACACTGTGCTCTTTAAGTCCTAACACTGTCTTTACCCTGAGTACACATTTGATCCTGAATATTCCATTGACTACTATCCACTAGTAGCTTTGCTCCAACACACCATTGCATTAGAGATCAACACATATATTGTTGTCGAACATCAACTCGATCCTGGACAAGTCTCTCCCGTAACAAGCCCACTCAATAGAAGCCAACAAACTCTGTAACCAGTAACACTCCTACTACTCGGAACCACAGTAGAAACACTTTGTGCATTCCAACTAATCACCTGTTGCAAACTATAACTTCAGACTCTCATGAGCAACCATATTCTGATACCAATTGTCTCGGTCAACTTTTTGATTTTGCAGAACAACCGTGCGGCGCCTTGATCATCCCATGATCTCGGCCATTTGATTTTGCGGAACAACCGTGCGGCGCCTCGATCATCCCATGATTTCGGCCAGCCTTACACCATCCATTCATCAAACTGACCCAATGTCTCGTGCTACGATTTTACAATAAGGTGCGGCCCACTACCGAGTCCCATCCGCTAAGCTACACTCAACTGGTTTACACATTAAACATTACTTCATCGTGTCGTGCCTGACACTCGTCCAACACATAAGGTTCCCGTGTCACCAAGGTCCCGTTTCGTGCATCTTGCATGCCGCTGAGATTCCCCAATCAAGTCGAACATCCAACATGGCCCGATACTCTCGAACACGACTATTGGTCATCCCCACACATCACGGATAACTTAGGAGTATCATTGCCTCGTTCACCGAGCATTGAGGGCATGACGCCCACAACGCGATCCTCAGTCCATGATGGAGTAGCCCAACCATACTTCGCATCACTCCTAGACGACCATGATGCATAACGCACGCTTAAGGCCGAACTAGGTTGGAACCTCTAGCTTGGAGGCTCTGTGCAATGCTAGGAAGTCCATCTCCTTTGCACCGTCTTTGGATGTTCCAACAACCATCCAAGTAGACTCTAAGACCCCCTTTAGGATCCTAGAGCCCACCCCCAACTCCTTTGGGGTTGCTCATTAAGTGGCCCCAGATGTGTCACAAGGGAAGGTAGAGGTACACCCTTCTCCTCAAGGTGGATGCTAAACCTTTAGCCAATTTCTAGAAGGAAACATCATATGTGCGGGTGGAGTCATACTGGCCTTTTTCAGAGCAATACATTGAATCTCCACAAACCGTCTGTACCATTGAACTCGTATCAATTTTCTCTTTGAATGAAGCTACTGTCGGTCCTACTTCCAACATGCCATGTAGGCCCCACAACACTCACCCACATGTGTCCGATCAAACGGGAAGCTCAAGCTACACCCCACAAATCTTCATGTGCACTTCACCCAAACCACAGTACCTTGTACACAACATCAAGACACCTTTGTGTCCCTTCACTACAGTAGCCCAACACCAAGGTGCCAACTTTGCACCACGCTACGCTATCGCTTGCATAATGCATCGCCTATCTCCTAGGCACGACATTGGCATAGCTTGCCCATGCTCGGTTCATCCCAGCCCATTATCACGATCATGACACTAGTTAACCACTTTGACCGTGACACTCTCCCCCACCTGATTAGGTCGATGTCCTCGTCGACTCTCACTAAGTATTCATCTGCTCCACAACACATCTTAGAGTTAATTTGGGGAAGAGTGAAATTGTGTCTGTTGGTGATATTCCCCATCTTGGTGTCCTGGTTAATTGCCTTAAAGGATCCCTTCCATCTTCTTACCTCAGTCTCCCACTTGGGGCGCCTTTTAAATCCAAAGCAGTTTGGGCCCCAGTGCTAGATCGATTCTCTTCGAGGCTTGCCGGCTGGAATTCTTGCCTCCTCTCAAAAGGTGGTAAGTTGTCCCTTATTAAGAGTACTCTTAGGAGCCTCCCAACCTACTATCTCTCCTCTCTAGTCCTCCCTCGATCAATTGCCGTGTCCTTGGAGCGTCTCCAACGCAATTTTCTATTGCATGGTAAATGTGACAAAAGGAACTACCATCTCGTAGATTGGAACCAAATTTGTAAACCTTTAGGGGTAGGGGGCTAAACATTGCTCCTCTTAGCGCGGTGAATAAGGCTTTGATAGGCAAGTGGGTTTGACAGTTCGGTGAGGAGCGGGAGAGCTTGTGGAGGAAGGTAATTGTAGCCAAATATAGCCTTGCATCACCCTGGCTTCCCAAGGGGGTTAGGGTCCCACACGGCATGGGGTTGTGGAAAGGCATAATGGGGGTGGCCAAATCTTTAGACCTATTCATTAGGTTCAAACTGGGGAATGGGGCTGAAATTTTGTTTAGGCATGATGTCTGGTGTGGCCGTTTGAGGCTTAAAGAAGATTTTGGGTCTATCTTTGCTCTGGCCACTAATCAGGGGGCTTCTATCAAAGAGATTGGGTGGTGGTTTAGTTTGGTGTCGTTTAGGAGGGATTTGAATGACTGAGAAATTGGGGTCATGCAGAGGCTTTTGGGCCGGTTGAGTTTCTTCTCCCTTAGACTTCAGATTAGTGATTGTAGGGTTTGGTCTCGAAGCAACAGTGGTCGATTTTCAGTGAGATCATTCTTGCAGTCCTTTGACTCATCACCTTTACATTTATTTCCTCATAAGGCTGTGCGAGTTAACCAGGTCCCCACGAAGGTATCCTTCTTCCTCTGGTCTGCAGCTTTAAATAAGATTCTTACTACGGATCAGTTATAGAGGAGAGGGTGGAGTCTTGCGAATCACTGATATTTGTGCCTGAATGAAGAAGAAAGTGTGAATCATTTGCTCCTGCACTGCTCGGTAGTCTTTGATCTTTGGGCTTTTTTCTTGGCTTGGTTGGGCGTGGAGTGGGTCTTTCCATTCTCCATTCTGAGCTTCTTATCTGGTTGGGGCTTGACAATTTTAGTGGGTGCTAAGGAAATAATCTGGATTTTTTTACCTAGTGCGATAGCATGGGCTATCAAGAAAGAGAGGAATAGTCGCTTATTTGACAACTCTTCCTCTCCTTTTCATTGTATCGTGTCTCAGGTGCACCTGTCGATTGTGGATTGGAGTTGTTTTCTCCATTTGGATCAAGAAGTGAGGGATTCCTTGCATCCATGAGTAGTCAGTTGGTGGTTCTAGTGCGCTGTTATGATCCCTCTTTCTTTATTTTTCTAGTTTTTTTTATCTCTCTTGTTTTTAGTTTACATCTCTGTAAACTGTTGTTCTCTCTTTTTAATGAATCTGATTTACCGATCACAAAAAAAAAAATCAAGATTAGTAATCTTATTTTATATCTTGCCTGACATTCTTCCGATTTTTTTTTTGAATTTTCCTTTTTTTCTTGAAATTTTCACTATACGAATTATTCCCGAACTTTGACTTGGTGATTATGATTGAATGAATTTGCCCTTATAAATGAAAAGCGGCTCCAGAGACTTATCAAGCTCAAGATGGAGAGCAGGGACACTTCAAGTCTTCAACAACTAACACCTCCCCCTTATTGATCCACCTTCCGTCACTCTCTTACTGATCCATAGTGCAGGAGGCCGATTCATGTTATTTTACCTTTTCTGTCTATCTTCATCATCGGCATCCTGCGAGGTGGTTCCTAAATCTTCTCCCATGTTGTATTAGCAGTGCTGCACTCTGATTATAGGTCAATTCCAATTACACGAGATTATCATCCTCTCCTGGCAAAAAGCACCAGCAATAGATAATGAGAGAGAGAGAGAGAGAGAGATCTGAATCTTCTCCATGTTATATTGACAATAGTGTCACACTCCAATTGTGATATTGATTTCAATTGCAAGTGATTATCGTTGTTCCCTGGCTGGGAGAAAGAGCAGTAAGTGATACCTGAATATTCTCTTGTGTTGTATTAGCAGTGACACACTCTGTTTATATAGGTCAATTCCAATTACATGTGATTATCATTGATCCCTGGCAGAGAGCACGAACAGTAAATAATGACTAGATGGGAGAGAGAGACCTGAATCTTTTCCCACTTATATTAACAGTGTTGCACTCTGATTATATGGACATCGATTCCAATTTGCTTGGGAATATCGTCATTCCTGGCCGAGAGCAGCATGTGAACTTAAATTTCTCTTGACATTTTACCACATGATTGGGAGGGAGGTATCAGCATGTGAACTCAAAATTTTGTCATTTTATCATATAATCATAAGGGAGGGAGCAGCATGTGAACTTAAATTTGTCTTGATATTTTACCACATAATCCTATGGGAGGGAGGGATCAGCACCTGAACTCAAAATTCTGTCATTTTACCACATAATCTTAGCTGAGGGATGGAGGAAGGATGGGAGTAGCATGTGAACTAATAATTCACTGGCATTTTATCACATAATCCTGAGGTAGGGAGGGAGCAGCATGTGAACTTTAAATTCTGTGCCATTTTTATCACTTTCTTTGCCACTTTATCACATAAACTTAGGATTCCGTCTTTTTTAATCTTATTTACTTATTCTCTGTGAATATTAAGGTTCTTTTTTTCATTTCTGTGTATTTGTTTCATTTTCCAATTTTGTACTGATTGTAGGTTGGACTTGAGGGGAGTTCTATTGGCCAGTGGTGGATGGATACAATAGGAAAGACCTTAGATGAAGGATCAACTTTTGAACGTGTAGGTTCTAGGCAGCTTGCAGGCTTGCTGATAGCTGTATGGTAAGTATATATATCATAGGATGAACACTAGGGAGATTCTGCATTTTTTATCCTTCAGAAAATAAACTTGTTAACACATATAATGAACCTTTAGTCTGCCTTTCTTATCCTGCTAATGCATCTGTTTTTATTTTCTCTCTCTCTCCCCATCCCCCACTCTCCCCAATTCTATCCTTGTTAGTGCCTCATTTCTGATATAATGAGTTAGCAACTCTCTTCCAGGGTCAGAAAGAATCTTATACCACATGTTGGGGACGTTGATGCTGCAGCAGTTCCATGTGGCTTTGGGCGTGCAATTGGTAATAAGGTCAGCGTGTCTTTCTTCATAATCCTCATTTTCCATCTATGGAGGTCAGAAGTTCGGGTGAAATTTTGTTCCTATCGTTGTTGATACTCATGTATTTACTAGAGATAACAATTTAAAATAAATGCTTTGGAGATGCTGTGACTCATTTTTTACTTTACTTTTTCTAAAATTGTTAATACAGTATAACATTATAATATGCAATATTGTAAGCTTGACATTATAGCTCTTTCCTGTGGTAGTTCACACTTCACTCCTCTACCATTAGCCATCTTGCCTAATTATCATGTATTAATGAGATGCCAAGTAAAACTCAAGAATGCTATTCTGAAATATTGTTATTATTTCAATAAACAAGTTTTTTTCCATGTGTCTTGCAAGTACAAATATGGAATAATTTGGTGACAGGTTGTCATATAGAGTATTATCACAAACAAACAAAGTATTGCAAATTTGCAATATTTTATTTTTGAATATAAAACTTTACACTCTTGCTTAGTGATCCCCGTGCAATGTCCTTGAGCTCTGGATCTTCCCATAATGGTCCCCCATATATACTACAACGTGAAGTGTGCAACCTAACTGCCATGCAAAGAGTTTCACCTGGAAGATATCCTTGTGTGAACTCATGATCATCCTATGTCATCAAAATTTGACCTAGATGATCTCCTTGGTAGGAACCATCAAAAGATACAGCAGATACAGGGAAACAGTTCCACATTTTCCTTCCACCCTGACCTGACTATTCACATTTGTGCTACTTTAGAGCAGATTCAGGGAAAAAATTCCATCTTTTCCTCCCATCTGACCTAAGTATTTATTTTTCATTGAGAGAATGTAACTTATTTTGGTTAGTTGTTCGACTAGTCACCATACTACCTGTTGTAAACAATAGTTAGTATGGACATGCATAATCTGCTGCAGTGCGTAAAAAAACAAGTCTGATGTACTCTCATGCTATCTTTTGTCATTGATACAATTGACATGGCTAAAGGTTGTCTAAGCAGGGAGCTGTAGCTTTGAGGATGAGAGTCTATGATCGAATGATGTGCTTTGTGAACTGTCACTTTGCTGCACATTTGGAAGCGGTCAATCGCCGCAATGCTGACTTTGATCATGTTTATCGGACAATGATCTTCAGTCGACCATCTAATCTACTCAATGCTGCAGCTGGTATGATGTCGTACCTGTTTTTGTCTTGCTCTCCTGCCTACTAGGCATATGTATTATTATTGGTCTATTATTCTGGCTTGTCATTGGTCCTCTCTGTTGCAGCTGGTGTCTCAACTGCTGTTCAAATACATCGTGGTACAAATGTATGTTCATCTTTGATTGGTATTACAGAGATCTGCATCTTCAAGTTATTCTGTTGCGTATTTTATTTTCTTCTTTGGTTGGTCACTAGAAAGCATTGTTACGTTCACAGGCTATGGGTGTCCACTCTGAAGACGGGAAGCCTGAGCTATCTGAAGCTGACATGATCACATTTTTAGGCGATTTCAATTATCGGCTTCATGGTATATCTTATGATGAAGCAAGGGACTTTGTTTCGCAAAGATGCTTTGATTGGCTTAGAGAAAGGGATCAGCTCAGAGCAGAAATGAAAGCTGGGAAAGTCTTCCAAGGAATGCGTGAGGCGCTCATAAAATTTCCTCCCACATACAAGTTTGAAAGGCACCGAGCAGGTTTATCTGGTATGCTTTACTTTAAATGATATCAAGTTTGTGGGCCACCCAATTAATTTTTTTTTTTTTTTTTGGTAGGACTAATTTGTTAACTAACTATGTCAGGGGTTAGGACTGTCAGCAGGGTTAGAACTCAACACATGGTGGGCGTCAACAGCCACACCAAGGACTCGAACACGAGTCTTCCCTCCCCAAATGGGAGATACACTACCACTGGGCCAAACCCATGGCCACCCAATTAATTCATATATATATATTGGGGTCTACAGTCCTGGTTTTTTTTTTTGCCAAACAGTTAACAGTTATGAGCCAGATGAGCTGATGCCCATTTATAAAACCTCTCAAGAGGGACTGGCGTGATAGTGCCTTTCTGAATGTTCCTTGTGTTTACAGAGTTTTCTCCAAATTAATTGAAATCTAAACTTGCTACTTATCCTTTTCTAGGATATGATTCCAGTGAGAAGAAGCGCATTCCCGCCTGGTGTGACAGGATACTATATCGTGATAGCCGATCGGCTTTGGTGTCAGAATGCAATTTGGAGTGCCCTGTAGTTTCTTCAATTTTGCAGTACGTTTCCTGCTGCTATTGTTTCCTTCCAACTATTTGCATTTTCTTTTTTTCTTAAACTTGGCGCCTCCTCTTTGTCAGGTATGAGGCTTGTATGGATGTGACAGGCAGTGATCACAAGCCTGTCCGATGCATATTTAGTGTCAATATTGCCCACATAGATGAGTCAATAAGGAGACAAGAGTTTGGAGAAATTATTGGATCTGATAAGAAAATTAAGTCTTTGCTTGAAAAGTTATGTGATGTTCCAGAAACTACAGTTAGCACAAACAACATAATCCTTCAAAACCATGACACATCTATTCTACGAATCACGAATAAATGCAGGAAAGACAAAGCTATATTTGAAATCATTTGTCAAGGTCAGTCCACCATCAAGGAGGATGGACAAGCATCCGATCATCGTCCAAGAGGTGCCTTTGGCTTTCCCCAATGGGTTGAGGTAACTTCCTCTTCACATGCATATTATATTAGCTAATTATTCATGGTATGGTAGATGCTCTTTTTATTTCATGAATCTTTGATTATGAGTATTACAATGCCTTAGATCAATTGCAAAGCAGACCTCTAGTTTTGAAATAATTAAGTTATATTATCAATGTATGTTTCTATTAGAGTGACAAGTTAGTAAAAGAAATGGAATAAAAACAAAAGGGGGTGGAGGGAAATTGGAATACTGACTTTTTCCAGGATGATTAATTGAAGACCAAGTACAAAAAAGATTTCCAGCTTTTGGACTATTGTATATGAGCAACATCATATTGGCATGATGAAATCCATGTCTCAAAAAAGGGGAGGCTCCTGGTCCAAGGGGAAGGGATCCCTTCTTTTAGCATCTCAAAGCTAAATGGAAGTACCTTTCAATCCAAAAATTGGAGATAAGAAATGTAGTGTGAATAAGATGACCATTTCAGTCTGGAAGGGTTGCAACTTGCAACAATGGCTTGAGAGGCTCATGATTACTGTGTTGGCGGTGGTATCATAAACTATTTGAAAACTGACTCTCTCCAAAACCTGCAATTTCAGTCATCATCATCATAATTAGTGCTTATCCCTGCTGTTTGGACAGGGAAGCATGAATCAAGTTTCCGGCATTGCAAAACTTATCCCTGCTGTTTGGAATGGGAAGCATGAATCAGGTTTCTGGCATTGCAAAAAAATTTCCTTACCTTATCCAGTTCCTTTCTGCCCCCCTCCCCTTTTCTCTTTTAGGGTCTTCAAACTTTACCAAAGCACTCCTTTTTGCTGTTGCAATTCCAGTCCCGTTAACTAAGTCCTTGCGATTTCCATTGAAATTCAGCTTGACCCAACCTACAAAGAGGTGCCTAAAACTTTCACAGATTTCATCATGCCCAAAGAAGTTTCTGCAAACACCAATCTTGTCATTGAATAATCAGGTTGGGAATGTGGTATTGGAGGATTTGGAGCTACTAATCTTGATTGCTCTTTCAAATTATTCTTGGATTACGTGCATGATAACATCTATCATTTCATATGATGATTGGTGAAGAATTCTATGGTACATATCTGCCATGCATATCAAATTATAGAGGGGAAAACTGTTGCCCAAGGTTTGGACCCTAGAGGGGGGGGGGGGGGGGGGGGGGGGTGAATAAGGTCTATGACAATTTAAAACTTTATTCTATTTCCTTAAACGGAATTTCAATTTTAACAAATTAAAAGGAAATAGAATTTAGCAATACCACACAATCAATGCAAAACAATAAATAAAGCGAAGAGTTAGAGAGATGCAAACACAAAGAGTTTGTTCACGAGGTTCGGCAATCCCGCCTACGTCCCCGCCTCAAGCTATACCCGCTAGAGGATTTCCCACAATTTATTCAATCACCCAGACTTCTTACGGGTAAAGCCCAAACCGTTACAATGCAACAGAATCCCCTCTCTTGACTTCGTTGATCTTCTTACGGGTGAAGACCCAACCTTACAAAGCTCCCCGCTTCAAAGACAAGAATCCACCGATTCTTGATTTTCACATACACTTCAAAGAGTGATGTTTACAATCTAATTTTGCTTCTAAAACAAGTTGATAGATCACTTTCAAGCTCTCTAAGAGTCTCTCAAAGAATGAAGTTGAAAGCTCAAATTCGGACACTTTTGGGGATTCAAGGGTTTACTCAATTTATTTTAAAATCTAAGCTTTGGACTGAATGATTGAAAGTATTAAGAGTTCTTAAAATCTTCTTAAATCATCTCATTTTATAGCCCAAGAGATTTTATGACTGTTGGGGGAACATCCAAAACGAAACTAGTCATTGAAAACTAAGCGTTACAGAGTATTCTGGATCCCATATGAATTCGTCGACGAGATTGGGTGAGCATTCTGAATTCATCGACGAGATTGGGACAAAATTAGAAAACATTAGCACTACGACTAATTTTGTCGACGAGATTGAAGTTCCTGTTCAATTTCGTCGACGAGATTTCCTGTTTTATTCTTAAATCTCATCTTAAATAGACCTTAATGATGTGAATGAATTCCTTAGTCTTTTGGCTTATTTTTATCATGTTTTTGGTCATTCCAAATGATGTCTTAGGGCCGTAGAATATTAATCAATTTAGTCTTAGGCTCCTATGGTCATTCTAGTCTTTTGAACAATTCAAACAACCAAAACTTTGAGGACTTTACATAAATCCTAAACTCTCTCACTAAAAATATAAAACAATTAAACCTTCTAAGAGTGGATTTGACTCTGTCTTCATGATCCGACTTGGACTATGGGTATGATCTTCTATATCTTCAATATGATCCAACTTGACTTGCTTTGACTTGATGATGAATCTTCTTTGAAGATGGTGTCATTTTCATGTTTTTTGCTTGAATGACTTTGTTAATGCTCTTGAATACTGTTTTTCATAAACACTTAAAGGAAACATTAGTAACACAAATCTTATTGCATTATTGTGTTATCATCAAAATTAATGGTGTTACCTTAGGTTAAAAACCTAAAGGCTAACAATCTCCCCATTTTTTATGATGACATAATAATGTAATAGAATGGGAAAAAGCTCTCCCTCAATGTGTAAATTCAATTAATTTTTTAGGCAAGCTCCTCCTAAACATATGCATTAAAAATAAGATTTGAATTCAATTCATTTGCATATATTAGATAAACCATTCATTAGTTCATGATACCAATATTTGATTCAATTAGTCATTACAAGCAATTTGAAATCAATTTGAATATGCCATTAAGCACATTATTCTTATTCTAAATTATTTCAAAAGTTTTAGATAGTTCATTGAATTATCATATTTCTCCCCCCCTGACAACATCAAAAAGCATACAAATTTATCAATCATAGAATTTCAAGTATTTTAAATATGATACCAATAAGATTAATAAGATCAATTCATTAGATATCAAGCATCATCCATAATATTCATCATGTATATCAATACAATTATATGTTTTCTCCTATTTGGCAAACATCACAAGAAGTATCACATAAGCACATGTTACCAATATTTACTATTCACTACAACATTTTTCATCAAAAAATTATATCACTTTAAGTCATATCCTCAAGCATGCATTTTAAATTGATTTCACTCATATCATACCATCAAGCATCAAAATATATATCATCCATCAATCATCAAACTCATATTCAATAGTCGAACCATATCATCAAGCATAACATTATTAATCAACCAATCAAATTGATACATATTAAGCATACTCAAGCATGATCACATAAGGAAGTCATTCAAATTTTGATCATTTAAGCACATTTCCTTTTTAAGGTGAAACCTACTAGAACAAGTTCAAGTAGTTCCATTTGATACTCAAACCTTCTTGGGTCCAACTAGATTAGCCTTGGGAAGACATGTTCCTTTAGGCACCCAAACTTGTTTTACCCTCTTCTTTCCAATATATGGATAAATAGTACTAGAAGAGCTAGAGGTAAAAAAGTTTTGATAAGATTTTTGTTTGATTTTTAAATTATAACCAACTCTAGCTTTATCAAACATACATTTTTGATTCTCTAGCATAGTATCTACTATCTTTTTGCCATTAGTAAATTTTGTGATAATTTTAGACAAATCTTCAATTTTACTTTTAAGATTATCATACTCATTGATTGATGTTTGAGGCATATAAATTTCTTCTTCTTTCTTTTTCAATTTTTCATTTTACAAAAATTCATTTTTATTTTAAAGAGAAGAGTTTTTCTTTTTGAGCATTTTATTCTTAGATGCAATTTTTGAAATTCATCATATAGTTCATCAAATGCATCTCTAAGTTCTTCAAAGGAAATAGATTCATCAAGGGAAGAGTTTACCTCATCCTCGTGTGCCATGAGGCAAAGGTTGACTTCTTCCTCATCATTTGAGCTGGAATCCGACTCACTTCCATCAGAGTCATCCTATGTAGCTTTTATTGCCATTTTCTTATATGTTTGGCTTTTCTTGAGTAGAGGGCACTCGGGTTTGATGTGTCCTAACTTTTTACACTTGTAGCATATGATGTCTTCATTTTCGCTTGATTTGCTCTTGATGAGTTATTTGATGAATTCCTTCTTGTAAGCTCTTTTCTTGAGATTCTTATGTTTTCTTGTCATCTTCTCAATCTCCTTGTGACGCCCCGAACTTGCGCCTAAGGAATAATGTTCCGAGACGCATGCCCATTCGTCATAACCACACATGCGAAAGACTTTACCCGCGAAAATGCGGGAATTTTTTAACTTTTCTTATGAGCTTTTATAAGAAATAACAACTGGTCATCACAATAACCCATCATAAGCAAATGCATTACCTCACTGGCTATAGTAGCTAAAGATTTTGGCGCCACAATTACACCGGTACACTTTCCAAACTCTATCAAACGTAGCTCCTTGCCAATCAGCAATTGCTTCAGAATCTGAAGACATAAAATGAGAAAAGTGAGCTATAGAACCCAGTAAAATCCACAATTCATGTAGGCTATTTTCCACCTTAGTGCAATCATCAATAACAATATAGTATTCTAGTACAATTCTCATATTATAGCAATATATAATATCATAATCTGTGACCCAAGGTCACTCAGGGCTATTTCACCCTAACTGAGGTTCCCGATCTCTAATTTTCAAGTTTATCCAATCATTATCCATGACACCATGTTATCGATCCAGATAACCACTCACACTTTATTCATTATCGATTCAGATTACCACTCACATTTTATTCTTAAGTACACTGGGCCTTCGCCCTGTGTACAACCTTTACACCTGAGTCTGTAGACTCACTTATTAACCGATCAGGCCTACACCCATTCAAACCATACCTTGAGTCTTTAGACTCAATATACATCCGGGCATTCAACCGCAGAATCAACACAAATCATCTTATCTCAATCACTGTGGGGAACTCGTTCTTATAGCATTTCTATCAGAGGCATCACATAACCAACCACTCCAGACTTAGCCCAAGAGGATCTATAGATATGAAATCCACCCACTCCCGACTATCAATCACAGAGGACTCACTTAACACCACCACTCCAGACCTAGCCAAAGAGGATCTATGGATATCAAATTCATCCACTCCCGACTATCAGTCACGGAGGACTGCATTATACCATCACTCCAAGCCTAGCCAAAGAGGATCTATGGATATCAAATCCACCCACTCCCGATTATCAGTTATGGGGGACTACATCATACCATCACTCCAGACCTAATCAAAGAGGATCTATGGATATCAAATCCACCCACTCTTGACTATCAGTCACAGAGGACTCACTTAACACCACCACTCTAGACCTAGCCAAAGACGATCTATGGATATTATTCCACCTACTCCCGACTATCAGTCATAGAGGACTCACTTAATACCACTACTCCAGACCTAGCCAAAGAGGATTAATGGATAATACTCCTCCCATTCCCAACGATCAGTCAAGTACCTCGTCAAAAAGGTTCTATGGACATTATTTCACCCACTCCCGATGATCAGTCACGTACCTCGCCAAAGAGGATCTATGGATATTATTCCATCCACTCCCGACTATCAATCATGAAGGACTCACTTAACACCACCACTCTAGACCTAGCCAAAGAGGATCTATGGATAACACTTCACTCACTCCCGACGATCAGTCACGTATCTCGCCAAAGAGGTTCTATGGACATTATTCCACCCACTCCCGATGATTAGTCACGTACCTCGCCAAAGAGGATCTATGGATATTATTCCACCCACTCTCGACTATCAGTTACGGAGGACTATACGACATCACCATTCCTGACCTAGTCAAAGAGGATCTATGGATATTATTCCACCCACTCCCGACTATCAGTCACAGAGGAGTATACGACATCACCACTCCTGACTTAGCCAAAGAGGATCTATGGATATCAAATCCACTCACTCTCGACTATCAGTCACGTAGGACTCACTTAACTTGGTTAGGTTTTCTAAGCACAAGACTAACCCCAGTTAACCCAAGTCCTGCTTGATTAATTGAAACAGTTGAGCCTCGCGCTTGTGAACCAAGCCCGGTAACACACCGTCCCGTTAGGGAACGTTTTCAGGCCGATGGATGTGTCAATTGCCTTACACGACACAAACCAACTTTTCATCACCCTAGAGTGGCGTTACAAATTCCCCGGGACCCGATCAAGGCTCCCCGAAGGTCCACATGAAGTCCACGCTTCATCAATTCCAAAAAAACAAATCTGGGAACTCGCGATCGATTGCCAGTGCTGAGCGATCGATCGCCCTGTGCACAATGGGTCTAAATCTGGGGTTTTTACACCCTAAACTGAGGCTACATCTCTCTACTCATTTTTCCATGCTCCACCACCCTTCTATACATCATCTACGGGTCTCCGACCCTTTTTCCTCCGCACACAACTATACAAGTGAGCCGAAATTTCGAGCTAACAAGCCCGAAACGAGGCTACATCCCTCTTGCTCTAAATCCATTCATTCCCAACTCTTCCACACATCACATAGGGGTCTCCGACCCTTTTCCATCCACACTATTCATCACAGACCATTCCACATACACTAAATAGCATAAATAAAAGAAAAATAGAGAAGAGGGAAGGGGTTTTACCCATTTTACGCATACAATGGGTCTCGTATCCTTTTTCATCCACGCCATAAAGCAAGAATATCATCTACAACAAGAAAAACATATTTAAAGGGAAAATATGAAAGAGGGAAAATAGATTTTATCTTTTTCATAAACTTCGAGGCATCTAGGGCCGAAATAGACACCACCAACGTGCTTGAGAGGACAATCAACCGCAAGGTGAAGCTCCTCGCCTTCAAACCTTCACTTTCTCTCTCTAGATTTCTCCCTTTCTCTCTCTACACATCGATCGAGGCGCCAGGGAAGAAAATAGACGTCGCCAACGTGTCAGGGATGTCGAAATACCCCAAGTTAGACTCCCCTTTCCTTTCTCTCTTCTTTCTCTCTCTTTCCCTTTCTCTCTCTAGAAAATTCTGGAGAATTCTCTCTCCCACAAGTTGTCCGTGTGAAAATGAGGGGCTTGGTCCCCTTATATATAGACCCAAGGGTTGAGATCATGTGCAAAGCACATAACCATAAGTGGTGTGGAAAGTTGACCAAGTCAACATTTGACCGGTTGACTTTTTGACCCTTTTTCTGATTTTTCGCATATACAAGCCTTCGAAACTCTATTAAATGTCATTTGATTTTGATGAAACTTCAGGTGACCGAACTAAGGGCAGTCCGACACCTACTATGAAAATTTCAGGGAAAAATACTGAGTTTTGACAGTAAAAAGGAAGTTTGGAAGAAAACTTCAAAACCCACTAATTTCCTGATTTCATACACAAAACATTCTGTAATTTCTTTATATAAAATGATGAACTGCCGAAACGATAGACAGTCGTCCCCATGGTCGACCGACACGCTGTGGTACCGACTGCACGGATTTCTATTTGAATCCTCGCAAAATATCGAGTCCCAACGGAACTTCAGAAATCTGTAAATTTCCTATTTTCTCGATTTTCTTACACATAAGACCTCCGCGGTCTTGCGAATCAATACATGACGGAACCGGTACGACAATTGATCGTCCATATAGTCAATCCGTACATTGTGTATGATTTTCGAGGAAAAACCCTGAAGTTTTATCGGTACAATCCAATCCCGAGTAAAACCCACTTTTCACCAATTTAACAAACACTTAACTAATTAATCTTTGTTAAAGACCTACAATCCCATAATTTTATTATATTAAAATTCTGGGTCGTTACACTCCTATTCTTCTTCACTTTCATCTTTTCACTTTCATTCATTTTTTAGGATTTCAAGGCATGTCCCCTCTTTGTTGTGGGCTCTTCATCTTGTTGTTGCCTCATGATGACCTCATGGGTCATTAGTGATCCTAGAAGCTCATCTATTGGTAGATATGTGAGATCTTTTGCTTCTTGGATGACCATTACCTTTGGAGCCCAATTCTTTGGAAGAGATCGGAGGATTTTTCTTACATTATCTGCATTAGAATAAACTTTTCCAAGAGATTTTAATTCATTAATAATGTTAGTGAATTTAGAAAACATAAAGGAAATGAGTTAATTTTCTTCCATTTTAAACAATTCATACTTATGAACTAACATTCTAATTTTTTGTTCTTTAACTTGGTTAGTCCCTTCATAAGTAATTTGGAGTTTATCCAAAATTTCTTTTGCGGAGTCATAAGCCGAGACTTTATTGAACTTTTGTGAACTCAATGGGCAATATAGGTTGCTTATAGCCTTAGCATTGAGTTGAACAAGTTTAATATCGGTTTGAGTCCATTCATCCTCATCCTTTGGTATTTGAATACTATTAACAATTTTGGTGGGGATGTTGGGACCATTTACAATTATTTTCCAACAATGATAGTTTAAAGCTTGAATGAAATACATCATTCTTACTTTCCAATAATTATAGTTTTGTCTATCAAATAAGGGAGTTCTAGAGGTTAATTGGCCTTCTCCTAGGGTAGTTGCATAAATATTTTCCATTAATATTTTCTCTAAGATGGTTAAATCTTTTAAAACAGAGACCTGAGCTCTGATACCACTTGTTGCCCAAGGTTTGGACCCTAGAAGGGGGGGGGGGGGGGGTGAATAGGGTCTATGGTAATTTAAAACTTTATCCTATTTCCTTAAGCGGAATTTCAATTTTAACAAATTAAATTGAAATAGAATTTAGCTATACCACACAATCAATGCAAAACAGTAAATAAAGGGAAGAATTAGAAAGATGCAAACACAAAGAGTTTGTTCACGAGGTTCAGCAATCCCGCTTACGTCCCTGCCTCAAGCTATACCCACTAGAGGATTTTTCACGATTTATTTAGTCGCCCAGACTTCTTACGGGTGAAGCTCAAATTGTTACAATGCAAGAGAATCCCCTCTCTTGACTTCCTCGATCTTCTTACGAGTGAAGACGCAACCTTACAAAGCTCCCCGCTTTAAGGACAAGAATCCATCGATTCTTGATTTTCACATACACTTCAAAGAGTAATATTTACAATCTGATTTTGCTTTTAAAACAAGCTGATAGGTCACTTTCAAGCTTTCTAAGAGTCTCTTAAAGAATGGAGTTGAAAGCTCAAATTTAGACTCTTTTTGGGATTCAAAGATTTACTCAATTGATTTTGAAATCTAAGCTTTGGAGTGAATGATTGGAAATATTAGGAGTTCTTAAAATCTTCTTAAATCATCTCACTTTATAGCCCAAGAGATTTTATGACCGTTTGGGGAACATCCAAAACGAAACTAGCTGTTACAGAGTATTCTAGATCCTGCATGAATTCGTCGACGAGATTGGGTGAGCATTCTGAATTCATCGACGAGATTGGGACAAAATTAGAAAACAGTAGCACTGTGGCTAATTTCGTCGACGAGATTGAAGTTGCCGTTCAATTCCGTCAATGAGATTTCCTGTTTTATTCTGAAATCTCATCTTAAATAGACCTTAATGATGTGAATGAATTCCTTGGTCTTTGGCTCATCTTTATCATGTTTTTGGTCATTTCAAATGATGTCTTAGGGCCTTAAAATTTTGATCAATTTAGTCTTAGGCTCCTATGGTCATTCTAGGCTTTTGAGCAATTCAAACAACCAAAACTTTGAGGACTTTACATAAGTCCTAAACTCTCTCACTAAAAATATAAAAACAATTAAACCTTCTAAGAGATGTCCATTCTTCAACTTGATCATCTTCTTGGATTTGACTCTGTCTTCATGATCCGACTTATGATCTTCAATATTTTCAATATGATCCAACTTGATTTGCTTTGACTTGATGATGAATCTTCTTTGAAGATAGTGTCATTTTCATGTTTTTTACTTGAATGGCTTTGCTAATGTTCTTGAACACTATTTTTCATAAACACTTAAATGAGACATTAGTAACACAAATCTCATTGCATTATTGTGTTATCATTAAAATTAATGGTGTTACCTTAAGTTAAAATCCTAAAGGCTAACAAACAACGTATGCCAAGACAGCTCATCCTGGAGTTGGCCAAGGGCCTCCAAGGACCAACACCAATAAAATCTTGAGCCTGCAAGGCAAAGATTGGAATTATGGTCTAAAGATTTTCAGTGATGTACAGGGAAAAAAATCCATGTTTTCAGACTCGCAAGGAAGTCACAGAGTATACAAATAGGAATGTGAAACGAAGTGTTGAAATCAAAGTCTCAAGGCGACAAAGGATCGAAGGTGAAGGGTTTCTTTCCTCATGTTGATTATGTTTTGGGTTATTCCTTAAAGGGCTAGCCATGAGAAAGGGATCATCACCCACGAGATGTGCACAATTCTGGATTTGAGGGTATTACCATCAGGTTTATTCTTAATACATAAATAATTGAAGATTTTGTTGAAAATTGACCGAGAACCGTGATAATTTAAGGTGGAGAAGGAGCAGCTTTTGATTCGGTCAATAAGGTTAGATGCTCCAAAAGACCTGCTGAATTGCCTCTCAATGTAGGAGTTAGACCCCATTTGGAATCTCTATATTTTGCATCTATTTGTCTATACGTCTATGCGGGTATATGTTTTCACATTTCAGAGTGCTTGGTAGTGCGTCTATGTACTATAGTAAAAAGGAGAGAAAGACATGAGATGTCTAAAATAGAAATTCAAATTAATGGGGATTTTGGGGAAAGATCTATTCGTCTTTTGCGGGTAGACGATGGAACCAAATTTTCATCTTGTTATTAACTATTTTGCCCCCTTATATGTTGCTTTATTCCAGCACAATCCACTCTCGAACAGGAAAAAAAAATGTTTCAACTATTACCACTTGTTCTCTGCTTCCTCAGCATTCCCTCTGTTCTGGCTACCAACTTCTACCGCCTTCTCCCGCCAACAACTGTTGCCGCTTGCTCCCACTGGTAATCCCATCCTCTTCCTCCTTCTCTTCTTCTGTTGTACTCTTTCTTCTTCCACTCTTCCTTAAGGGCTTGGCTTCATGAATCACCGCCTAATCCCACCATCAATTTTTTCTCGAGGCCAACTGCTCCAATGAATTCGTTGCTCATCTTGTTTTTGTCCTCGCCAAAAACGTTCAATCGTGGCTTGCATATCAAAACATATAGAGATTGGTAGTTGGTATCAAGACTTGGCATATCTGAGAATTGCTTATGCCACATTGCAGCTGAAAGTTCTGAGGCCCTGCAAATTTTCTGCAAAATCGATTAGAGAGTGGTCGCTTGAGGTAAAAGATGCATTGATAAATAACAGGCAATCATCCACGGTTTTAGCTTTTTCACATATTGTGTTTTTGTGGTGTAAACAATAAGAAGTCCTAGGGTGGTGTTTTATGGAACTGATGAATGAGGGAACAAATGAAGATTAATATGTCGATTGAAGAGTTTATCAAATGAAGAAACATGAGAAAATCTAGCCTAGGACCTTAATCGTTTGAGGTGCTTTTAGCTAATGAAAGCTGGTTCCTCATGTAGAGATTGGGTAATGCCTAGCCAGGGACATTGGAAAGGAAGTAAATCGAAGCATAGAGGTTATTGTGATTGGTAGCTTTTGTTGCCCAAGGTTTGGACCCTCGGGGGTGAATAGGGTCTATGGCAATTTAAAATTCTTCCTATTCCCTTAAGCTGAATTTCAATTATACTAATTAAAAGAGAATGGAAATTAGCAGTACTACACAAACAATAAAGTAAAGAGTAGGGAGAGAATGCAAACACAAGGAATTTGTTCTTGAGGTTCGGTAACCCGCCTACGTCCCCGTCTTAAGCTTCCCAGCTCAGGGATTCATCATAATTTTACTCAATCGCACGATCTTCTTCTAGGTGAAGATCAAACCTTTACAACTTTCTTCCAGGCGAAAGTCAAGCCTAACCAATCTTCTTACGGGCGAAGATCAAGCCTAAACAACGCAAGATAACAACCCTCTCTTCGCTTTACAAAGATCCCCACTTCAAGGACAAGAATCAACGATTCTTGATTTTCACATACACTTTGTAGAGTGATGAATACAATTTGAGATTGCTCCTAAAACGAGCTGATAGATCACTCTAAAACTGATTTCACATAACTGAAAATCTCCCAAAGATTGGAGTTGAATAGCTCAATAAAATTGATTTGGGGATTTTAGGTTTAACTCAATAGCTTTGGAGTGGATTATTGAATGATTGGATTGATATATCATCACGTTCTAGATCATAAATTATCCCTATTTATAGCCCTTGCAAAAATATAGCCATTGGAGAGGCATTGGGGAAAGATATGACCGTTGAAAATAGCCGTTACAGGCTTTTTCTGGGTTTCACATGATTTCATCGACGAGATTGGAGTGACTCTCTAAATTCATCGTCGATATGGAGACATAATTAAAAACAGTAGCTCTACGGCCGATTTCGTCGACGATATTGAAGTTCCTCTTTAATTTCATCGATGAGATTTCCTGTTTTATTCAAGAAATCTCATCTTAAGCTGACCTATATAATGGGCATGATTTCCTTGGTCTTCTACCTTATTTTAATTATGATTTTGGTCTTTCCAAATGATGTCCTAGGGCCTTAGAATGATATTCAATTTTGGTCTTAGGCTCCTAAGGTCAATCTAGGCTTTGAGCTTTTCAAACAACCAAACTTTGAGGATTTTTTACAAAAGTCCTAAACACTCTCGTCCTATAACTATAAAACGATAAACCTTCTTGAGTGTCTTCATTCTTCAACTTGATCTTGGGTCTTGATTTCATCTTTAAGCTTTTTTGATCTTCATCTTCATGGATCTTCAACTTCTTCTTAACTTGGTATTTTAGATTTGGATCTTCAATTGGCTTGATGACTTGATGGAGGACTCCTCTTTAAGTTCAGTGTCATTTCCATGTTTTTGCCTTGAATGGTTTTGCTAATGCTCTTATATACTGAATTTTACATAAAACTCACGGAGACATTAGTAACACAAATATCATAACATTATTGTGTTATCATCAAAATCAATTATGTTACCTTAGGTTGAAAACCTAAAGGCTAACAGCTTCTTCCTTTTTATGAGTACTAAACATGTTTCAATCTAAGATGTAAGGTAGGATTTGTTTAAGCTTCGGCAAGTTAATTGGGTATTGCCTATATTTCTTATTTTCCTCTTTTTCAACCTCAGCTTGTTGAGATTTCAACCTCTCTGGGTGTATGGATAAACAGAAGATGGTCAGGATTTAAACCTACTCCAGCAAAGCCCACATGACTTCTGCTAGCCCAACTAATTTTCTACCCCTGCCATTTCCTTGTTATTTTTTCCCACTCTATTTTGGGTCTGGGCCTTTGCCAGAGAGGAATATTCAGAACATCTGAATCTTAGTATGCATCATATTTTGGTTTCCAAGTGTGTCAAATCTTAGTCGGCATGGTTTGCCGCAGTTTTTTGGAATGGGGTTCAACTGCTGTAAATAGATTTGCTCTATGGCATTCAATGAAAAGTGGGAGATACAGCATCTTCTAATCTGGAGTCCAGTGAGAGCAGAAAATTCCTTTAGGGTTTCATTTGGGGGAGGGAGGGAGAGTGGGGGTGGGCAAAAGGGTTTGGATTTCCTTAAGGGGTTGGCTCCTCCTTATCTTCTTGTCCTGTCTTTATTTCTTCCTTTGCTTGGTTCAAACTGTAAAATACAGGGGGTGATCCTCTTTTCAGTATCTTCATGATTTTCTTGTGTTGAAGTAGTTGAGTTTGTGTGTAATTTTCCAAACATTGTGTAACTATGTTTGAATTGACTACCCAATGGAAATCTGTTTTTAAAAAATTACATCAACTGTCCCTGCAATAAGATGATGTTACCAGACATGGTTTTACAAAAAAGCTCCGTTTATAACTGTGCGCTGCCAAATGGTTTTTCTTTCAATCTATTTCTTATAAATATTTTTGCCATAGATCTATGTTGGCTAGATCTGTCCGAAACAAACAAGATCTGCCAAACTAACCCTTGCACTGTTTGGCTTATAATTATCCATTGTAACCGCTATCTTTAGGGTCAGGTTCCCGTCTATAAAATGAGTAGCGAAGGGGAACAAAATAATATTTCTATTGGAGCAATAATTTTTAGACCTTTAGCTAAAGTTGTTGACAGTTGGTTTAAAGTTTCAACTATTCCATACAGCAAAACCAAGTTTTGTTAAAAGTGATTTTGCTTCGTCGTCTAGTGAATGCTTGGGTAATTAGGATGAATTCTAAACCAAGTGTCTTGACTAATTAGGAAAGGTTGCTGCCTGGCTTTTCTAGTTGTCTCCTAGGTGAGTTGCTTAGCCAAACTAAACAAACTTTATTCAAGGCTCCATGCAATGAAGGAGTCATGCCATCAAATATAGTTTGTTCCCCAGCTTCCTAATTCTTTAGCCCAGATGAATGATAGGTATTCTTTTTCTTCATTAATATACCCAACTCTGACTTTCCTGCCAATAAACATTTTGACTAGTGAGACAATTCAAAATGGTTTCCTGTTCAAAATTACTTGGGTAATTGGGTGAACTGGAGTTACCATGGTGCCTGATGTTTTGTCACTGAGTTGGAATTGATGGAAGATGGTGGGAGATTGAGCAGATGGAGGCGAAAAATAAGAGAGATGAATGGAGAGCATCTTAAAGAGAGTTCAACACTCACTCTAATCCTTGTATACTAAGCCAAACCACAGAATTCCAAGTTACAACAATACCCTTACAAATGCTGTTATTTAGACGATAAACTATTTTTACAATTGTTTACCATGTCATTGTCATCTTAAAAATTGGAATTGTTATTCATTTTTTATTGACATGTATTGCAGTTGGAGTTTATGATTGGTAATTGTTCTCTAATTCTGTATGAAATGTAAATCATGGTCTTCATTTTATGAATTATGAATAAGTATTCTCACAAGTGCTCGTTCTTCAGCCAAATTGTTTTACTAGTCTTGTGGTTAAACCAGGTCACTCCAGCAACTGGCATAATAAAACCTGGCCAGATTGCCGAGGTCTCTGTGCATCACCAGGAGTTCCATACCCTAGAAGAGTTTGTTGATGGCATCCCTCAGAACTGGTGGTGTGAAGACACCAGAGGCAAGGAAGTGATATTGGCGGTGAATGTCTGGGGCAGTTGCACCACCGAGACAAGGAGCCACCGCATTTGCGTGCGTCACTGTTTCTCGGCCAAGAAAATCCACATTGACTCTAGACCCAACAATTCTATTAAAATCGAAGGAAACATCTTTAACCCATCTGAATTTTGACACCTCAGCACTTCTTCTGATGGGGTTGAAGGCCTAGGCAATTTGCATAGTCCTTGAAGCGGCAAAAGACTGTTAAGGCGGGGCAGAAATCCATGCATCATTTGGGAAAAGACTGAAGGGAATATCCATCTGATGCCAAAGGCATCCTCCTTTCCAGATCACATTGTACATGCAATCTCGATGTAAATATCAATGGAGCCTGGTTACCATTTTAAGTATCCTGTAACAGGTTCGATTTGTCTACTAGCAATTTTTTCATTCATTATCAGTTGCAAGTTCCTTACACAGCATCAATTCTTTAACCCCAAGTTTTTGAGTAAAAAATTGTAATTTTCTTGGACAGACCATTTGTTTGGATTTGTATAAAAATAGGAAATATAGCAAGCAGCAGAAGGGAGCAGTTTTTTTATAAAAAAAAAACTAGTAGAACATTTTCTTATTGGTATTGCTATTGTCTGCAAGCAGATAAGCATGGAACAAAGTGGGTTCTGTTGTTGAATAAGATTGGTTTCAAGAAATATGTAAACATTATCAGCTCCCAATATTCCATCTTCCCCAAGGCATCTTGCCACTGCTAGTCTGTCATCGCTTTTCAGACCTGACAAGGAATAAGACTAAGGATCCAAAAAAAAAAAAAAAAATTATAAATAAAGGGAGGTTTATTCAGGATGGTTGATGGGCCTCTGGAATCAGGACTCGTTCCCATATGTTTTTCTCCTTTTTTAATATTTGAGCTTTGTAAAACCGTTTACATATTTTCAAAATGAATATAAGCAAAGCATCGTGAGATTTTATTTGCTGTTTCATAAGATGTTAGTGTCTAATATAACAAGAAAAGTTGCTATCTCAAAAATTTCACTAAGGTGGCTTGTTTAAAGGCACACGATTACCCTAGGACTGCATTTGTGGTGTCCTTGAAGCTTTATTCCTTACCGTTTACACTGCAGTATAGTAGGGTTGAGACTTGAGAGCACCAGGCACATGCTTCTCCCATGATCTAATGGTGTCGAGCATTAAGTGGGGCCATCATTTAAAGCATGTGTAGACATGGCACCATTAACTCTCTATAGTACATAGTTTTTTGTGTCACTTTCCATTCATTTTAAGCAATTACTAGATGTACACCATATCATAGAAAAATTAGAGGTAGATTAGTGGTCCCTAAAAATTCGATTTGGTTCCCAAGAAAGGAAAAGGAAAAGGGAAAATATAATAATAAAAAGAAAATCTTAAAATTCAATTTTATCCATCTACTTTTATTTTTTGTGAACCTTACAGAGCCTAAGTGATGCCTTTCAACTGTACAAGCTTCGGCACTTTAGTAATGAACCAAGACATTAGAACCCCAGTCAAGGCTAAAGTGGCGTTTGGTAACATTAATCTAAATAGGTAGAGCTTATTTGAAAATTGTGTTGAGTTGAACTTTAGATTGTTAAGTTGAAGATTAATTGCATATCTACATCTTTTTGAAGTAGAGATTTTATCTCTAAAGTAAAAAACAACTACTTTTTAAGTATAGGTTTTTACATCTAAAATCTGTACTTTAAAAAGATATAGACATGAATTTAACCTTCAACTTAACAATCTAACGTCTAACTAAGCACAATTTTCAAATAATCTACCTATTTAGATTAGTGGTACTTAACAATCTAAAGTCTAACTAAACACAATTTTCAAATAAGATCTACATATTTAGATTAATGTTACCGACATGATCGAATGAACTTGATCATCTGATTGTCTTTGATATCTAATACTCAATGTTTAGCAATCATTTGATAGTTGGTAAGAAATAATCTAAACACACACATGATCAGACTTAGGGTAACCGCTGAAGTGCCATAAGAGAAAACTCATACACTCACCCCCAGCGCAAGTTTGTGCATGACTGCACATCAATTCACTACCCAGTACCCACCCACCCAATGCACTCAAAATCAAGATCGTCTCACCTGCTATAAAAATCTTTTCATAGACTCATACGACCGAGATCCCACTTGGATTCACAATATCCCAAAGTCTAATCAATAACTACCTCACCTAGCTATTTCAAAAAAATAAAAAAATATGTCATTCCTACTCGCAGTAAAAGGAAATAAAAAACAGGCCACCTCAATGCAAAATTTTTTTTTTGTCAAAAATTATATCATACCTAGCTGCAATATTAAGTGCAGTCTTGAGTTTACAAAAACAACCCACAAGGCATGAGCCTATCGTTTCTGGCGTGTAGATTACATGCCTAAAATTGCGTTAAAAATTCATATAAAAATAAAATAGTTAAACAATATAATTAAGAAAAAGACTTTGCCGATGTAGATTTGGACGCACCCTGTCAAGTAAAGAGATGGATAGGCATACAGAAATATGAAAAACATGGTATATATGTGTTGGGGGAAGAAAAATTACTTATACACACATTCAAAGTCAACAAGTTCTTTTTTTAAAAATACCGGGTCTGTTCATACATTGCAACACACAAAGTCTCGTGAAAGGGTTAAGACTAGCAGTTAAAACAAGAGGATAACTACTACCTTTACCTTCTGAACTAGTGTAGATATGGGGCTTGATACTGATACCCATTTCCAAAGTAGTTGCCATGACTGGGAGATAGGTTGTAGGGGGTGGAACCCAGGAGGGGGGAGCCATGGTTGTCAGTAGGTCCTGGGTATACATACGGCCTGTCGTACATGTATTGGGGAGGGTACCTCTCAGGCACTCTAGCATAAAAGCTCTTATCAGCAATGTTGATGACACGGGGCCCATAACCCCCACCATTTGCACGGGGTCTCTTGGGTTGAGGCTTTGCAGCTTCAGCCGCCCTCTTCTTGTCCGCCTTAGCCTTCTCCAGCTGTAGTACTCGTTTTTGTAGTGGGTCCAATGGATACTGTTCCTCAAGCTTGTGTTCCTCGATGCACTTGATCACAGCCTTTAGGGAAGTCAGCTCTCGTTCGTTCACCTCATTCTGAAACATAGGAAAGTTTGTCAGAAGATTTCAAATGTGTTCCAATTCTCTGGCAGGGCAAACCCCATTGAGCTCCATCATGAACTAGGAAACATCACATCCTCAAGTAGTAATCAAGTGATAATTATATACTTCAGCAACCTGAACTATAATTTTGGTACCCAGTAATGCAGGTCAAAAGATTTTAAACTGCGACTTTACCAATCAAAAATGGGGAAGAAGATAATAATGCTTTGCAAAACCTTATAAATAAAAATACTGTTACTACTAATGCCCATAAGTTTGGAACTTTGAAAATGGAATAACACGAAAGGATGTATTTTGTTGTAATGGGTCATCTAAGTAAGCCCATCACCTCCTTACTGTTTAGTTATTTTATTGTTAGCTATTGTCTTTTTTGTAATTGTGGGCATTTATGTCCTTCCATCTTATTTAGTGATATAGAAGGAGATCTAAAGGGTTTAGAGACATAATTCTAAACCATATTCCTCCCTTTTCAACTCCAATGCTTCCTCAGATGATGCAAGCAAATTGACGAGCCATCCCGTCAATCCACACTATCCAATCTATGGGACTAGCACATAAACTACACTAACTGATGAATCACTTCTTCTCTTGGAGGTTCTTAAAGAAATTGTGGGAATACAGGAAATGGTCCATTTATTGAATAGACCAAAGCTCTGAGCTGCAGTATGATACTTTAGTACATTTGATCTCCTATGTAAATCAATGATATAGCTTGCTGTTCAGAAGCTTGCAGTTCAGAATGGCATCATGTGCTGACAAGTGGAGTTTCCAGAAGAAAAGCATTATGAAATACTCCACCATAGTAATATAAATTAGAGCAGGAAAAACACACCTGGGCAGTGGGAGATGCACTTCCAGGTTTGACTGGTGAAGATACTTTTTTTGCCTCCTTCAAGAAGGATTTCAGTAGGGGCACAGGTGAGAATTGCTCTGTTAGTTCAAAAGCATAAGCCAGGTTTACAGCGTCGATTTGCCTTCCGCTATAGATCAGTATTTCAATTACACCTGAAACACCGAAACAACAGAGTCAACAGACATAAAGAATGGCAAACTGAATACAAAAGATGAGACCAGTCCATTTTTTGTCCTTTTTGTATTTTCTATGTTGGCCTCACATGTGAATCCATCTTGAGACCAATTAAATATGTTCCCTCATTGTAAATAGGCCTAGAAAACTCTCATATTGCTCTTCCTGCTTCTTCAAGTATAAGGAGGTCTAAACACACAAATCATTGGGCCTTACTTTGTAGATCATCTAGGCCAAAATTCATCCTCAAGGAGGACTTTCTAGAAATCTTTCTTTTCTGGACAGTTTATTGTTTAAAAGGTCAATCTTAAGGACCTGTAGGGCTGTTTGGATCGCAGGAATTGAGGAGTGGGAATTGGAATTGGAGGATAAGAATTTCAAAATTTCAGTGTTTGAAAGCTCACAATTCATATGAATTGTGGGAATGGAAACATAGTCAATTCCTACAGTAGTGGGAATTCCAATATCTACCCATGAGTTGGTTCATGGATGTTGTAACTCAAATGTGCATTAGAATTGACATACATCTTTTATAACTTGATTATCCATCTTTCTTGACCTTTGGAGATTTTTTTCTTATTTAAATTATTTTCAAATAAATATTTTAAAATTTTCTTTTATAAATAATTAGAAGTTTGAAGATTTTATTAAACTATCAAATAGCTTTTAATTCAATTCTCCTTTTTAATAATTTTAGTTATATTTTTTCAAATAAATAAATATATATTCAAGTTTCTATTTTTCTAATAAATATGTATTTCAATTTCAGTTTATTTTTAAATAAAACTTCAAAATATGTTAAGATCATTTTATTCATATTATAATTACTTATTCTTATATTTAACCATTCAAATTACTAAATTTATCCATGAAATGTACAATAGTCCCCTTTACATATCTATTGTAGTTTTTATATATTTACAAATAAACTTGACATCTATTGATGCAGTGATGCTACATTCAAGAGGATTTTAATTTAGAATGTTTAAATTTTCTGCTGTGATTCCATCAAGTCTTTCTGTCTTCCTCTTTTAATTTTTAGTTAGTCTTTTGGGCTTGAATTCACACTTTCTGGTGACCCCTAGTCCCCCCCCCTCCCCCTCGCGTATATTCTTCCCCGTATCAATATATATCTCTATTATAAAAAAAATAAATGAATAAACTTGAAGACAAAAATGTTATTCTACTAAATTTAATTATATTACTATAAATTTATAATAATATAATAATGTTATTCTCTGTATTAAGAAGCAAGGAGACCAACCATTTTATCATTGGAATTCATTTATTTAGATGGAAGGTCCAATTCATTTATTATATAGGGGTTTGCTTCTCTTCGCAGAATAAGAATGCATCAGAAACTGCCACATGTAAACTAAAAAAACTAGCAAAGCCCCCATGCGATGCACGGGAATACAAAGAAAAATGAAAAGAGAATAACAAAAAAACAGTTGAGATAAACATGAGAGGACTCTTGGAAAATATTGGGAGGAGTCGTGTCCTTTGAGAGAGAAAAGTGGAATATGAGATACATGAGAAAATTTAGGAAGAGATCATTGGACGTTTTTTGGGGATCAAACAATGGAAATTAAAGAGGAAAGCCATGGTGGGAATTATGGTATAGATGTGAGAGGAAAATGAGGAGACTTAATAGGTGGGGATATAGAAAGAAAAGTGAGGGGAGGAAATGTCTCTAACACACCCTTATCCGTGTGAGAAAATAGAGGATCACAATCCCCTAAAATACCTCCAATGGTTTTTGAATTGAAAGGGAAGTGTGTGTGAGAGAGAGAGTTAACGGTTGAAATTAAAGAATGGTGCCATGTGACATCCTTAAAATAGAACTCATAGGATTCCTAAGATTGAAGATTGGAGAGCAACGAGATGGGTTTAGGTGACACTTATTTCTTTATATTATAGTATAGATATCTAAAAGCCTAGTTGGGTAAGCATGCTGACCAATCGGGGGTTAATTATCCTAACCAGGGTAAGAAAAATTAACCAAAGGACAATCGTTTTACGCATAGTGTTCCCTCATTGGGTGAACTTAAAGAAACATTCTCCATATATATATATATATATATATATATATATATATCAATTATCAAGCAAACTTTTAGGCATCCAAACAATGAACTTGAAATCTAGAGCTTATTCCCAATAAATTTCAGTGTCAATATAGTAAATTTCAATACATTGACTTTCTAATTCATAGACATTGCAATGCCTAGGCATTAGAATTATCACTGATGTTCTAATTCCTGCAATCCAAACAGATATTAGGGATCATTTGATAGAGTGGGTTTTCCACCCAAAGGATCAAGGTAGGTCCACGTATTGGTGCCCCCCTCCCCCTTTCAAATTCAAAATGCTTCCCAGTAAGAAAGAAAGACCAACCTGGCATTTTTTCTGACAACCCAAGGGAGCGACACAGGTCAGCTGTTTGGCGGCGGCGAGAAACAGTAGGTATTAGCTTGGATATCTCTTCCTGATCGAAATCAGAAGCAATACGAAAAGTGGCCAGGAGTTGTAAGAATGCGTGAGCCTCTAAGGAGTTCCCACTGCTGGAATCGATATCAAGATCGTCCAACTTTGGTTTCCACTCTTCAGCAATAGCTTTTGCTTGCTCCTTGACATCTTCTGAGATTATATCAGAAACAGAACCCAGTTTTGGGTCCACTAACAACAGGCCAAGACACTCCATCAACATGATACAGGTTCTGCGGAGACCCAAGAGGCTTGAATCCCTCTTCCCATCCAGTGTTGGCACTTCCAGCCGGTAGAAATCCTCCAGAGAGTCCAAAACCAAGCTCCCTGGGTCAGTTGCAGCTTTTAATGCAAGGGGAATCTCCTCCCGTATGGTGGCAAGGTTCTTACGATTGTCAGATATAAATTTATGAAGCCCTTGTGAGTCCATCTCAGCACATAGTTTGATCAACTGTGAACGAGGCTTGACCTCCATGTTTCCATTTTTAAAAGGCATTTTCATGTCTTCTGAGTCATCTGCAGCAGCCTTGACATCAGGTGGTTTCTCCTCCACAATCGGATCAGCTCCAGCATGGCCTTCACCATTAATAACAGCAGGTTCAATAGACGATGCTTTCTGGTACTTCTCTAGAGCATCCCCAATAATCGAGATAGCAGCATCTCTCTTATCTTGGAGCCTATCCAACGAGGCTTCTTCTTTGGCCACAACTACAGCTTCCCGCTTCCCCAACAATTCCTGGGCTTCTGATGCCTTGTTTTCATACTCTTTTTGCTGGTCTTCCAACTCGTTAAAACGTTTCTTTAAGGACCTCTCGAGCCCATGAAAGTGTTCTTCAAGTTCTTTCCATTTCAGGTTCAGGGTTACAGCTCGGAGGCTTTCGAGCTCAGCAAATGCTTGCTGAAGCTGTTGTAATTTAGAGGTTGTAGAGTCTATTAGTGTGACAACTGATTGTGTATCAGCCATGACAGAGAAGCCCTGAAAATAGTTGAACGGTATCAAAGCACTAGCCATAACCCAAAACTAGATGCAAAAAATAATGACAAAAAAATAAATATAAAAACAATGGTAACAAGGGTTCATTTTATGAAGTAATAATGTTTCTGGAAATTCTTATATGCAATCACTTTAAAGCTAGTTCTCATTCAGATAATCTAAATTTTCTAACACACTTGTCTCCTAGGAAAATTGACCAAAATGTGCGCACGCACGCACACATGTATTTATATATACACACATTAAAAGAACATAACAAAACTATGAAATTCATATAGATGGAAAATTTGAATAAAATTTGGTATATCAAATTTCGACCTTTAAATTATCTTTTATTATATACAAGATTGCAATTATTGGTATACCCGCTCTTTGTAGAAGTTATAAACAATGATACCATTATCCAAACTCTGTAAGTCGGTAATGAAAGAATCAATGTTTCTTAAAATTTGGCATCTCAAAATTCCAAACTTTAAAAAAAAAATTGCTTTATGACATAACTTGTAGGGAATGTAGGCAAATTGACAAGAGAGACAAGACTACAAGTTCATCAAATGGTTTATAACTAAGTGCCTAGAACCAGGAGTGGTAGCAGAAGCACCAAAGTTATATGTATCTCAAGCTCCACAGTGCCATGAATTAGATAATTAGTTGACCCAGCAAACGACATTTATTGTTTGATTGCTCAAGTTGAATGGTTGCTATCTTTAATGGTTTTCAGGATGAAACAAATTCAGGGCTCAAATATTTTACCCGTCCACAATCCAAATAATTCAAATGCCGCCTAGTCTGGTTGAACTGTTGAACACATAGTTCGAAAACTCAATGAGTCACTTAGGTAACTCAGCCGAGTTACAATTTTGAGTCAAGTCACCTCAATACTCAAAGAAGACATTATTCGGCGAGTTACTCGGGTGACTTAGTCAAGTCGAGTTTTTCGACTCGCCAACATTTTTGCTAGTCCTTAAAATCTATTTAGGGATTAGTTCTTTCAATAATTTTTTAGGGTGATGCAATCATAGACCTCGTAAGGGTTCAGGTTTGATCACAAATCACCAAACTATCAATAGCAACAATATTTATAGGTAATAATAAAAAAATATGATAATCAAAAAAGATAATTGATAAAAAAGAAGTCAACAATATTTAAGAAGCATAATAGATTGATGAGAAACTCAAAAATATAGAAAATTTCAGCAGCTGGGAATTTTTTTTCTCCACTCTCTAGAACAAACATATAAATTATACGAATTCTTAAAACTACCTCAAGGCAACTCATAATCTGCCCCATCAATCAACTTATGTTAATCTTAAGAACGAATTTACCATATTTTCAACCCTAAAAAAAAAAAAAAAAACTAGTAATTCCCCAATTTTCCAATAATTTATGATGTAAATTCTTTACAAATTCCATTAATCCTTCAAATTCCAGAAAGTTAATTATATTTCTTCTAAAACCAGTCTCTCTTAACAAAGTACTTCTGTTTAATTCCAAAACCCAACTCTCCATTAGAGTTCTTCTATAATCAGTCTCTCTTAAAAAGTTATTTTGTTTAACTCCAAAACCCCAACTCCCCCTCCCTCCCCGAGGAAGAGACATGAAGTTAGAGGAGGAACTAATTGCAAAGTTTTCTTGCTACTGCATTTTGTTTCTAGTTCATGGCTCCTACCTCATCTTTGTCAAAGATGCTATGGCGACTGGCGAGGCCTTTTGGCTCTAACTAGATCTCTCATTTTGATAAATCCAGTAGGCTCTTTGGTTCTTTTTGCACCTCTTTGGTCATATTTCTGTAATTTGAGCATTTGCTCCTTTTTAATACAAACACCTTCTCAAGGAAAATTTAAACATACTCACCCATAGAAATATAAAGTTGATAGGACTAATAAGCTCCCTCAACACTGTGACCTGTAATTTGTAATTTGATGAGTTAACAATACATCAATGTAATACATGTTCATACTCCATTCCAATGCTTAACCTAATTATCTGTGACAATGTTTTATGATTCTCTAAGTTTTAGCAGAAACTTGACTGAGCCAACCGAGTTAGGAGTGGACTCAGTTACTCAAATGAACCTTCCTCCTGATATCTTTAAACACTTATGATTATTGGGTCAAAACCAGAACAAGGAAGCAACAATTATACATCAATGATGCCTACATGGAGGTCCAAATTAGGCAAGTCATTCTTTTCTGATAAATGTTGGAGTTCATTAAATAGAAGAAGGAAATATACACCTAGAATTGCTTACACAAAATTGAGATCTATATCCATCATCAACCACTAGAAATATCTTTCCAAAGAGTCCAAAAAGGTGCATGATGTTCAAAACACACTTTCCCCATCACTGCAATCAAGCACAAACCAATCCAACCCCTTGTGTGCATGCACATAATTATATGCCCACAGAAAGGACATAAATATCAGAATTATTATGGCCCTATTAGTTCGTATGCTCTTAACCAAAAATAAATAAAATTAATTCCTATGCGAACTGGAAACAAATATCTATGTTTTTCTTTTCTCCAGAAGTAAAGACACTTAAATAAAAATGAAATGTCAAAGATAACTTACACTTGAAGAAAAGAAGGATCAATCTGCAAGAATGAACAGGTTCATTCATTTTGCAGCAAGTTCAATATCAAAACCTTAACATGGGAGCAGATAGATATACTTGCATTAAAAAGAGGTTCTTTTATTATCATATGCATTAAAAGAAGCATAAGGACTGACTGAACGCATAAGATATTCAGAGATAAAAGGGCAATTTTAAGTTGCCAACAAAAAAAAGAGAAATCACAAGTATAACCCATCACAGCTACAAGACTCAACCAACCTAAGAGTTGGGAATCAGACAATCTCAGCATGCCTTCACCTATTGCTTTGAAGTTTGATCATAACTATTAGCGCCCAAAATCCAGGGTTGCTCAAATCAAAATGGAAGCAAAAAAGAATTTGTAAAAAATAATCAGACATAAATACCGCGATTAAGAATAAAGAACTCCACCTTTATTCAACAATATTCTAGATAAAAGGCAGACCACCAATCCCAGTAAAACCTCCACATCACCATAAAACCTCGAATTAAATAAGGATGATTAGCCTTCTTGAACTCACCAAGATAATCATCCACATACACCTTGAACTCACCAAGGTGGAACTGAGGAACACCCTGAGAAAACCCCTCACATCCTCTCAAGAGTAGTTAAAGACACTCTTTCCTACATATGGAGATATATAAATCTCATTTGGACTTCACAAGTATAATAGTCCATTCTTTAGAGTAACACATCACTAAAATTCCTGCGCATCTCTAAAATTCCTACGCATCTCTCTCATTACGTGGGAAAATTTACAACTTTCTACCTTAATAAGAACCCTTTCCTTTATGTGAAAATAACAAAATTGCCATTCAATTTTGTTATTTCCAACTTTATCTTCTTCGATGCACCATCTCAAATGCCACGCTCTACAATTTTCAACTACTTCATGATCTTCAATTAACCCATCTCACCTTATGAGACCTTGTGGCCAGAACACATCATTGTTAAATCTCGTAAGACATTAAAATTGTACTGGCAACACTCCAACTTCTACTGACTACCCAATGTAGTTGACCATATAAGATCCACAATCCCTTTATATTCTTCAAACCCTTCTGCAAATTTTTTTTTTTCTAACATGGAGAAAAATCAAGTAGATCCTAAATCAGCACTAAAAAACATAACCCAGAATCTTACACGTATCCAGATTCTTGAATATTGAACTTACCAATATCCAATATCCAATATTTATGTTGATCCAATCAATATATACCCAATACTTGCAGATTTGAAAAACAAAATACTAGCCAAATATTATCATTGAAGCCAATAAGATGTGGAAAAGGAATATATAACCAATGATCATTCATCTGATTACCTCCTCCCTAGATGAGCTGGCCTCAGGGCTCAGGGTCTCCCTATTGAATTATTGGGTCCCTCCACCATAACGCCGTGTTTGGACGTCCTTCGGGATCACCAGGACTCTTAATAGCCTTCCTTTGAAACGCCCACCCTTGATCTTGAATCAAAGCCCCCAATCAGTATGTTAGGCAATGTAGTCAAAATGTTTCCTAGGCCACTGCCTTGCCTAGCTAGGACCCTTATTGCCTAATCATGATTTAAGCAAGCACTCATTCAACTTTTATAATTTTAACAGAATAAGGTAAATTTTGGTCATCTAGGCATCTCCTAAGCAATGCCTAGGCGCCATCTAGGCGCTTTGATTACACCACTAATAGACACTGAAATCATTCTTTAAAAATTAAAGAATCTCAACAGGCCTTTACCTATTGCTCTAAACTCAATTATTGGCACCCTAAATCCAAGGTTGCTCAAATCACAATGAAAGCAAAAAAGAATTATGTAAGAAATGATTACACAGACCATTGTAGTCAAGGCATCGCCTGGGCGTTTTTGGACAACAGTTGATAGGCACCCCACTAGGAGGGCAAAAATCATTGGGCAACAGTAAGCACCTAGGCGATTGGGCACTCGTCTAGGCAGTCTGTATATAAACCCTTTACAAAACCCAATTCATATTTTGTAACCCATATGGCAGAAGAAGAAAAACAACAAGAAATGAGGACCATAGCCACAGGTACCTCTCTCTCTCTCTCTCTCTCTCTCTCTCGTTCTTAAGTAGTTGCTATGGTTATTCTCTGATTAATCAGACATTTTTCTATTCTTAATTTCATCCACAATCACTCAACTTGCTATTTACTTAATTGCTTAGCTGATTAGGCATTTTTCATTGCTCTAATTCTTTTTAATCAGAGAAAAGTTCTTTCTTTCTTGATTCCATTTGTAATTACTCCGTTTTTTTCATGATGCTAATTGGATGCATGTCTTGCACTAAAAATAAAATGGGAAAATGGTCAGAATTGCATGTAATGCAGATGTAGTAGAAGCTTATCTCTTTCATAGTGTCATGTAAATTGGCATAACACCACCATTGCTTATACTTGCATGCATGTCTCGCATTGAAACTAAAATAGGGAAATGGGTTATCTTCGTCACCCAGCAATGGTGGTGGTGTTAATCATTTGGGGGGCAATTTGAGAACCAATTTGAAGATTTGGGTATATCTGAAACTGGGTGTTATCTTCTTGTGGTTGTTTTGTTGTTGGGTATTAGGACATTGTATGCAACTCTTTCTACTTATATATCTCTTGTTTATGTAATAAATGTGTATGTATAAATTTTATAACTATAATTAATTATTTTTATCGTCTAGGTGTCGCCCAAGCCTAATCACCTAGGTGTCGCCTAGACACCTTGACTACACTGTTACACACATAAATCCAAGAATTAAGAATAAAAAATCCACCTTTATTCAATAATACTGTGGAGGAAAGGCAAATCATCCATTGTAGTAAGAAACCTACATCACCATAGAAATTTAAACTCACCAAGGATCATTAGTTATGTACTTGTATTTAACTAACCAAGATAACCATCCACAATTATTTTTTTACCGATTAAAAAAAAACCATCCACATATTCCTTAAATTCACAAAGGTGGAATACGGAATACCCTAAGCTAACCTCACATCTCTCAAAAGTAGTTAAATAAACTCTCTCCTACACATAAATCCCACAATTAATAACGAAAAAACCAAAGAACAAACCTTTATTGCATAATATTGTCAAGAAAAGGCATACAATCAATCTCCACTAAAAAACCTCTACATCACCAACAAATCTTGAAATCACCAAGGTGGAATACCCTAAGAAAACCCCTCACATTCTCTCAACAGTAATTATGAAAATTCTCTCCTATGTATGGGTATATATAAACCCCATTTCACACTTTTTCTTCAAGTACAATAGTCTCTCCCTTATTTTATGACAGCTCAAAAATTCTTACACATCTCTCTCGTCACGTTGAAAACTTCCCAACTTTCAACTTTCTAACTCAATACGAAACCCTTAGTCTTTTTGTGAAAATTACAAATTTCATTCAATTTCACTGTTTCAAACACTAGAGACCATAAATAATAACTAATGGGATGGTCTCATGGTATCACTTAACCCCGATGCAACTCAAAGAACACACAATTTGTAGATATACACACATGCTATTGTGAGAAAATTCCTGATTTGATTGCTATTTCCAACACCAAGAACTGAAAAGTCAGTCCAAGAAAAAGAGCCAAAAAACAACCCTAAAAGGCCTCAATTGAATTTATAAACTTCCTAATCAAAAAGCAGCAAGAACCCACAGTTATATTTTTTTTAATGCACATCAGACATGTCCCTTTTTACTAGCTTCAGTTCACCAGAGAAGTCCAAAGTTGGAAACAAAGAATGAAAACCAATTCGCATAGCAAAAAAAAGCCATCAAATCCTCCTTACCTAGATTCAAAAATCACCCGAAAAGGCCCCACATTTCACTACACTAAAACTATCAAAAGCAAAACCCATGGCTAAATTTCTCAATCTCCCCAAAATAGACAATTAAGAAGGGGAAAAAAACAACAAACCCATCTGCTGTGCACTTTGCTCATCGTTCTTCCGATAACTGTACACATTCCTTCAAAAACTTGAAAGTTCCTCCAACTAAAGGTACCAAATGTGACCCCTTTAATCATTCAATAAGTTGAGAATCAAGCAAAGATGTACGATAAAAACCCATCACCGAACTAATATTTATATTTCTTGTGAAACCAAAGCCAGAAAGACCCCTAAAAAAACCAGTTTTCTCATCTCTGAAATCTTTTTCCCACCACAGACCTAAGGAACTCGAATTAATTTAGAAAACCCTAGAATTACAGGTATCCAGATCCAGAAATATAGAGTGCAAGACGGTGAGAAACTTACAGATTTGAAGGAATCAAAGCAATGGCGCTGAGTGTGCAAACGACACGAGATCAGGTTAAGGTTGAGGTATGAGGAGGAAGAGCCATAATTTGGTAAAGCTCCTCCCTAGTTAGGTGAATGCCTCTTTCTAACGCACGCTCGGGTGTTACCTATCCCCCCCTCCCCCTCCCTCTTCGTTTTCTATCTTCAATAGGATTTCTATCCTTCACACTCACATCCACTCGATGTGAGAAGCTTAACCTACGCACCGACCTAAGGGGCTACGATATCCTCTCACTGATTTTTTTTTTTTTCTTTTTTTTGTCTTTGAAAATTTTATATGCCCAAAAAATACCTGACGCTACAAATATTACCAGCCAGATTTTAAAGTTTAAAGGGTAGTTTCGTCTGTATAAAAATGTGAAAAGTATGTTCTTTTTTTGTAAGATTAGTTGTAAAAAAATTCAGAGTAAAGCCAAATTATAGGGTGTATCAAAATGAGCAAAACGTAAAAAAAAAGCTACTAACTTACTAACTAAACCAAAAAATTCCTCCAAATTCAATCTTAAAAATTATGCAATGTTTAATCCTCATTAAAAAAAAAAATTTCTTTAGAGTTGTGTTCCCCTTGTAGGAAATTTTTGGGTTTTAGGGAGTTTATTTGTTTATCCAATTATTGATGGCAACGGAAGAAAAAGATAGAATTTTTGAGAAATCTAATTCTAGAATTGAATAAAACAATAAAAATTCAATTTGAGAAAATTAAAGAGAACAGATTAATTAAATTGAAACAGGCTTGAATTTATCATTAACCAAAACACATGGATCCCACATACCTCATGGAAAAGAAGGGCTTTAGTGGAAAATACAAATCAGTATAAAGGGAAACTTAAAAAATAGAAATGAAATATAGAGTAAAAGCATGATAAAGATAAACGATTTTTCTTTTTTAAAAACGCTGTGTTTTGTTAGTGAATTTTTAAAATAAATAAATAAAATTGTTTATAAGAAAATAAAGTTAAGATTCAAGCATGTCAAAACTACAGAGTAAGGAGAATAACGAAAATACAATCTTTATTTTGTTTTCACTCAACTTACAAACCCTACAAAGATCAGTAGACCGCATATCATCAAACCATATCTAAGAAAGACATTAAAAATTCTACCAGATTAACAAAGAGATCAAACATAAAAATTAAAAAATCAAATATATATCAAAAGTAAAGCAAAAACATGGTCTTCACAAGGATCCAAATCAAATACGTAGATGAACAATCACCCTCAACAACTGAAGTGAAAAGATAAGAATGAAAAGAGAAAGGATACGTGGGATTAGATTCAAAAGATACGTGGGATAGGAATGGACACTAATTAAGGGTATTTTTGGTATAAGACATTTAATTGGACAGCTATGCAAAGCATTATTGCTTGAAAATGCCCTGATTTTCTTGGCGAGGCAACTGTGTGGGCCTAGAGGTCTAGGAAGACCCCTGCTAAGAAGTCTGACGAGACGGGAGCCTACCTCCTTAAGACTGAGCTAGCAGTTGCCTGCGCGGGCAATCTCTGATTTGGTGGCCCTGGTCACCATAATGGAAACATTCACCTGAGAGCTTCCGACAATCCCCAGTTTGGTGTCTCCTACTGTGCAAACCTCAAAGGTGAATGTAGAGGGTGTAGACGGCACTGTAAGCACCCAATTTTTACACCCCCCTTAATCATGGTTAAAAATCTTAACCATGGTTAATCACCCCTAACCCTAGGTAAACCTTGGTCAAACCCTAGTCTAATCCTAGGTAAACCCTAAACCCTATCCAAACCCTAGGTAAACCCTGGTCAAACCCTAGTCAAACCCTAGGTAAACCATGGTCAAACCCTAGAACTAACCCTAGGACAAACCCTGATCTCAGGTAAACCCTGGCCAAACCTTGGTCAAACCCTAGTCAAATCCTAGGTAAACCCTAGTTAATCACCCTGGTCAAACCCTAGGTAAACTCTAGCCTAACCCTAAGTAAACCTTAGTCAAAACCCTAGGTGAACCCAAAACCCTAGGTAGACCCCGGTCAAACCCTAGTCAAATCCTAGGTAAAGCCTGGTCAAACCTTAGTCAAACCTTAGGTAAACCCTAGTCTAACCCTAGGTAAACCCTGGTCAAACCCTGTTCAAACCCTAGAACTAACCCTAGGACAAACCCTGATCTCAGGTAAACCCTGGTTAGTCACTGATGAGTGTGCAAAAGTACACTCAAAACCAATTATTTTGTAACCCTTTAAAGCCCCTTTTAGTCTGAATCCTTGATTTAAAGCCTACATTCTAAACTTGTTTCCTATTTATTGACTGCAAATTCTAATAATTTTCAATGATATTTTATGTAGGGAATTCGAATAAAGAAGTCTCATGGAAATCAATGAAATGAAAAGAGTCAAAAAGACGAAAAAACAGGCAAAATTGGCGAACCGACGATCCCCTGCAATCGATCGGTGATCCCCGGTGATTGATCGGATCGCCGATTGATTGGAAGGTGGTGATTTTTTCTGGATTTTTGCGATTAAAGGCCCGATCGATCAGCACCCTTGCCCGATCGATCGGTGGTTGCGGGACTTACGTTTTTAGCCGTGAATTGACTATATTGAGCGAGATTTTGTATTCAGAAGTTTCCCCTTTGCTTAATTTCATTCTTCTTCTTCCCTTTTAATTATTTAAACTCATAGAGAAGTGTTATTAGAGATCTCTGAATCTCTGACCCTGGAATCATCTCTCTTCTCCTATTGTTTTAGTTTTTCTCTCTGTATGGATTGCTAAAACCCTAGCCTTGGTTAAGGTGGAATTCTCTTGATGAGGTAATGTTAGTTTGAGTTAATCCAATTAGTGTTTTCAACGTCTATAATTTTTATGTTGGTTGTTCTTTTTGTTTGATATCTCTTTTAATTGAATATCTGGGATTTAAACTTTTTCATGAGTTCAGTCAGACTTTTCTCGTAGTTGAGTAATAGTTCTTGATTTCTCAAATGAAGAACCTTCATCTTAGCAGATATTATTCTTTGCTGCAGTATTGCCTCGGGGTATATCGTCGTCTTCGAGTTTTTCCGATAAAGTGTAGGCTTGGGTTAAAACTCATTTTGAATAATTGACTAGAAATCTATTTTAACTTTTTATTATAATCTGAATTTCTAAAATCTTCTGATTGAGGGTTTGGGATGTGAAACCCTCAATTGGGTTATACCTTGGACAATCAAATTGACATTACACCATTAAAGGGAGGAAACCTGATGCCTTAGCGATTTCTCTCACTGATATTTTCCTCAAATTAGTTAAACATTTTCTACCAAAGATCCTACAAACCCCTTCTCAATTATTGTTCCTTATCTTCATTGCTCTCTGTGGTTCGACAACCCCTTTTATTATACTGCAAAGTATCGCGTATCTTTAAGTGACATTAGTCGGTCAAACCCTAGGTAAAACCTAACCTAACCATAGGTAAACCCTAGTCAAAACCCTAGGTGAACCCTAAACCCTAGGCAGACCTCGATCAAACCCTAGGTAAACCGTGGTCAAACCCTAGGTAAACCCTAGTCAAACCCTAGTTAGTCACCTTGGTTAAACTCTGGTCAAACCCTAGGTAAACCCTAGCCTAACCCTAGGTAAACCCTAGTTAAACCCTAATCAAAACCCTAGGTGAACCCTAAACCCTAGCCAAACCCTAGGTAGACCCCGGTCAAACCCTAGGTAAACCCTACCCTAACCCTAGATAAATCCTAATCAAACCGTAAGCTAACCCTAGGTAAACCCTGGTCAAACCCTAGTCAAACCCTGGTTAAACCCTAATCTAACCCTTGGTAAGCCCTAACTCAGCCCTAGGACTCAAAAACCCTAAAATATGAAGCCAAGTCTTCTATGGGCCCAAGCATGGGCCCACAAACCCCTCAGAGCCGTTGGTGTGGGGCCCACCAACCCAATTTCAAAAATTCAAGGAATGGCGGTAAAATATTTACCGCCATTTCCTTTTTTAGGAGTTTCTATAGTGTCCTCAAGCTAATAGAGATAGGGTGTGGCCTGTTTTAGCAAAGAATTGAGAATAGCGGTAGAACATCTACCGCCATTACTGGATTCCTGCAAAATTACAGCTGGCACCCCACTTCAACCCTCTTGCTCCATCCCCACAGTGTTTAGGACTTTTTCTTTAATCCCTAGACTACCCCAGGGTTACCCTAAGCTTATAAATATCACCCCCTTCCAAGCTTTCTTCTTTATTCCAAAATTCCAACACCAAAACTCTGTTGAAGTTCGACTAGGCCAAACCCAACCTCCCCCTTTCAATCTTAAACCACAAGGCAGAGCCTCAGTGCTCCAGTGAGCTGCTCTAGGTGTCCCTCAGCCCTCCTCAGCCGTGCACCGCCTCTCTCCTCTGTGGGATTCCATCTTGGGTAGGGTCACCCCTCCATTTCTTGCTTTACTTTTGTATTATCATTGTAAACCCCTGGTGTGAGTCCATCCAAGGGTCTCTCTTTTCAGTTTATAGTTAGCTCGGCACCCAAGGACAGAGGTCCCCTACCTCGCTGTAGGTATGAGGGACCCTCTTGAGGGTTAAGCTTCGACCACAAGGTCCCCCTACGTGATCAACTCTCCCTTAACCCTCCAAGGGATTCTCAGTCTATGAAAAACTCCCTGGTGGTGTCGTAGTGTAGCATACATGGGGGAAAAACACTTTTTTGAAAAACTCCAAGAATGGCGGTAGAATAATTACCGCAATTCTTGGCCTTTTGTAATACAGTAGCTTAACACCCTTTTGGGTGGGGCCCTGGTCCATTCCAGGGCCATGGTTGGACTCCTCAGATTCCTAGCTATCTACCATGGTCATTCTAGGTTGTCCCTTGCTGTTTAACTGTGGTTAAAACATTCCAAACCTTAGATTGTCAATAATGACAGTAGACAGTCTACCACCATTATCTGTTACCAAACGTAGTGACTTCGGCCCACTATGGGGCCCACTCTAGACCATCCTCTGGGCCCACAACAGGTCCAAGGCCTTCCCTAAACTTCCCTCTTCAACCTTGTGGGTCCAGTACCCTTTGGGTAATCCCCAACTCAAACCCCAGACCAGTAAAGCAAGGCAAAAAATCTCTTATAATGGCGGTAATGTATTTACTGCCATTATTGATATTCTGTAATTCTAAGCTTTGCACAGAGTCCAGACCAGATAGGAGGCTATTCTAGGCCCTGACATGCTATCTGGGCCCACCTTGACCTGCCTAGATCATTTAATTGGGTTACCCTAACCTTGGTTAACTTTTAACCATAGTTAAACGCCTCTTAACCCTTGAAAAAATCTAAAAAATTCCAAAAATATTCAAAATCTTGCAAAGTGTCCAAAATAATTCTACTTTGGCCCTTTTGCTATGGTTAGCAACCCTAACCATGATTGACTTCTCATTTAACTTCGGTTAGCAATTCTAACATCGGTTAAATCCGGTTTTGACCTACCAGCCCTAATCTTGCAGCCTACCGGGCTCACCCTTGGCCTACCGGGCCTAACCTTGTTATCCTCAACTATGGTTAACAAATCTAACCATGGTTAGTTTGACCCTTAGCCCCGGTTAACAACCCTAACCTTGGTTAAGTATACCTTGGCCTACCGGGTCTATTTTAAGTCTACCGAACTTACTCCTTGGCCTACTGGGCCTAATCTAGGTCTACCGGACTAATCCCTAGTCTACCAGACTAACCCATAAGCCTACCGGACTTAAACCTTGTACTTGACCAACTTGGTCAAATAAACCCTAACCTCCGGGTTAGACCATTACCCACCCTTGGTGCACACACACACCTTCTAACCTTGGCACGAACCCATGTGCCAGAACTATGCTCGATCTGATCTCACCCTTGTGAGTACTGATCGGTGCTAGATGTTACACATATATGCACCTCAAGTTTAACTTATTAACCCTTTAGAGTAATCTTTTAAATCATTTTATGCTACTTGGTTGCTTCTATTGGTTTTAGGTTCATGCAAGAAAAAGAGTATAAAAAGTAATAATTACAAAGCTTTGAAGACTCATAAGGATCTCATGAAGGAGAAGACAAAAGAATGGAGCAAATAGAAGAAAAAAAAGAAAATTAATAGTGAAATTTGCTCTGGGCGATCAATCGCCCCTCTTTGCGTTTTGGAATTTTTAAATGTGAGAAAAATCTTCTTTTGGGCAATTGGATACTTTTAAAAGCCCGAATTTTGTAAAGAAAAGAGGAAAGAAGATTTTAACTCAATTAGAACTTTTAATTAAAGAAGGACTCTATCTTTCTCAATAAAAAGAAGAATTCTTAGCCATAATCATTATTAGAGATTTTGAATCAAAAGAAGAGAAGGAGCTTTGGAGATCAAGGAAGCCAAAAGGATGAGTTCTTCGTTTTTGTCTATGAAGACGGCGTACTCCTCCCTTGCAATGAACTAATTTTCCATTCTAGGGTTTCATGAAACCCTAGCCAAGTAACTGTGTCTTTTATTTTCTTTTATTTAGATTTCTTATTTGTAAAACATTGATTGCATAATGATAGGGTTGTTTCAACAACCAGATTTATTTGAATCATATTCGATTTCAATAGAATTTTTATCCTTGTCTTAGGTGTTATGAAATTGAAATTGAACCCACTTGTGTTAATATTCGTTATAATTTAAACATAAGTTTTATGCAATTGTTTTAATATATCAAGAGATTAAATCATAAAATATTTTATGCTAAGAGAAGACGAGTGATTACACAACTGTAAATTAGTGTGTATCATTCGTGCTAACCGAAGATACGATACGTTTAGGGTTTGATCTCTTGAACTTTTCTTGATCAGTTGAGAGGGGACGTGCTATCACTCTGACTAGAATGTTTGCAAATCAAGAGATCTGAATAATTTCATAATAAGATTAGTTATGAGGTTAGTGGTGGATTCGATCACTCTAGATTTTCTCTCCCAAGGATTTAAAACCCAGTAGTTGATAATTAATTTAGAAATCTTGATTAGTTTAATTCATTGTTTTAGTTTAATCAAGTAACAATCAATGGTTTAACTCATTAGTTTAGAATTAATCTTGATAAAAGGCAATGAAACCAACACAGTTCTTAGAGGTTCGATACCCTTACTAATACTATTCTACGGAATTATTATTATGATAAAAGGCAATGAAACCAGCGCAATTCTCAGAGGTTCGATACTCTTACTAATACTATTCTATGAAATTATTACTATAAGGAATAATTAAAATTGCGTAACGATCAATTTTTGGCGCTATTACCGGGGACTACTGGAACGGTCTAGTTGTTAATTTGATAGATTAACTTTAAATTAATCATCTAAAAAAATCCAAAAATATTTTATTATTGTTATTTTATTTTATTGGAAAAAGTTGTGTTTTCAAGTTACCGAATTGCTCAAACTGCAAAGATTGAAAAAGCTTGTTCAAACATCTTGCAAAACATGAGAGCTTTGTAAGTATTTACTTTCTTAAGTAGATATTTTATTTTAATTTGGTGTCTATCAAACATAGAGTATTTTCATAAGGTGTATGCATAGTAGAAGGTTTTGTAATCCTAAACTATTCCCCATTGATTTTGAGTTAGAGCTTACTGCTAGGTTCTTCAAGGCTTCTGTCTTATTCGAATCAAATTCAGAAGCGAAAGCTTTTACCATTCCTAGAGCGAACCTAGAAGCTATTCATTTCCCTAACATGACGAAAGAACAGGACTCGATGAAATCTTTGAAGGAATATTTTATTCCTTTTACATATTCATCCCCTTCACGCATCCGGTTGCCGGATACTATGGTAGCCCATTATGAAATTAAGTCTAGCATCATTCAAATGATACCATCTTATCATGGACTTAATAATGAAAATCCCTACAAACATCTTGATGAATTTCACGAGATTTGCACCACTTTTAAGTTGCAGAGATTTTTTGATGATGCCCTTAGATTGCGCCTCTTCTCATTCTCTCTAAAAGATAAAGTCAAATATAGCTTAACTCTTTAAAGGCCAATTCTATTATCACATAGGCTCAAATGTAAAAAGAATTTCTTATAAAAAAATTTCTCATTGGCAAAACCAATTTGATAAGGCGAACCATCACAAGCTTTGCTCCAATTGATGGTGAGTTATTTCATGCAACTTGGAAGAGATTCAAAGATCTCCTCTGTAAGTATCCCACCACCAAATTCCAAAGTGGCAATCAGTCCAATCTTTTTATGATGGATTGCCTCAACTCAACCGTCAATTGGTTGATGTCTCTTGTGGAGGGACATTTATGATGAAAAATGAGAATCAGACATAGGAGCTTTTTGAAAATCTGAGTGAAAACTCTCTCCACCATACCTCGAATAGTCGTTCTGAGAGACCTTCATCTTTCTCAAATCCTAAGAGAGACATCTACGAAGTGGGCACTTTCATAGATGTTTCATCTAAAGTAGATGAATTGTCTCGCAAACTGGATAAACTCATGACTTCAGGGCCACCTTCTTATACACCTCCTCAACCAACTCCTAATCAGAAGGAGGTGTGTCCAATTTGTTCTAGGCCTGAATATTATGTTCAAGAGTGTCCATCTGCTGCCCAATTCCCGGATCTTGTCCAAGAGTATGAAAATGCTACCTATATCCGCCCGGGTAATGATCTTTACTCAAATACTTATAACCCGGGTTGAAGGAATCATCCTAATTTTTCATGGCAGCCACAAACTCAAGGGAATAATTTTCCCTAACCTCAAAGGTCATTCAATCGGTCTTTCCAAAATCAATCAACTACCAACCCCAACAATTTTAACAGCCAGCTCCTCCTAACTTTAATAAAAGAAATCCATCTTTTGAGGAGAAGGTATTTAATGCTCTAAAAGGCTTAGAAATCAATACTCAATTGCTTCACTTACACTCTCAATCCATTCAAAAGCTTGAATCCAAAATGGGGCAACTTACTAATGCTATCAATAGGAGAGTGAATAGAACACTTTTAAGTCAACATATGAGTAATCTTAAAGGTGTCAATCAGGTCAATGAGATAACTCATGAACAAGTTCAGGCTGTGACAACCTTAAGGAGTGGGAAAGTAGTTGAAGGTAAGGTTAGGGAGAATTCGGGCAAGAAAGAACAACCCAATGTAGGATCTTCTAAAATTGAGGGCGAGGGGAGGGATGCCAATAAGAAGGATCAAAGTCCTTCCACTCTAGATCCCATTCCCGAGGCACCCTATATGCCTAAAGCCCCATATCCGACTTGTTTGATTGATTCCTCACCCTTTGGTAAAAATGGAGCAAAGATGGAAGACATGATTGAGGTCTTCAAACAGGTTAAGATAAATTTTTATCTGCTTGATGCAATCAAGCAAATTCAGGCTTACTCCAAAAAATTGAAGGATTTGTGCACTCAAAAGTGTAAATCAATGACTCATGTGTGCAAGAAAATCATTCTAACCGAGTAAGTGAGCTCTTTGCTTTTACATATCACTCATCCTATATTCAAAGACCCGGGTACACCTACCATCTCTTGTATCATTGGAGAACACTTCATTGACCGGGCCCTCATTGATTTAGGAGCAAGTTAAATTTACTCCCTTACTCAATTTATGAAAAGTTAGGGTTGGACAAACTCCGCCCTACATTAGTTATTCTGCAACTAGCTGATAGATCAGTTAGAATCCCTAGAGCGATTGTTGAGGATGTCCTCATTAAAGTCGACAAATTCTACTTTTCAATCAACTTTCTCGTTTTTGATATAGAACCGGTCCGAAATCCCACTAAGCAAATCCCCGTAATCCTTGGTCGACCCTTCTTGGCTACAGCCAACACATGTATAAATTGTCGAATCGGGATGATGGATGTGTCTTTTGGGAATATGAAGGTCCGGTTGAACATTTTCAGTACATCCCAACAACCCCCTCATAATGATGATTAAGCATGTTTTATGGTCAATTCTATCGAAGAGATGGTAGATGATTCACTTCCTTACATCTTATCCAATGACCCGTATGAAGCATGTTTATCTCATTTTAATGCAAATGAATTTGATGTAGAGGGGTCCATTGTAGAAGTCAACCATTTGCTAAATTCAACTTCTTAAGTGGATTTCCCGCCTTGGAAAGCTAGGAAAGAGTCATTACCTCCCACCTCTAGTACTCCTCCCATCCCATCCTTAGAGTCCGCACTTACTCTTGAGTTGAAACCACTTTCGGGTTCACTTAAATATGCATTTTTAGGACCAAATGACACTCTCCCTATCATCATAGCATCTTATCTAATTGATGAGCAAGAGAGTCAGTTGATGGTTGTGCTCAAAAAGCACAAAGGAGCCATGGAGTAGACCATAGCAGATTTGAAGGGAATCAGCTCTTCTGTATGCATGCATCGTATCCATCTTGAAGAGGATGCTAAAATTTCAAGGGAAGCACAACGGAGGTTGAATCCTAATATGAAAGAGGTAGTGGTGAAAGAGGTTGTGAAGTTGCTAGATGCGGGTATCATATACCCCATCTCGGATAGTAAATGGGCAAGTCCCATTCAAGTGGTACAAAAAAAGTCCGGTATCACTGCGATTACTAATCCGAAAGGAGAAGTTGTTCCAACATGCATCACCACGGGTTGACGTGTGTGTATTGATTATAAGAAACTTAATTTCATGACTAGGAAAGATCATTTTTCACTCTCATTCATTGATCAAATCCTAGAAAGGGTAGCAGGCAAAAGTCATTACTGTTTTTAGATGGTTATTCCGGATATAATCAAGTGTCTGTCTATCCCAAAGATTAAGAGAAAACTACTTTCACATGCCCTTTTAGCACTTTTGTCTATAGGCGCATTTCATTCGGACTTTGCAATGCACCCGCGACTTTTCTAAGGTGTATGATCTCTATTTTTTCCGATATGGTAAAAAAGTTTCTTGAGGTCTTCATGGATGATTTTTCCGTTTTTGGAGCCTCCTTCGAAGATTGTCTCAAACATTTATCATTGGTCTTGCAACGATGCGTGGAGACAAATCTTATATTAAATTGGGAGAAGAGTCATTCTATGGTTCAAGAGGGTATTGTATTGGGACACATTGTGTCTAAAAGAGGTATAAAAGTAGATAAGGCCAAGATCGACCTTATAGCGAGTCTTTCTCCACCAACCACGGTGAGATAGATTTGATATTTTCTCGGTCATGCGGGGTTTTACCGTCGCTTCATCAAAGACTTAAGCAAAATTTCAGCACCCTTGAGCAATTTATTGTGCAAGGATGTTCATTTCTCCTTTGTTGAAGCTTGTCATGAAGCTCTTGAGAAGCTCCACACTCTACTTTCTACAACCCCTATCATGCAGCCCTCAGATTGGTCACTCTCATTCGAGCTCGTGTGATGTCTCAGACTATGCAGTCGGGGTTGTTTTAGGGTAAATGGTGAATAGAACCACATATGCTATCTACTATGCAAGTAAGACTCTCTTGAATGCTTAGTTACATTACACCACTATCGAGAAAGAATTTGTCGCGCCCCAAAACCCACTCTAGGAGTTAAAGTGAATATGAGACGATTTATTATGACCTACCTGACGTGCTTGGCAAACCATCCTACAAAACACTAGGAGCATAAATAATAAAAGACAATTAGCGGAAGCATAACTATCATAACACAGCGGAAGTCTAACAAAACAGTATATATATATATATGTACATGATCCAAGTTTTCTACAAAATGAAATCAAAAAAACAAGTGCGGATATGCCCGCCAAAATACATGAATATACTCTCTCAAGCTCACCCACAGTCACTCAGAATCTACCACCTAATAGTGCTGGTCTACACGAGGCTCCTCCGTAGGTTCCTCAACGTACTCCTCTTCTACCCAAGGGCCAGGGCACAGATGCCGAATGGAGAAGTAGCTCCCTCATTACCTGCCGACATAAACGTACAACTGAGTATGGAATACTCAGCGTGTACCAAATACTAACCAACAATCATAGCAACATAGCAATATAGGAATGGGATAAAGCAGGAAGTAGTTCATATGATTACCAGGGAAAACAAACAGTTTATAGTTCATGCTTGAATCATATCGAAGTCGGAAAAACTCTTGAAATCATTTTGTACTGTACTTGACTTGAAATACTCAGTTCATGCATGAAAACTCATCATGTCTATCTTGCTTGTCTGTTATGCTCAACTGGGTATGCCTAGCTGTCGTTCATAGACCGTCGCAATTAGTATCCCCTATGCTGGACTGGGCATGCCTAGATGCCGTTTATAGACCGTCGCAACTAGTATCCCCTATGCTGGACTGGGTATACCTAGATGTCGTTCATAGACCGTCGCAACTAGTATCCCCTATGTTGGACTGCATATGCCTAGATGCCGTTCATAGACCGTCGTAACTAGTATCCCCTATGTTGGACTGAGTATGCCTAGATGTCGTTCATAGACCGTCGCAATTAGTATCCCATATGTTGGACTGGGTATGCCTAGATGCCGTTCATAGACCGTCGCAACTAGTATCCCCTATGTTGGACTTGTGATATCGGAGCAAAGCATATCTTAGGATATGCTCTACCCCTAAGCAAAACATATCTTAGGATGTGTCCTACCCCTAACACTCGAAAAACCCGATAAACCATGTCATGCATGCCGTGCTCGTGAAATCGTGTACGCTTAACTCATGAAGATTAAATGAAACATAATAGGCTCAAAATCATTCAAGGCAACATTTAATATCAAGGCAATTAAATCTACACGTATACAATCCTAGAAAGTGAATAAATCTACAATCATACCATTCTAGAAAGCGAATAACACACTACCATGAACCCTAGGAATTTTCATATGCTTTAAATCATGCTTTTCTTAACTTATAATTCACTTTCTTCACATTGGCATTTCGTCAAACATATGAAGTGTACTTTATGATAAATGCCTAAATCTTGCTTTTCTAGATGGGTTAAGCTCATAGCACACATGTATGCTTATTATTAATACAATGCCCTTCCCATTTCATTCATCACAACACATACACGCGACATCCAATCGCCCATTCACAACCATACAACCATCCACCTTAATCCATTCATCCTATCTCATTATCTTGCTTAGAAATAAGGGGAACATCATAAAATGAAGGAAAATAAAGATAGGAGGTGAACTAGAAGGGTAGTATAGGGTACCGACCTTGAAAAGATGAGGGAACCCTTCCAAAACGTGCGTGAGGTTGCTGTCCTAGCTTGGAGAATGTGTCTCTCGCTTGCTTGAAGATAGATTTTGAAGAATCCAAGCCTTGAGGTGAGATCTAGGGTCCTTGAACTCTTGATTTCTCTCAAGATGCAACCCTAGGTGAAAACCCCTCTTCCTCTCCTCTACTATCTCTCAAAATGCTGCCCTAAGGGTTTATGAAACCCTTAGGCTCGGGCAAGCCTTTATAGAAACACCGGAATAAGCAACACTAAAACATGGACTTTACAGGAATTTTATGTCATCATAAAATGAGACAGTAATTATTATAAATATTCTTTATAGTTGGTTGTGTGAATGTGATGCTTCTCTAATCAACATAGAAAAGTCTTATGTTGGCTTTCAAGGGCATATATGTTCAACATACACATACTTTCTTATTTACCATTTTTTTGACACTTAAGACATTTCCTCTTTCCCTCTACTATTTAAGAACTTAGAATTCTTAGAACACCTATCCCTAGTGTCAAACACTCCTACACATACACATATGCCCCTACTAAGGCTCTCATTGGCATTTCACCCTACACCATGCACTTGGAAAACTTTTGCTATTTTCCAAACCTATGTAGAAAATACTATTCACTACACTATTCACTATACCATTCATTTAGTTTTTGGGCTTCTACATGAATCATCTTTTTCTGAATTGTGACATTGTTGATCATCTCTGTCACTTTTATGGTAGATTATGTTCCATCTCTCCTATTTCTAGCGACAATATACAATGTTATCTAATGAGATGGTTTAGGTCATATAATAGATAGAAGAATGATCTCTACATTTTGCTTCCGACTATTATCATATGGGCAATTTGGATAGAAAGAAGTAAAAGACGTTTCGAATGCCTACAAAAGCCGTTGAACATCATTGGGGATCATATTAAGAGATGGCTAACTGATATTGGTTTGAATGCTACGAAAAAAGAGGTTGTACCTTTCCCTCATTAATATTGTTAATCGTTTCATTTTCGAAAATTTGAACCTACTCATGTTAAGTGTTTTGCACTCTCCAAGAAAGGTTAAAATCAAATGTTGATGGTACTTCTAGAGGCAATCCAGGAAGTGCAAGAGATTGAGTTACTATTAGAGATCACTCAGGGAACATGATAGCGACATTCTTCTCTTACTATGGTTACCAAAGTAATAATACTGCTGAGACTTGTGCCCTATTAGATGGTCTAGCTAATTCTTTATCAAAGATTTGATTATTTACATGTAGAAGTTGAATCAGATTTTAAAATTCTTGTGGATTCTTGGAATAGTAATATTAATCATGGTTGGTCCTCTTGGTACTGGAACAAAATTAGTAGATTGATGGCATCTGTTCCTCAATCTGCCATGTATATAGAGAAGCAAATTGGGTTGCAGACTTTCTATTAAATTATATATGGGTGTGATGTTCAAGAATCTGGTTTCTTCTATTAAGATCAAGATACTCTAGCTAAGATTAGATCTATCATTTTTCTAGACAAAGTAGATTTGGGAAACATCAGAGTTGGTAATAGATAAAGAATTCTGTTTTTCCTGTTGGGGTGAGGTTTATTTCCCCTCATTTTTGATTAATTAATAAACTAGTAGGGCCAGTCAAACCCCACTCCCTTTGAGTCAATTTCATTAAAAAAATTAAAATTAAAATTAAAATTAGGAGCACCACTAGAGTGTGTGGCGCTCGTGTGAGATGAATTGCACCAAGCGCACATGCACACGCACAAGCATGATTTGGACACGAGAACGGGCTCCGGCGTAGGCAAAGGGCTTTGTGCGCATTTTGCACTTCACAGTTGCCCATCGTTGCAGTCACATTAGGGAGTGCCTCCTAGAGACTCAACCGATCTTCTAGAGAAGAAGATAAGAGGCGTAGGAAGTCACTAGAAGTCGCCCGGAAAGTTTAACCAAATGCAACCTAAAGGTTAGTGAAGCTACAGTTCAGAGACTGAACCATGCATAGAAGAAGATAAAGGCATAGAAGCCCAGATCTAATCTAGACCTAGTTTGGGTTGGCTCCAATGAATCAGACAGTGGTCTGAATTACCAGAGTTGTAGAGGGCCGTCAAGTCCTGTCCTTTAGACCCACCAAACCAAAAAACGACAGGGCCTTGCCTAGTCGGACTGATTGGTGAGCTAGGTTTACATAGATCAGTCCAGAACTGAATAGACAAAGCTTACCTGAAGTATCACTAGATTAGACTAACAAGCCTAAGTCACTTGGGCTTCGGATTATCTCGGGCGGACGCCCAAGGGGGGCACTCGGGCATCCACACATCATCTGACATGTGGCGATAAAAAGGGGAGAGATATAAGGTGGGGGAGAAGTCAAAAACATGGGAAGAAAATAAAATGACTTCTCTTTTTTATCGCCACATGTTAGGATGATGTGTGAGGCATCCGCTAGAGGTAATCAGATGCCAGTCACTTGTGACTGAACTGGCTGCTTCAATCCACAAGCATGATTAACTAGCCTAATTTACAGTTCGGACTAACCAATCCGTTTCATCTGCCTAGACTACCCAATCATGTCATCGTAGGTAGACTGGACCTTACAGCCCAGTTCCTTGGACCAGTCTATTAAGACTCATCCATATTGGCAAGTTTGTCAAATCACATGAACGGATTTAATAGTTTTACAAGAAATCCTGTCCTATTATGGCCACAGAGAAGATCACAGTCGATTTGCTTAACACAGGACTAAAGAATTGGATCAATCCCTATAACCAAACAAACAATAGCGTATTTAACTAAATATTGTAACAAATTATATAATGAATTAACTCTAAACTGGTTTAATTAAAGGACCTATAACCAAACAGTATTGGGATAGACTAAACTGGAGTAGTCTTAAACATGGTTAAGACTAACCTTGTTGCCAAACAGGACAAAATTAATAAAAGGCACTTCTCTAATTTGACACTAATAACATATTAATTTAATTGGACACCTCCCAGAGAATTTTTTGGGACTACAGGACAAGTTGGTTAAATTAAATACCTAATTAACTTGTATTAGGTTCATATTTTCTCCGTCATCTTAAAAGAGGTTCAATACCTATCATCCGCCGAGTAGTGCAAGATCTTAGGGATTGATCATAGAGAATCCCTCTTTTTTCTTACACATGAGAGAGGCTTCGCTTTGACTATCACAATTAAAAAAAACTTATTGTAATAGTGCCTCTCCCCTATGCAATTCTTAAGGATATTTAGGCCCTGTTTGATTGTACTTTCGTTTTCTATTTTAAAAACAAAATTTTAAAAATTTTCACACAAAACATGTTTCTGCTTTTAAAAATTAGTAATAAAACTTCTGAAAATCCTGATAACAAAAATTTTCTACCACCTCTGTTTTTGAAAACGAAAAACAAAAATTGAAGACACGGGCCCACCACCACCACCATAATACTACCACCATCCACCACACCACCACCCACCACCCACCACCACCTCCACCGCCACAATACAACCACCACCCACCACCACAATACAGCCACCACCACCACCACACCACCACCACCACCACCACCACCACTACCACTACACCACCACCCACCACCACAATACAACCACCACCACCACCAACCACCACAATACAACCACCACCATCCACCACCACACCACCACCACTACCACTACACCACCACCCACCACCACCTCCACCGCCACCACCACCCACCACTCACCTCCACCTCCACCGCCACCACCATCTACCACCACCATAATACTACCACCATCCACCACCCCCACCACACCACCACCACCTCCACCGCCACCCACCACCATAATACTACCACCATCCACCACCCCCACCACCACCTCCACCGCCACCCACCACCACCATAATACTACCACCATCCACCACCCCCACCACTACTCACCACCCATCACCACCTCCACCACCACCACCACCACCACCCACCACCACACCATCACCACTACCACTACACCATCACCCACCACCGCCACCACTACTCACCACCACCATCACAATACAACCACTACCACACCACCACCACCATCACTAACACCACCACCACCACCACCACCCACCATCACCATCACCACCACACTACACCCACTGCCACCACTCACCACTACCACCACCATGAATTGAAATTATTTAATCATATTTACGAAACATGTTTTTTGTTTTTCTTTTTAAAAAATAAGAAATAGTTAGTAATACCAAACATGTTTCCTACTTTAAAAAAATGAAAAAAAAAAGTTGTTTCCAATTTTTAAAAATAAAAACATAAAAACGGAAGTGTATCCAAACAGCTCCTTATTTAATAATTATTTATTGTTATGGCCATTTGTGCAAGAAATTTACCCTATTACTCAACAATCTAAAACCAAATTTATCTTTTTTGCTCACATAAATTCTCACTCTCTCTCCATGTACCTCAGCAGAATTTAAGAATAAGAATGAGAAGCAGACATCAAATGAACATCAGTTTCTCAAGTGGCCATGAACTTCCATACCAAGATCAGCCTGCAGAAACCTTATGAGGAAACATACATGAAATGAACATCAGCTTCTCATGCGGCTATAAAGTTTCATACCAGGACCAGTCTGCAGAAACCTTCTTTGGGAACATACATAAAATGAAAATCAGCTTCTCTGGTGGCCATGAAGTTTCATACCAGGACCAGCCTGCAGATATCTTCTGCAGGACATACATGGAATTGCATGCGGCATAGACAAGCTGCTACCAAAATGTTTATTGAAATTCTTTTCTTATTATACCTGAAAGGAAATGGTCCAAGAACGAGTAAAAACCATACTGAACTTTTATTGGTCCACAGCCCCTTCATCAAAGTACGCATTCTATGTATTCTCTCTCCATTTGTTGTTTAAAATCATATTCATCAGATCATTGGGAGCTGGTTTGAAATTTTGGACTGATCTGGTTTCTTTGGCTTTGGCCTGTCCATGACCAGCACATCAAGAGCAGCCAAAAAAATCGTGGTCATGATCGGTGAAACAGTGGAGCACATGTAAGGTGGGGCTGATGTAGGAGTTCATTTTAGGACGATGAACCTGAGACCAGTATAAATGTTCGTATTTCAAATCGAAACTGTCAGATATGCCAAAGAGAGTACTAGGGAAAAAATATATATGTGAAACAAAGAAAAGAATAGAGTATCATGGGCAAAAATCCATTACCAAATAATACGAACATATTATATCATTACAATATTTTCACATACAATGCATTATGTGTATCCACCGAAATTACAATAAGCGCCACTTACTTGAAATTTCACAATCGAATCTCTAACGTGCATGATGCATATTTCCTGACCATTCTCATCAATTGAGTGGGAAAGCTCCATAAAAACTCATCGCGGATGATTCCGTGCTTTTGAATCCTGATCTGAACTCGTTATACATTAATAACATTGAACACTCAACGGGAGAAGGAAAACAAGAGTGCCATTAAGTAATTCGAAGCCATTAAATCAAGGTGTCAGCATAGACTACGAAATACCTCGTCCTTGAGTTTCTGAAGCTGTGTAACTGTTTGATCTCCTCATGGTCTCTTCCTATAATACACCTCAGCTTGATTAATAAGGTCAAACCATAGTTACTAGAGAGGGAAAGACATCTAGGGATTGTGAGATCTGTAAAGAAGAATTAGCCTTCATTTGATCTTCATACGGTATTGAAGAGGCACCAAAATCTGTCACTCAAAACCGCAGCCCTAAACTGCATACATCCTCTTATATTCATTCTTCAGCCGCTCAGTATCCGATACCATAGACATAGAGAAAGAGTGGGACCGGCTACCAGAGGCTCTCCTTATATTCCTCATATTTGACTCCTTAATCCTATGCAAAATGACAAAGTAGCACATGGAGCCAATTGTAGTAAGCATGATGGAGCTGCCGATCACCATGGCATACACAGCAAGCCACCGTTCATGACGGCCAACCACTACGTATGTAATAGAAATGAAGGCCACTGATATGAAAAGGCAGGCCAGCCACATGAGCTTGTTAATCACAAATATGAGTTGCTGCTTCGCCTTCTGTTCAATCACAACAAGGGATGTCTGGACCACGACTACAGCCAAGGATATAAAGAGGGCCAGAGAGTCAAACAGAATGAAGATAATGAAAGCTGCATTTCTTGCAATATAGGCTTGCCCAAGAGAGAGCCCATCCACTTTATTCTCAACGTACTGGCCAGGAACAGTGAAGATGGCTGCGAAAGCGACAGTTGCTATGAGGACAGCAACGACAGTGGCTGAGTTTATTGCATTATTGAGGCCGCTGATGTGGAGCTTCTTTAGCCTCTTTGCAATCTTCTGGACCCGCACCCCTGTCTGACGGGTCTGTTGGAGTTGGGAATGGACATCGTGCTTTATGTCACTAACCGTCTGCTTCAGTTGCTTTGCTGCACTTGGAGGTTTCCCTTGGTCCTTAGCAGTGGTGGCTCCTGCTTCTCTCAAAATGGAAGCCATCTCCGGACTTCTGGATTTCTCTGCTATGTCAAGTGGACTCTCTCCAGCCTTATTAATAACATTGACGTCAATACCCTCAACGAGTAATAAACAACGCATTATCTGCAAGATATAAGCCAAATTTCAGTACAGAAAACCTGAATAAGATAGTTACTAGGTCTCAGGCAATGTCAGATTGAGCTTATTATGAAAAGAACTGAGTTTATACTCAAAGATAATTCACTTTGGTTGACAACATAATTCCAGAAAGCCTCTATTTCCATTTCTGAATCTCAAGTTCCCTCTATGGTTCTGCTCCCGGATTTTCCTCCCTTCCACTGCCAACTCTTTCTGTATGACTACATTAGACCCACCACTAATACCACCATTTCTTGTATGATGTAAACATACTCAGAAAATGTGACCCATGAACATCTACCTGTAGCGGTCAAATTCTTGACTTAGCATAGTAAATCTTGGTTATGACTGACGTATCAAGGTTTCAATGTTATTTGATGTCGCTTCAATAATTGAGCGAGTTCCATGATCTCAATTTACACAATTTAAGATGTCTCGCAGAATTCTTAAAAAATGATATTATGTTTAAAATGTCTACTTCACAGAGATTTTCAGTTCAGAAAATTTATGTTGTTGACTGATTTTTGAGTTTTCCAAGCATTCACCCATTCACATGTTCCATATGGACAGAAATGTAGCCTCCAAATCAACCTGATCAAGTTAGTTTCTAAAGTGAATTTGATTTGAGATTAAGTTTAGAAACTTGATATGTTGCAGTGCTCAAGACTCAAATTACCAACTGGTTTCAGTTATCAAAATCAAAGCTACTGATTCAATGGAGAACTTATCAATCTAATGAAAAACTAGCTGAGCAGATCGTGCATAAAACCTGTTCCAGTTTTTCATGAACCTGGACTTAGATATGGGTACTCGAATCCCCAGCCAACTGGGGTCTCTAAGTTTATCTCGATAGGTTTACGAGCATCTATATATATATATATATTTTTTTTTTTTTGGTTGAGAGATAATTTGATTTAAAAAGAAGGAACCATTACATCAGAAGTCCTTGGGCTAGAAGAAGCTTCCAAGGGCTGGGAAATTAGTCCAATAACAGGAGAATGGGCACCAATAACAATTTTTTTTATCATTCTAGTTGAAGCTACAATTAAAAATAAATCACCTCCTCAAACAACAACAACAAAATGAAACGGAAATAAAAAGTCGTTTGCATCCTTATGGACACAAAATCTGTGTCTTGACCTCCATACAGTCCATATATTCACAATGTCAGCAATCTTGAGCCATCGAGTTAGCAATTGACCTCATTGATGAGCCATAGCACACATGTTAGTGAATGAGTGAATTTAAGTTGACACACAATGTTCAGACCATTTTCCTGACTACTAACCAAATCCTAATCAATAGCCATTCAAGTTATAACACCAAATCGAACAGTAAGATTTTCAACATGGTATATTTTTGGTATATGGCCCATCCAAGAGGTGACATATTGGTTGAACCATCAATATGGATGTGTGGGTGGGCCATGAGAATAGCACAGGATGCAGTTCATAGAAATTCTTCACATCACAGACACCACAAAGTCTAGCCCTAACCAAAACAAAAGCATCAAACTACCTAAAAGATGTGCAGAACATTTGTCAGAAACTAAATACACAGAAAATGAAGAAAATAAATAAGAACACCTGAATACGGCCCTTGCTTGTCGCTATATGCAATGCTGTGCTCCCCTTGTTATCTTCCAAACTCATAACCGAGGGATCAGGTTTAAGCAATTCGAACACCATGTCTACATTTTGTCCTTTCACTGCCATGTGCAATGCAGTTTGGCCTTTCTTATCAGTCCTAAAACCAGTACTTGGATCCTTGCTTAGTAAGGATTTCACCACTTCTAGGTGCCCCATCCTTGCCGCAGAGTGGAGAACAGTCTTACCATTATTACGGGCTATCTTAGCAAGGTTTGAGTCAGTCTCCAAAAGGAGATTAACAACATCAATATGCCCTTGTGTGGCAGCTGTGTGCAAGGCTGTAGAATTGGATGAATCTGTGGTCATGACCAAGTTTGGGAAAGAATGGAGAAGCTCATTCAACACCTCTGCAAAACCATTAAGAATAAAATAAGAAAATGAAATTTTACTTTAAAGACCAGGAACAACAAAATTATTAACTGGTTTATCCATTCTGCTTCATAAAGATGTGAGAAAATCCTATAGAAGGGAGAAGCAGAAGGACAATCCACCACAGCAAACGGATATATATGCTGCGCATTCAGGGGGTGAGGGGAGCTACATTTCAGCTTTTCCCTCTTTGAGATGAGGCCAGTGCATTAGATAGATGAGTAAGATAATCAAGCTGGTCCAGAAAGCGTGGGGGATCAACCTGACTTTACAATGGATAACTGTTCACTTAAATTTGTTTGGAAAATCAGAAAAGTATGGTTAGCCATTAGCGGGTCAGTAAATTGTCCATTAAGATGATGGTTATTCCCATCCAGTTGGGTCAATTTTAATTTGAATTTTTATTCGTAACTTTCGAATAGCTTATTCTAGATATGGCCCAAAGTGGTCCCCCCAACCTGCTGTATGTATGGCAACGTATACCAGTATGCCTTTCATAGACCGCCATGGGTAAATTGCACTTCCTCTTATGGAAGATTTATATCTCATATTTTTCTCCCTTTTTCCTTTTTCAGATTTTACATTGATACCCAATTAGATTTTTTTTAATAACTTAATGAGTACCTACCATCAAGGTTGTTAAATCGTAATCGAATCGTAAAATCGTTTTAGGACCGATTCGATTCAAATCGGGATTCAAATCGTAAATCGTAAAATTCAATCCATTTTTTAAAAAAATGTTTAAAAAATTATTTAATAAATAAAAAAAAATAGAATAATCTGTTATCCAAAAGATTTCATTCATATCTATTGATAAAAGTAAGTAATAAATATTTCATTGCATACTCTATAAAAAACGTAAACGATCTCCATAAAATGAAAAAAAACTCCAATATCATTAAAGATAAATCAACAAAATTAAACTCAGATAATCATGTCGTATGAGATCAAGCACCAAAAAAAAAAAAAAAAAAAAGACATGTACAATTGAAAAGACTAATAAAATAAACTATCATTTTTTACCAAAATCCAACTCCATCATTCTCTTTCCTCCTTTCTTCTATTTCCTTTCTATTTTTTTCCCCGTTTCACAGCAACAGAGAGACAACCTAAATAGGAGTTTTGGCATGTCCGTAACAAAGGTTTTCCTGTTTCTTCTTTCTTTTTAAAGGACATAAAGTACCTTTAGAAAATCAAAAGAATAAAAAATATCTTATAAGTATTGGTCCGTAAAAGGGGTTCGTGCTCGAATCGTTTGAATTGCATGAATCGTACGATTTGAATCGCAAATCCTAATCTGAATCGCAAATCAAATGAGATTTACCCAATTAAGATTTTCAGCCCTGATTTGAATCGTTTTGCTTGGGATTCGAATCGAATCGTAGGATTTAAATCGCAAATCGCAAAGATTTAACAACCATGCCTACCATATGGGAAAAATCATCAAAATTAAGCGCTACGTCTATTAATCAATTAAATTGATTGGCAAAGAGAGAAGAAAAACACAAAATAAATTCTAGGGGTTCTTCGATAGCTTAAGGTCTATCAAGTTAAGGCAGAGAAAACGTGTGAGTGCTTCCGGCTTGTAGCCTTAGTAACTAAAGGGGAAAAAAGCACTTGTTTTATCCATTGTTCTATATTAGCTACATAACTACTTAGAATTCACAAATTCGTGTAATGACATACAGCTAATAAAGAAAAAAACACAATGAATCAAACTAAAGGATGAAATAGTTTGCAAATTACATCATTTGGCTAAAAGGGGGCATCAATTTAGTTTGTGGTCTCAAGGAGAAATGAAGGAAACAAAGAAGGAAGTGATCTTTTTTTCACTATTCTACATCAAGAAGCTTTACACAAGACCACATCAATCACATGAAAATGAACAGCAATAAATCATTGCTTTACTCGAGAATAATAGAAATAAACTAGAAGCAGTTTCATTCAAGATTCTGCAAATAAATCACAAAAAAGCAAAGGCCATGGAGCTAAATCAGCATTTCTTATGCGTAAAGTAGAAGATCCTTAACATTCAAGAATAAGAAAGTGTGAACTAATCAATAACAGAAGGCTAACTAAAAATAAAATTAGTGATGTGATCATATCTATTTTTCTACTCTTAAGTATATACTTTTTATATGGGGGGGTTGGTCGGTGTGCTGGCCAAGACCATGCCTCAGGAAGCGGAGGTCTTGAGTTTGATTCCCTTCCTCCTGCTGGCCACCCTCAGGGATTTATCCCTACTTACCTGGTGCATGAGGTTGGGGGGCCAGCATGTACCCGGGGGATTAGTCGGGTGCTCTAAGAGGCTCCAACACCTTCATCACTCAAAAAAAAAATAGGCACAAGTAATGGACAATCTGATTGAATTACTACCCAGATGGCCATGCTTGGCAGCAACATGGAAGGCATCATAACCATTCTTTGCCGGGAGGGAGGCGGTTTGAAGGTCTAAATGCTTCAAGAGCTCGCTAACAATTTGGGCATGCCCATTCTCGGCGGTGGCATACAGGGCTGTCTCCCCATTCAGGTTCAGCTTTGATAGCAAGTCCTTCAAACCATTGTTGTCACAGTTCTGAAGAATCTCTTTAACCCTTGTCAAATTCCCTGCTCGAGCAGCCAGATGAATCTCAGAGTCGCCCCTTTTTCCAGGAGACTCTTTGCTCTTCTTTTTTTCGCGAAAACTTTGCTGCTTATCCAACGCTATGCGAAAGCTCTTCTGTTTCTCCATGGCCAACCACACTTGAAGGAAGAGACAGAGCAAAATATCAAATTTTTTCCACTCCGAAAACTAGTTCGACACTGTAAACCCACCTTTCTAGTAAGATTCGAGTCCAGAAAGTGATACCCAAAATCCAAATTCACATTTTCAGACTTCAAAATAATTCTATACCAAAAATTAAGTCGATCATTTACAAAAAATCCTAGAAGCTTCAACTTGATGGAAACCCTCTGCAACCCTAAATTTCATGAGATCCAGAGCTAAAAACCTACGATACCTTGAGTATCAGACAGAGATGATCACAATAAAACAGACCCCACCTAGATTCTCTGTCCAAATACCCTCAAAATCAACATATTCAGAGCTCAAAACAAATTTTTCCGGGATACCCAGAAGCGCAAACAGAGAGAATCACAAAAATAAAACAAGCCCACCTCGATTCTCTTTCCAAAAATCCCAAGTTGTGCAGATCCAGAGCTCAAAACCTAACTTTCCGTGATACCCAAAGGTGCCAAGACAGGGAGAAGTCGATACACACTTTTCAAAAATCTCAAACAATCAACAGTTCAGCTCATTCGTTTGCTTACCATTGTCCTAAATGCCATCCAAAAAAAAAAAAAACTCAGAACAATAAAAACAGACACCCCAGAAAACGGATAAGTGTTTGTGACTTTGTCTGTCTCTCTTCTACTTTTCTTTATTTAAATTAATTAATTTTAGAGGATGTGGAATCAGGAACACACCTACGGTGAGGGCCGGCCGCCGGGCACGACACTAACCACACAATATAGACGAGTACAGAGAGAGAGACTTCAAAGTTCCAAAAGACCAAAACAAACAAAAGGGAATATTGCATCTAATAAACAAAGGGTGGTGAATGGTGACAGGCGTACCCCAGTGTTTTGATCATTAAATTTTTAACATATTTAACAGCCTCACCCTAACCCTTATCTTATAATCATTTTCCCATATATTTTAGCAGCTTTGATACTAAATTGGCACGCAAATGACCTCTATTCCTAGCATAGATCATGGTTTTCCCCATTTGGTTGTACCCATTTTATGCGATGGAAGCTCTGTCAGCTCGGCTTCGTTATCACTACGGATATTAGCTGTGTAAGAATAATTTACTTTTCATACTTGGCCCACAAAGTGTGTCATGTAAGTTGCAAATCTTTTTTTATTTGAAGTTAGAGTTCAGCAACATTCTCTCGAGCATGTAGCACATTACTTGTGTTATTGTTGTTTAATTTTGTAAATATTCACATATACTCAATTACTTGCATATAAAAAAAACCTATCCCAATTAATTTTTGCAAGACTGTGTTTTCCTTCTGTTTGGCTCTTTGGAAGATCACATCATTTGAAGTTAAAATATGTAATTATTCACGTTACTTTGGTGTGTAGTTATAAAATTTAGAGATGAATTTTTTTATTTTTGGTGTATACCAGTAATTTTGTGAATTTAATGGTGTGCAGTCATTAATTTTTATTAATGAGGTTGTCATCAAATAGTGGGGTGTGCCTAGCAACACCCTAAACATATTAACTGAAATTAAAAATTAAAACAAAATAATAGATTTTAGCAAGTCAGGCGTCAGGTTTAAGACCAAGACCAACTCGGATTTTAGCAATTCAATAACCAGAGCACAGAGCAAGAACATCAAATTTCAATTTAGGTTAGGGTCAAGAGCGCCTCCAAAGCGCCGACATATATACATATGTATACTTAATGATTATTGAAAATTACTTATAGATGCAAATATATTTTTTCCACTTTTCAAATTATAAGAAAAAACTAATGAAATCATTCATCACTTAAATTTGTAGTCACAATAAACAAGATGACTATAAATATATTAAATATATTCATCTAAATTCAATTATAAGATCACCATTAATTAACAAACCTTAGAAGAACCTTGTATCCTACCGGAAATATGACATTCGTAGCAGGTTGGGAGGTTTGGGAGCGAGGCTTGAGGCTTGAGAGTGGTCGAGAGTACTAGGTTAAGAAGTTTGGGTTACTAAGTCCAAGACCTAAAAAAAAAAAAGCTGAGTCAAAATTTCTTTGGGTAAATTTTTATTGAGCCTCATGTATGTCAAGCACGGGCTCAGGGTGGTCTTGACCCTAAAGGGTCTCACTAGTAAAATCCTTTATCAAAGGAAAATGCTAGTTAGACCGTTTAGGGTACTTGAAAAAAAATTAAAATTTTTTTGAGCCCCATGCGTATCAAGCCCGGCCTCGGGCAATCTTGGCCATAAACGGTCTGTTTGATCTACTTACTAAATCCCCTACACAAGTTAGACGATTAAACAAACGAACAACATTATATATATATATATATATATATATATATAAAACGAATCACGCAAATTGAGAGGCGCTCGAAAGAAAGTCTTTCTTGAAGATAGTCGAAGTCTCTTATATGCAAAGGAAAAGTAGTCATATCTCTATGATATAACTCAACTTAAATTCAACCAATCATTCCCTACGAGTTTACACTACTCGGTGGATGATGGTACATCAACCTCTTTTAGAATAACCCAAACAATTAATCTAAAGTCAACTAAATTAATATAGTTGAGCTCAGCTTGATTTATTAAAAAATTATTTTTAAATAATAATAATTATAATATATATATATATATAAACAATAATTATATTATTTAGATATATAATAATGATATATATAGTATTATTTTTTTATATAATATTCAATCTGTGAGCCTCAATCGAGCCGAGTCGAATCAAACAGGCCTTGACACATTTTCAAGCTCGAAAAATTAGCTCAGCTCGATCGAGCCAAATTTTCGAGCCTCAAGCTATCTTGACTTGGATACACCCCTAACGACTATAGGCTAGCCCTTTCAGGCTTGCCACCATAACTGAGCTACATGTAATACTCCATGATTGAGCTACATGTAGTACCAGCTTGATTAACCATTTCATGAATCACATTTCTGGAATTCTGATTAGAGCAATTGGATTCCTGATCTGGTCTATCATCTTCCTTTGGATGGAGTGAATCTCTAGTTCTAGGCTCTAGCTTCAATCCGTCAGTTTCTCTCTAATTCATCTGGTGATTTTGAGCCTTCTCAACTTATCCTTAAATCGTGATCAAAGTGGTATGATACTCATACGATGAGCCTAACTATCCTAATTGCTCACGGACTAGATACAGAGAATTTAATCGTCGCAACCAATGTTGGATCACGGGAGAACCCAGATCCGCCAACCCGCTTAGGCCGACTGGATCAACCTAGATCCGCATGGATCAATCAATCACATGGCCTAACTCGTGTCGTTCTGAGAGCACACAATTACAGCCCACCTAATATAAAAAAGGAAGATCAGCATAATATTTGATGTAGAGCTCGTAGTCAAAACAACACTACAACAGAAAAACAAAAGGATTGTATATAAATTAAAAAAACACAAAGGAAAAAAAGGAATGTGATTGAAAACTAACATAAAAGCATGCCACTGAAGATAGTTGTGCCTGCCTGCAGCTTTCAACTCGTGGTGTAGTTGCCTTCAACGAAAAAGAAAAAGAAGTATGTGAGTCATTTCGGACGGCCGCCCATAAATTACATGTAAAAGACAGTCAACACTAATGATGTTAACGGGCATATTCAACCTTGGAAAACCTTTTTTTTTTTGGGAGTCAAATCTTTTACGGTGATAATTGGATTTGGCAAATCTGGTTATCACCCCCACCCCTAGAGGTTGCCACGTGTCTCCTTTGACACCTCTTAGTCGTGGGTAAGATTCACCCATCTATCCTTGGTTTTTTTTTAATATTAATTTTTTAAAAACTGTTTTTATAGTTTTTTTAATATTAAAAACAGTTTTTTAATTTTAAAAAAATTAATATTTAAAAAAAAACCAAGGATTGGTGGGTGAACCTTACCCATGGTTAGGGGTTCCAAATCCGATTATCACCGCAGATGATTTGGTTCCTTTTTTTTGTATTTATTTGTAGGTACTCCTACATGTGGGGATTGGATCTCCACACTTCCCTCCACTGAAGGCCACACCCTTACCACTCAAGCAAGAGGCCAGGGTATAAAAGTCTCTTATATTTAAGATTTAGAAACCTGGCTCAAGCCCAAGCCCACCATCCACTGACATTCCTACCAATGACTATAAACATTCCTTTACAAACCATAGTTTTTTTTTCCTCAACTGTTCACCAGTGGGAAGCAGAAGCTTGATCGCTCACAGGTCTTCCAAACTTCAATTAGGAATTAAAAAATAATAATTTATAAAAGTAAAATTTTAAAAATGTAAGACAAAATGTTAAAATATAAAATAAGATTATTAATTATAAAAAATATATTATTTGAGACTTTAAAAAAATTATGAATAATTGACAAAATTCACAAATCTTTAAATAAGTTAGGATTTTCTTAAAAATCATGAATACTTATAAATTAATCATCAACAAAAAATTCACATAATATTCAAGACTTTTAAAAAAAATCAAAACTTTTGTTACTAAGCAACCAATCACTGCTATCGTAACGTTATTTAGGAAAATAATCCCCTTCTCGAGTGAACTATTGCACCTCGCTTTCACATACCCACCCCTTCAACTGCCATTAACTTGGGTTTGTATTTTTTAACCCTTTGGTAAAAGATATTTTATTTAATTTTTCTAAAAATAAAAGGTAGATGAATGAATTCTAGGAGTGGATAAATCTTAACCAATGAGATTAAAAGGATGACACATGACAACAAAATGAGATTAAAATAGAACGGACCGGTTGAATCGGGAACCAATCATAAATAAGTAAAAATGAGAAAAAAGAATGTTTTTTAACGAAAAAAGGCATGATCAAACCGAACCGGTCAAACCGAGAACGGTCACTCAACCAGTTCGATAATGAGTCCGGTTCTAATAAGACGCCAAACACTTTTCCAACTAAATTAGCGTGCACCTACAATCTTTGTTTTTAAAACCGAGGAAATGTCCTCTCAGCTGACATTTAACAAGGCTGACCTAACCCATTACCTCAATCATTACACTTAGTCGTTCTAAATTACGACAAAGTTGCTTCAAGGCATCAGTTCACTGACTTTTCTGTTTGAATTTGAAGTTGTTTTTTCAAAATTATGGATTCATCATTCCTCACGTGGCAACCTTATAGAAGCTTCCATGTGTCATGTTCAGGTGATTATGATCTACATCATAACTCTTGGTATAATTGGACTGGCTTGCGAAGTTAGAAAGGGCTTGCCTCCGGGTTCCATAGAATAGGGGATAAGTGGTGGAAAAGTCAAAATCATGATTTTGACTTCTCTATACATAATAATACATGTGGCGATAAGTGTGATAGAACAAGGGGGAGAGATATCAAATGGAGAGAAGTCAAAATCATGGGGAGAAAAAGAAATGACTTCTCCCCATTTTTATGCCAACTGTCGTATAATGTATGGAACCCTAAGAGCTCTTTCTGGCTTTGCCAGAGACAATCCGAGGCCAATTGGACTAGTAAACACCCGGGACTGAAATTGAGGTCCGACATAAAATATTGGAATAAAAGTTTGTTCTCCAACTTGTACATTTATTTCCATAGAACAACAGACCATATTGGTCAAATTCAAGTTTTGCCAAATTTTATCCAAGCCCGGCCCTCGACTTAAAGGGTTGATCTTTCTAAAGTTTGACCCATCTCCAATCTCTTTAATTTGTGCAATTCATACAAGCCTATATTCCTATGTCATTGTGCCCCTCAATTTTCTAGGCTAAGGGCTTGTATTAGGGAAATAATTAAAGGTAAGATGAGATGCACTTACTAGCTTTTGATTTTTTAGCATCCTCATTCTCAAGATGGGAAAGAGAGGGACTGTATATAGTGTATTAACTTGTGTTTTTTTATTTAATAGCATCCTCGTTCTTAAGTCTTAAGCTCTGAAAAGAGAGGAGAGGGCAAGAAAGGATATATATAGGTGCGATTGAACACGAAAACTGATCACGATCTCACTGATGACCTACGGGAAAGACAGTTGGGATTAGTAGAGGTTGATATGGCGTCCTCTTATCTCTTCCACCTGAAGCAAGCCATATTTGTATCTCTCTTGGTAAAATAGAAATTAAACAGAATTCCAAAATCTTATTAATCCAGCAGTACTCCTTGATGAAAGAAGAAGGGCAAGATTCTTGGTGGGTCCCAAGGGTAACTGTGAGCTTCATATTCTTCTTTATAAAAAGAAGTGGATCCATTTACCCGTTTCAAGAGCTCCCATGACAGCACAAGCACTGACCATAATAAAATCTCGTTAGGGTCCACTTTGGCCTTTTGCATCTCATTGAAGAGAGCAACTGCTTCCCTATACATTGGCCTGATTTACTACAACCCGAGATCATGGCACTCCATAGTCTATACAACAACATCTCGTGAGGGGCCTCCGATTGTCTCTAGCGAAGCCAGAAAGGGCTTGTCTCGGGCAACCATAGAATAGGGGACAAGTGGCGGAGAAGTCAAAATCATAGGCCCATGATTTTGACTTCTCCACACACTACATGACACATAGCGATAAGGTGGTGAGATAAAAGGGGAGAGATATCAAGTGGGGAGAAGTCAAAATCATGGGGAGAAAATGAAATGACTTATCTCCTTTTTATTGCCACATGTTTCTATGGTTGCCCGAGATTGCTTTCTGGCTTCGCGAGAGACAATCTGAAGCCCTCGTGAGGCGTTTCGTTATTGACAAAGTGAGTCTAGGGAAACTGCGACAACGCCGGCAGGAATGATGACAACATCAAATCCCTCCAATATAATAAGGAGTCAAATCCTCCACGTTGATAACTGGATTTGGCAAATCCGGCTATCACCCCTAGAGGCCGCCACGTGTCTCCTTTGACACCCCTTAACCATGGGTAAGGTTCACCCACCCCTAAGGTTCACCCACCTATTTTTTGGTTTTTTTTTTAATATTAATTATTTTTTAAAAATTAAAAAACTATTTTTAGAGTTTTTTAATATTAAAAAAAGTTTTTTAATTTTAAAAAAAGAATTACTATTTAAAAAAAAACCCAAAAATATGTGGGTGAACCTTAAGGGTGGGTGAACCTTACCCACAGTTAAGGGGTGTCAAAGGAGACACGTGATGACCTCTAGGGGTGATAACCGGATTTGCCGGAGATGATTTGGCTCCATATAATAGTGCCTTGCCTTTATCTAAAAAGACAAATATGATTTATCTTTTCTCAAATACTCTAATTAAACACTTGTTTGTTTCCATTGGCCCTAAAAGAATATATCCCAATATTTCAATAAAACAATGAAATATATACTCTCAATTATTTTTAAAAGAGAAATGTATTAGATTGCTCACTACCACTGTCATCATCCAAAACCAAAAACCAAATAAGCATGTATTATTTATAGATATATATAAGAGCAGTCTTAGTAGTCTCACCAAAATAATTTTTTAGTTATTTTGATGAGCCAATTAGCTAAAAAGTGTAAAATATCGTCTTAGTAGTCTCAACAATTTAAATATCTCTCTTTCTCTCATTCTTTATGGACTCACACAAATAAAATAAATGTTTTTCTCTCTATTTTTTTTAATTATGGAAGTGACACAAATAATAAAATAATGATAATTTTAGCTATTTTGATGAGACTGCTAGAGTGTTTTAAAAAAGTGGCTCACCATGAAATTTTTTTATGAGTTTTGACTATTTTGATGAGACAATTTTTGTGAGGCTGCTAGGAATGCTCTAAACATCTAACGGTGTCACTTAATAGATCCATGGCTGGGGGCGGTCATAAGGGCCAGGCCTGTCCCTATAGCTTCCTCCCTAGTAGCGTCTTCCATACCTGCCTGTCAATAGCCCAATCGTTGTTGTATTTGTCTGAACCCGTACCTATCACCTGAAAAGCGATCACCATTGGATGGGTCCCAATCACGGCCGTTGCCTCTGCCGTCCACAACATCACTCTCTGCTGGACCAAACGCCTCACTCCAAAGACTCTTCTAAAGCATTAGTGGTGAAGTAGACGAAGACAAACCAGCAAACATGGCATTGGAACTTGGGAGATATCCCCTTGAGATGGGGTTGGGCACGTGGCAAGAGGAAAACACAAAATGGGATAGTTATATGAGCAGCGGAGAATGTGTCGCAGAGGTCGCCGCTCCATTCCATGCGCGTTATGAAGACGAAAGATTAGGGTTTTAACTTCCAAGGGTGAGGGGACAAAATAAGAAATAGGAGCCAAATCATCTACGGCAAAATCCGGTTATCACCGCCAGAGGTCGCCACGAGTTTCCTTTGACACCCCTTAACCGTGGGTAAGATTCACCACCCATCCTTGTTTTTTTTTAAAAAAAAATATTAATTTTTTTTTAATATTAAAAAAACTCTAAAAACAATTTTTTAATTTTTAAAAAGGAATTAATATTTTTTTTTTAAAAAGGATGTGTGAGTGAACCTTAGGGGTGGGTGAATCTTACCCACGGTTAAGGGATGTCAAAGGAGACACATGGCGACCTCTAGGGGTGGGCCTCGGATTGTCTCTGGCGAAGCCAGAAAGGGCTCTCAGGGTTCCATACATTGTGCGACAGTTGGCATAAAAATGGGGAGAAGTCATTTCATTTTCTTCCCAAAATTTTAGACTTCTCCCCACTTGATATCTCTCCCCCTTATTCTCACACACTTATCGCCACATGTCTTATTATGTGTGGAGAAGTCATGATCATGGCCCCATGATCATGATTTTGACTTCTCCACCACTTGTCCCCTATTCTATGGAATCCCGAGACAAGCCCTTTCCGGCAAAGACAATCTGGGCCTAGGGGTGATAACCAGATTTGCCAAATCTGTAGAAGATTTGACTCCTTTTTTATAAAGGGATGGGTACCGTACATGCAACCCATCACTTTTTTGAACCACTTTCTCTTGGTGTGGGTGGGGGCTGAACCAATGTAAATCATCACATATCTCAACCATTTTCATGGGAAGACCTCTAAAAAAGGCTTCGGATTCTCTCTGGCGAAAGTGCTCAAGGGCCTCCACACTTAAGCAACATGTGGCTGGGAGAAGTCATTTCATTTCTCCCCTGATTTTGACTTCTCCCACTTGATATCTCTTGCCCTTTATCTCACCATTTTATCACCATGTGTCAAATAATGGTTGGAGAAGTCAAAATCATGAGGCTCATGAAAATGACTTCTCCAACCACATGTCGCTTAAGTTTGGAGGCCCTTGAACACTTTTCTGGCATGTGCTAGAGAGAATCCAAAGTCCTAAAAAAGAGATGATCCTACATGGCTTTGAGAGGGAGTCCACCATGGCAATAGAAGAAAGGCCTCGAATTGTCTCTGGCGAAGCCAGAAAGGTGGTCTCGGGCAATCACAAAATAGGGGACATATATGTGGCGATAAAAAGGGGAGAATTTATTCCATTTTGTCCCCATGATTTTGACTTCTCCCCATCTGACATCTCTCCCCTTTGATCTCACCGGTCAAATAATGTGTGGAGAAATCAAAATCATGGGGCCCATGAAATGACTTCTCCAGCCACATGTCCCTTATTTTGTGGTTGCTCGAGAGGAGCCTTTTTGGCTTCGCCAGAGACAATCCGAGGTCTAGAAGAAACACCCACAAACCCATACGTGGCATCCATAGAAGCATACCAACGGTATTATATAGGACTAGCAAAGACCCCGTGCGATGCACGGTACGTATAAAATATATTAACATTTTAAGAAAATTAAAAAAACAATATATTATAACTAACCACTCATATGACAAACATTATGCAATTGTTTATTCATAACTTAACGGGTAACTTTGTTACTATGATAAGGATGTGTGCTATTAGCATCCTCCGAGGTATAACAGCCTGATATATAGTGATGATTTTGTAAGATATGATAGTGCTTTATTTCACAACCCGATGAGTTTGGTATTATGAAGAAACTGATTTATTGAATAGCTTGGATGATTTACAATGACCCTATAGAGGGTTTATATAGAGGAGTCAAATCCTTTATGGTGATAACTAGATTTGGTAAATCTGGTTATCACCCTTTGAGGTGCCCATGTGTCCCCTTTGACACCCCTTACTGTGGTTTAGATTCACCCACCCATCCTTGGTTTTTTTTAAAAAAATATTAATTATATATTTGAAATATTTTAATATTAAAAAAACCCTAAAAACAGTTTTTAATTTTTAAAAATAGAATTAATATATATAAAAAAAAAAAAAACAAGGATGGATGGGTGAACCCTAGGGGTAGATGAATCTGAACCACAGTTAAGGGGTATCAAAGGGGACATGTGGCCACCTCAAAGGGTGATAACCGGATTTGCCAAATCCGGTTATCACCGTGGAGGATTTGACTCCTTATATAGATACTACATTATCTCAAGATAGAAACTATAATAAATCTAATCTTAATCAAATGAAACTAATTGATCTTAATCTTTTTCAAATTCATTCTACCAAGATATAAGATGAGATACATTGTACCTCATCTCACCTCTAAACTATCTCTAATAATAGGTATTAACCAAGAAATTATGCAATAGTGTGTCAAGTTTTTCGCTGTTGATGGCAAACCTCCTTCTCACGATTCTATTGTCTTTACAATTTGAGTTACAATTTGAGTTAGGGTCATTATCTAAGGAGAGTTTCCTAATGAACAAATGAGGCTAAATTCAAGACATATAAACACATATTTAGTGATTTCATTAAAAGCATTGGGAGTTCCTATGTGATTTGGTTAGACCAGGCCAGGACCAGGACTAGGACGTGTAAGTTGCGATAACATCATCCATTAGATTAGTTTTTCAGGTCTATATTAATATTCTTGACCTTGACTAATCTCTAAGTATATTTTTTCTTCTCATAGTAAAATCAATTAGTTGAATATCATGCAGGGGAGAAGAAACAAATGGAAATGACAATATATCCGGAAATGAACTAACCTATACAAAGTTTTTTTACACCATTTAGGAGTAGTCTTCTTCTAATATGTTTGATCACTAGAAAATCAAACCATTTCTTGTCAAACAAAAGGCAACAGGACTACAAAACTATCATTTTTTTAAATATATGTGAACCATACAAAAGCAGGGACATCAAAACACATTACCTCTATAGTGGTGATATTTTCCGCCACAAATGATATGTGCATGACCAGAAACCCCATAATAATCAATATCTGAAGTTCAACATTGCATGGATACAGCACCAGCAATTAAATAAAATTTTAAACAAAAAATAAAAAAATACACCGTATGCAGGCAAGAAAATAAATTAAAAAAACAGGCTCCTTAGATTATACTCTCTTCTTACACAACTTCCTCTCCTCCTTTGTTTCAACCCGCCCACCATGCCTTATGCCCATAAACAATCCAATGATCACAATATACGAAATAAGGTTTACAAAAGGAAGCCTATACCTCTAATAATGGCAGTTGCTAATGAAGTTTATACAACAAGGAGGGTAAGCTCTCATCCTTCAAATGCCTCACCTTTATAGTCCCACTCAGCTTTTGCACCTTTTTAGCAATCTCAAATGGTTGCTTCATCTTCTTCCCGTACGAAACCAAAAGCAATTCCATTTTGGACGTGCTCAGATTGGTATAATTAATTACAAACACGCTTCTTCGGTTTTTTTTTTTGTTGGAGACTAATGGGAAGATCAAAAGGCTCTTTGATAATTAGATAGTATTTGAAAAACTATGTGCCTATATTTAATGTCATATCTCTTGAAATTTTAATTATTAACGACATGGGCGTTTCACTTATTGGTTCATCTAATGGTAGTGTGCCGCATGTAAAGAAATTAAATAATTGAGAAAATGTATTGGCACAACCTAATTAAATATAATTAATTTTGGAGATTTAATTATTGATGATGTGGCGTCCACTTATTGGTTAATCTCTTGATTTTCTTTCAACTCATAATTACTATATTTTAATATAATCAAATTTGGAGATTTAATTATTGATGATGTGGCATCAACTTCTTGCTTCAATGAATGGTAGTGTGTCACGTGTAAAGATAAAATTAATTAATTGAGAAAATGTAGGAGGAGCACAACCCAGCAAAAATGGAGCATATGAGTCTGTTGAAATTTTCTTTCAACTCACAATTAATATTATTAATTTTGATTAATTAATTATTTATTTTCTTTCAATTCGCAATTACTATAATTTAATGTAATTAATTTTGGAGATTTAATTATTGATGATGTGTCACTCAATTTTGGGTTCAACAAATGGCAGTGTGTCATGTCAGTAGCCACATGGCATCAACTTGAAGCGAGAATCGAGAGATTTGAGGTATGACACGTGGCATCAACCAGCATATAGTATTAATAGATGTAGTAACATTAGCATCTCCCAACCCGAACCCAACCCAAAGTATAAAAGCCCAGCACAATCTATCCCAAGGTTAGATTGGGTTGGGTTGGGCCAGGTCGGGTTTTAATTTGCCCAACCCAAGTTCCACCCCTAATGACCTAAGTCAGTCCGGATCCGACTAGGCCCAATTAATAAATTGGTTGGACTTGAGCCAACTCGTCTAAAAAATAAGAAGGAAAATGGCTTCTTTTAGGGTTTTTCCAATATACAATCCTTATCAAGCCAGGCCAAGCCTGGTTAAAAACATGCTAAAATGAGCCTTAAACTTAAGACTCCAAGCCCATTAAACTGGTTAGTTGTCGGACCTAAGTTGAGTGGGGTGCTAGTCCAACCTATTTTTAGCACTACCTGTCGTAGAGTACCCTTACAAGTTTGGGCATAGTTGTGGACCTTGAATTGGGCCTAATAAAGTGAATATGATCAATAACTTGGTGAGCTGCGGTTTCTTGTAGAAATAACCTAGTTTGTTGGGCTTGATCTAGAAATGGGCCGAGTCTAATAATATATTAGTTTATGCTTCTGAATTGTCAACAAAATTTGCCCCTCAGCACAGATGGTGAAGGTGTGCCCCCTCATTTGATGGAGGTCTTGGGATCATCGAGACCCACAATACACCCGACGTAAAAGCCGGCAAGACTAAATACTCGAGCTTAAGGTCTATATCATGGGAATGGGCCAGGTTTGGGCTCTTGCTCATAGTTCTGGCAAGTTAAAGCAGGCCTTGTGGGTGCAAACTAACCCGAATCTTAGACCAATATTAAGAGCTTGCTCCAATCAATTCCAATATGCAACCAAAATATGATTTACTTTGAATTGAGGATTATAGCCACAATCTACAACATTCTCTTTCATGACTAAAGATAACTAGGGGAAGGGTCGAGTAAAGCATAGAAATGTTTTGTAAACAAACTTCATTTTCTTTTCTTTTTTCTACAGACAACTCCCAGGCATGACTTCTCCGCTGCTGGTTCTGCCTGCATTCTTACAAGACGATTGTGCCGGTCTATTCAAATAAGTAAGCTTAACGTCATGCAATCGAATCCCTTGGCACGGATTGCTTCAGCTGCATTCAAATTTCACACCGACTTGCGTCGCAGATGTTCCCACAACATTTTTGTATGTCACTTGGCTGACCTTGATACCCGAATTCTGTCACCCAAATATCCAAATAATATGCTTAGCCACCAGCACACAAGATAGAAGATGGTGGTTTTTTTCTTCAAAAATAGGCCTCAAGTATTTTTTTTTTTCAAAATAAATTTTAAAATTTCAACTTAACTTAATTTCTTTAAGCTTTGACTTTGGATCGATCTATAGTTCAAAGCTTATTTTGACAAAACTCCCTTACCTGGCGAGGGCAGCCTTGGTTGCCAGGGCAGTACATTTGATCGATGATAATAGGGTTCTTGACGTTCCTCATAATGATATCTTGATAAACTATGCCTCTCACGAACCCAAAGCTTGGTCTTGCCCACGACTTTATCCGTAGTCCGTTATCTGATCCGCTGAAAATTGCATTTTTTACTGTCACATTCTCTACACCTTCTTCTTTCAGCTCCTTAGCCAGACTCCCAATGCTGTGAGAGGCTCAAACATGCTTAATTGCGTTACTTTGATATAGGGCTTCAAAACTATTTTATGTGATTTCATATATATATATACCTGATGCCGTGGCCGGGGCCGCATCCAACTTGCTCGATCCATAGGTTCTTGGTGCCGGGTCCGATCGAGATGCAATCGTCGCCGGTCTTTATGCTTGTGCCTGTGATAGTAACGCCTGTTGAGGACTGTACGTGTATGCCGTCTGTGTTGGGACTCTGATCCGGGGCAATTATCTTCACCCCTCTAACCATCACGTTGTTGCAGCTATTGATAACAAGGTGACATATCTGGCTGTTTATCGATGTTAAGCCGCTTATCACGATGTTGTTTGCCCAACTGAAGGTTATCGACTGCATTAATTTACACCAATCTTATCTTATACAACAAGTACATAAAATGATACCTTATTTAATTTTATATAAATGATAATTATATATTTCTAGGGATTTTTCTAGCCCCCACTATCTTCTAATGCACTATCTCTTTTTTAGGGCAGGAAGACAACGATTTTACGAGTCCATTTGGGGGTGTGCAACTCGGCATACCGATCTTGTGTACCTTTACACAACTGAAGGGTATATTGGTAAAAAATACTCACGATGAATTTATCCTCCACAACTTGTATTTTTACTAACATGCCCTATCAATTAGTGGGGGCATGCACACAAGATCTGTGTGCCACACACAACGGACTCCAGTTTTTGTGGTGTGGCTCGCAACTGGACAAAATCCTTATCATCGTGCCCTTAAAAGGGGAAAGAGAATTAGGAGGAGAGTGGGGCTAGCACTCCCCTTATGTCTAAGTTCATAATCATGTGTAACTAAGTCAATATCTAATATTACAATTTACATATACATCTATCATAGCTAGACTCAGCTATAATTCACCTACCCTTGCTCCAACAGGGCAATTCCTCCCAGCAGTCCTGCAAGCCCAGTAGCCAGACCCCCTAGCGTCAAGAGTACCCCCATAGACAGAAACTCCGGTGACCTTAATGAACAAAAGCCAGTTCCCGGAGTTGCCGAGGGATCGATAATCTGAAGGGGCGACAATTGTCCCATCGATCTGAATGACGAATCTACTCTTACATGGGCCTCTAAAGACTGCTTCTTTGATCAATTATCTTCCGCGAGGGACGTAAATGGTGGCTGGCCCGGCTGAGCTGCATGCCGAGGCCCATGCCCGGAGGAATGATTTAGTCGAGTCGGTCCTACCGTCTGGTCTAGCTCCAAATTTGACAACGTCATAGGCTGCATTCCATGATGGGAAGAAGATGAAGAGAGTGGAGAGGATTAGAAAAGTAGTGAAGTTGCCATCCTTTGACTTTGGTACTTTGAGAAGTTGATGAAAGAAGTTGTGACAGTTAAAGGATATTTATAGCACTACTTGGGTTTAGCCCAACTGTTTTTTAAATGGGAAATGCTTTTGAGACCGCATAAGGGCGGAGACCTCCCGCATGTGCGTGGGATTTCAGGTGGGGCCCACCATATGCTGATGGGTCCCACATGAAATCTTGCACTCATGTGCAAAGTCTCGGAGGTCTCGGCCAAATACGGTCTTAGTAGCAAAATCCTTTTTTAAATATGAATTTTATTTGATAAAAAAAAAGTTAAATATCCCTTACACGTCGTCACGTACTTGGTACTTGGTACTTGCTAGTTATGATATGTAAGGGACAGTATATGATTAGTAGTAGATTAATTTCCTTTTTATTGCTTTGGAGTCTCTCCGGCACACGCCAGAGAGGTGCTCTCGGGCATCCATACATGAAGCATCACTTGGTGGGGAGAAGTCATTTCATGGGTCCCATGATTTTGACTTCTCCAACCAATATTTGACACTTGGTGATAAAATAGTGAGATAAAAGGAAGAGATATCAAATGAGGAGAAATCAAAAATCAGGCGAGAGATGAAATGACTTCTCCTCACCGGGTGGCGTTTCATGTATATGGATGCCCGAGAGCACCTCTCTGGCGTGTGGCCGAGAGACTCCAAAGCCCCTTTCTATAGATTATAGTTGTGCCCTATAAACAACAGAGTCAAACCCTATCAAATAATCAATGCCGTCCATTTGATTTACTTTTCCAATGTCCATATGACTCAGAGAGATCAGATGGCTAAAATTAATTGATCGTGAGGAGGATTCCATTCAATTGTATGTCATGTAACTAATGTATCTTAAAATGTACATAGAGAACCCTTGGCAAGTGGGATATTCTTGCGTGTGCAGCATTCGTTGGGTTAGTTATGCCACGTGACACGTGGAGTAAAAGCGGAGAAGAAACGGGCGGGATCGTTGGCGAAACAATAGCTCCCCCAACGTGGACGAATGACCTGTAGCCGTACCTCTGTAATAATTCCTTAGACAAACTAAATTTTCCTGAGGAGTGCTAGACCTACTCTCAGGTGTTTACTACTCTCAACATGGACCGACCGCTTGTCCATTATCACTGGTACAATTTTTCAGTGATTGTAATGCTTTAACACAGAATTTGACATGTGATTGGTTCATGATGAGAGTAGAAAAAACCTAAGAGTATGGCTAGCACTCCTCAATAGTCCTTGACTCGTAATCATCTCTAGTTATAATCGGATTCCGGGGAGTTCGGTTACATCACTGACACTGCCAGTGTCCCTTTTGACATCTCTTAATTGTGGTTAAGATTAACCAACCCTTAGGGTTTACGCACTTATCTTTGTTTGTTTGAAAAAAAAATTAACCCTAGGAGTTAGTGAATTTTAAGTGGGGTTAAATTTCTTTTTAAATATTTTTTCTTAAAACAAACAGATAGGTAGGTGAACCCTAGGGATTAATGAATCTTAACCATAGTTAAGGGGTGTCAAAAGAGACACATGGTAGCCTCAGTGGCTTAATCGGACTCCCCTAAGTTCGATTACAACTGGAGAGAATCAAATCATTTTCCTTTCCTTTCTTACTCTCAGCATAAACCAATTGTTGCACTTGTCTATAGAGACAAAGACTCGTGATTTTCTCTAGTTGTAGCCAGATTCAAGGAAGGGGAGTCTAGTTACGCCACTGATGCTGCCACGTGTCCCTTTTGACATCTCTTAAGCATGGTTAAGATTCACCCACCCTATAACGACCCCAAACCCCACCTTGGTCATAATGGACTTTAGGTCCGTTACATTTCTTAAGCATGTCCAAACTATAGCATACAAGACATACTAAACACAAGTTTCCAAAATAACAACAATAAAATTTCATATACACATATAAACCGAATCATCCTGTTCCACCTGACCAATCCAACATAACCAAAGTAGTCCAATCTCCAAACATAAAGTGTAATCAACTAAGCAAGTGTTGGATATATTTCGTAAAATATCTGTATGTTATAATTAAGATATGCAAATTATAGAAGACACAAATTAAAATAACATAACAGAAGATGTGGTGGACTTTACTGATTGAAGCTTGAATTAGATTCAATGTCCTGAAGACAAATATTGCTTCGCTATGGTGGTCACGGTCTCTAACAACTTATCTCTCAAGATACAACAATCGCGCTTCTGGTACTACCACTAGAAACCCAAAAGCACAATGAACCCAAGGTGTGAAGAACTCTCTCTTGAATGCAGACTCACTGTATGTAGAAGGATGACAGAAAACTAGGAAGCAAACGATTTAATTTCGTGCTTCAGAAATACAATTGAAAAGCCTTTAAAAATAGGCTGAGGAGACTGTCCAGAAAATTCATGTCTTTTGGGTTTGAATTTAAATCCGAACACACATGACTGTTGGATAAAAAATATGTTGGATTTACAGTTGAACTTGAATGGGCTTTAGTCCAACAAAAAATATCGTTAAGAACTCTTATTCTTACTCAATTTTCAATAGGATTGGGCTTATAGTTGCCATTTGCCCTCAACTACCATGGAGGCTTCACAATATGTGCAAGACCCATCATTTGGCCATGGAACCGGTGGCCATTGCCATAATCGGCCGGTTGAACCGGTGGAACCGGGAACCGGTCCTCCAATCGGTTCGATGGCCAATCCGATTTTGAAAACAGTGGTCTTGGGAACCGGCAAGGGGGCCGGTTCCCAGTTCCACCAGTTCGACCGGACGATCCAATCCGGTTCTAACAACACTGCTAGGAAGTTAGAAGGAAAACATTTTATTAAAAAAAAAAAAGGTAGGAAAGTAATCCCACTACGGATGGAGCAAGGTTTGAAATCTCGTTTATATTATGCAATTCAATCCTTTTAACACTATTTCAAAAATTTTGGATTTTTTCAAGAAAATTTGAAATTAATATTTGTTTGAATAGTTTATTACAATTTAAATATTTTCACTATATTTCACTATAGTGGGAATTTCATAATATTTCGACAAAAATAATACCATATTAAAATTTAATCATTCAATTTTTACATGGTGTAAAATTTTGACGTGCTTACAAGCAAAGGGATCGTAAGTGTAACTTGACATGGAAGACGGTTGTTGGAATGTCTACCCGGGAAAATTTTGACGTTTTAGGAAAGAGTAGTGATAGGCATACTCGTGAATTCCGGATGCCCCCTCTTAAATGCTTAATAGATGCCAGTTGGTGAGCATTTAAGAGATGCGTTAGGTTGGACTTTGGGTACGTTAACTATTTCCCTTTAGGAAAGGGGGCATTCTCGTCATCTTAAAATAATCCGAGGATAGTTTTGCAATACTGGGTTTTTTTTTCCGCGAATACTGTCATAAAAGTAGTTGTCCACGTCAACAAATCACATCAAAAGGCGTGGGATGACATTAAGACAGGCATGCATGTTTATGCATATAACACAGCCATGTATGTTATGCTTCCATGGATGTATTGGATTCGGGAAGATCAGAAGCGAAAAAGGAAGATAATTTTCCCCACACGAGACCGAGCCACGTGTCAATTAAGCTGTGTAGATCTGGGGCTGTTTTCTTATTGGCCAGAAACGTCGTCTTCTTTTGAGGTGGCTGCACGTAATCCTCGAGAAATATCTTGATGTGAAGTGCACCACTGGTTCGCTTCCCGCCAAACTTTCTCGGTCTGCCCGGGACCAATCCTTAAGAATGAATAGGTGGCGACTCTCAGTCAAACAAACCTTTGTGAGAGTGGGATAAAAATCCATGCTCACAATCTTGAAATCAAGAAACCTACCAACGACAAATTTCTTCATCCCGGCATTCTCTGTTTTGTATTTGTTGTCCAAGGATTCCCACAATTCTTTAGCGGCCTTAATTGGACTATACACATTGTATAATGCATTGTCCAAGTAAATCAAAATGTAGTTCTTGCACAAAAAATCAGCATGTTTCGATGCTTAAATTGTAGCCACTGTCATCCAATCAGATTCACCCTCTTTCAATGTCGGGGAATCCTCTTGTAGGAATCTTGCCAAGTTTAAGGTGGTCAAATAAAACAGAATTTTTTGCTGCCATCTCTTGAAGTCCATCCCATTGAATTTCTCAGGTTTCTCACCATGAGTAATGGGGCCAGAGTTGGATATTGTTGGCACCAATGTTACCTGGTTCGCCAGTTCGCTCGATTCAAATTCGGGTTTGTAATTCGCAATTCGCCACTCTAGAGTGAACCCGGTTCGCTAGGGGTAGGATGAGTCGGTTCGCTTCTCGGTTCTCTTAGGTTTTTAGTTTGGTTCGCTTATATAATATTAATATATTATATAAATAATTGTGTAAATAAATATATTATAAATAATTATTTTTAAAAAGGCATTAAAAATACATTTAAAATTAAAAAAAAAACAAAAAAAATGGTTTTATGGCCGGTTCGTGAACCCAGAAAACAAATTCGCCAAATTCAAAGTATAAGTTCGCTGAACTTAAATAACAAATTCGTTAAATCCAAACAAAAAGTTCACTGAATCCGAAAAACAAATTCGCTGAACCATAGCTATTGGGTTCGTTGATTTTCACGAACCGGAATGAACTGAACCACAAACTAATTCGCTCCGAACCAGTTCGCGGTTCGAACTAGTGGGTAGCGAACTAGGTAACCCTGGTTGGCACTGGGGTCACAACCGAGGTAGGAACAAGTGTCTTTTCGTTGTCCATTTAAATGTTTAGGCTGTAAAACAATAATATAAAGTAAATTCTTAGAATTTAAAACTACTCACAGAAATGAAGATTACTAGTGCAGTATCACAATTCAGATGTTCAACAATGCAGAATTCAAATTGCAGAAAAATGCAGAATTCTAAACAGTGCAGATTTTAAATTTGCTGAATTTGAAATTGCAAAATTTAAAAGTTCCGAATTAAAAACGCACAATTTAAAATTGCAGATTTCAGAATTTAAAATTGCAGATTTTAAAAGTTCAGAATTTGAAAGTGCAGAATTTTAAATTGCAGTATGCAGAATTTAAATTGCAGAATTTCAAAATGTAGATTGCAGAATTTCAAAATGCAGAAATTCAATTTGTAAATTGCAGAATCTTAATTGCAGATTATTAAAGTTACAGAATTCTATGCAAAAATTACAGATTGCAGAATTTTAATTACAGTAAATTAAACGCAGAATTAAAAACTACAGAATTTCTTAATTGCAGTAATTTAAACAATGCTAAAATCTGTACAGATTTTAAAAAAAGGCTGAAATTTAAATCTACATAATTGAAAACAGTGCAGATTTTGAAATCCTATGTTAACAGATCATGCATAATACAATACTATAAATTAATTCCAGAATTCTATATTTCGCATAATTAAATATAACATACAACAACAGAATATTTGTCTTAAAATTGTTGGATATAATTCGTAAAATATCTGTATGTTATAATTAAGATATGTAAATTACAGAAGAATCAGATTAAAATAACAAAACAGAGGATGTAGTGCACTTTACTGATTGAGGCTTGAATTAGATTCAATATCCTTAACACAAATATTGCTCCACTATGGTGGTCACAGTCTGTAGCAACTTGTCTCCCAAGATACAACAATCACGCTTCTGGTACTACCACTAGAAACCTAGAAGCACAGCAAACCCAAGGTGTGAAGAACTCTCTCTTGAATGCAGACTCACTGTATGCAGGATGATGACAAAAAACTAGGAAGCAGATGATTTAATTTTGTACTTCAGAAATGCTGAGAAGCCTTTAAATATAGGCTGAGGAGACTATCCAGAAAAATCATGCCTTTTGGGTTTGAATTTAAATCCGAACAGACATGACTGTTGGATAAAAAACATGTTGGGTTTACAGTTTAACTTGAATGGGCTTTAGTCCAACAAAAAATAAAATATAGAGGCCTGGGCTTAAGGCCCACAATTAAACCAACCAACCAGCCAGCCAATCGGACTAGGACAAGGGCACGGCTCAGCTCGGCTCAGCTCAGGGTGGGGTGGGCGGCGGTGGCACACGCGCTTGTGTGGTTGCATGGTTCCACCCTTGGATAGGTGCTCACTTGTTCGCAAAATTTGGGTGCCCCAAGTACCCACCCTTTACTCTAAGGTAATGGTATATAAACCAATTTTGGTTTCAATAATTTTCCGATGTGAGATTATTATTTTATATCATTCTTCAACTTATAACTCATGTTCAAGTTATTAACTTTGAAGTCAATTTCTCATTCACCAATTAACTATTTTGGACAAATAAATATATCACGTTAATCTCCTCATGAAGGAGAACACAGATCAACTTTGACCCACCTCAAAACCTGTGTGGGTCCCACATTTATTTTGAATCAAAGTTTACAAAAAATCAGATTTCCAAAACCTCCAAAACTTAGATTTTTCTTTCCCAACAACATCATAATCCCATTGAGATAAGTATCTAGAAATCTATTATAACTCTTATAAAGCAATTACAAAACTCTAGTAATAAGGAAACCTATCAAGGTCCCTTGCTCCCTCAGAAAAGGGATCACATTCTTCCTTCTCTTTATATGTCTTCTCTATCCAAGTCTCTACAGCTAACTCAGGTTGTACACTTGCCAAGACAACAGTCTGGCTGAGTACAAAAGCACTCGGTGTATATAAAATCCAACAAAACATCATAATATCCCTGAACTTAGTCAGTACCATAATCAATAGCATAATCACACAATTACAAAATCAGAGTGTGGAGCACATGAGAGCATAACACATCATATCATCATCTTGACTCATGTTGTAGAACCCCAAAACTGTATTCACTATTCTGGTGAATAGTGTCATAGGCACAAATTTTTATAAAAGGGCCTAAAGCCTTTGGTTTTGATTAATAAGATAATAATGTGAGTTTGACCTCACCATCCTTGTTACGTCTTGTGGTTAAAAAGTCTAATGAGGAAAATAAGCCAATTGAGCTTGGATAATCTTACTAACTAATGTCGGCTGAACAGTGAGACTAAAAAGAAAAGCCTTAGCATCTTGCTGAACTAGATGAACATCAAACTCCGAGATTGCCTCTAGCATGTGCCATTCTTTCATCATCAACAGTGCAACTAATCCCCTTGGCTTGCGACTCAAAGCATCCGCCACTACATTAGCCTTACTCGGATGATATTGAAGGGTAAAATCATAGTCCTTCAAATGCTCTATCCACTTCCGTTGCCTCATGTTCAACTCCTTCTGAGAAAAAAAAAATTCAAACTCTTGTGATCTGAAAAGAGTTCAAGCTTCTTGCCATACATGTAATGCCTTCAAATCTTCAAAGCAAATACAACTACAGCTAACTCTAGGTCATGAGTCGGGTAGTTCTTCTCATGTACCTTCAACTAGCGAGAGGCATAGGCAACCACCCTGCCTTCCTGCATCAACACACAACCCAACCCCTGATGGGATGCATCACTATAAATGACAAGTCCACCATTCTCCTCCGAAATGGTCAAGACTGGTAATTCCAAATGATATCCTAGGGCCTTAGAACATTAATTAATTTAGTCTTAGGTTCCTATGGTCATTCTAGGCTTTTGAGCAATTCAAACAACCAAAATTTTGAGAACTTTACATAAGTCTTAAAACATTCTCCCACTAAAAACATTAAACCTTCTGAGAGATGTCCATTCTTTAACTTGATGATCTTCTTGGATTTGACTCTGTCTTTATAATACGACTTGGACTTTGGGTATGATCTTCAATATGATCCAACTTGACTTGCTTTAACTTGATGATGAATTTTCTTTGAAGACGGTGTTATTTTCATGCTTTTTGCTAGAAAGACTTCGCTAATGCTCTTCATAAACTGGTTTTTATATAAACTCAATAAGACATTAGTAACACAATTCTCATTGCATTATTGTACTATCATCAAAATTAATGACGTTACCTTAAATTGAAAACCTAAAAGCTAACAAAACCCGAGTCCTATTATCTCCCAAATAAATAGGTGGCGACTCTTAGTCAACCCGTGAGCCCCCCTTAAGGTTCATTTTAGCGTCATTCCTCTATAGGGCCGGCACGGAAGGAAAGGCGGTAAAATCTCGCACTCACACTTAGAACCTAATCCGTTCTATTTGGGGTCGGCTACATCAAATCCCTCTACAGCCTTATTCTATCTAGAGCCATATCTTATGTTAAAGCAATTAACCTTCAAAGTGGAAGCGCCGAAATCTGGTCAGTCAAATGGAGTAGCTGCCCCATGGCTATGCCTTATTGAACTATAATTTTTTTCTTCCAAAAGTTTAGTGGTGGATACTGACTTCCTTTATGGACCATGTGAGTACCATCACCAATTAACAAACCTTTCAGCTTTCTCTGGGCAAATTAAGAAGATCTCCCATGTGGGTATTTAGGTACAGAATTCGTTTATGAACATAGACCATATGTAAACCATCGACACTCATTATGTTCTCTGTTTGAGTAACTCGGAATTTGATTAGTTGAGTACCCAACTTACTAATATCTACTTAGTTTGACTACTTCGAAAAGAAGGAACCAGCACTCAATCGCGCAGAGTGACATTAGCATTTAGGCTAGGTAATCGAAGCTCTTAGAGACTCAAGATCTTTGGTTTTGAGATAAATACTCTAGTGGGTTGTAGGGTTATAATATAGACATTACACTAATAAGCATCATACGTTTTGCTTGATACGAAAAACATAAACAGAAAGAAAGAGGAAGAAAAAGATGATGCGTCAACCCTAGCCTAACCTTTGTTATTGTATGTGCTTGGAGGTCAACGCACGTCACATGCTACAATCCCCTAAAAAACAAGGCAGCCCTAGAAACAAGGCGGCATGCATTCATGAACTGATCAACATAGCATTTGCATTCATATCCCCTGACATTATGCGTACCAGAGACATAAATCCAACATCTAGGGTTTATTATAAGTTTTATCATAAGAAAAATGATGACAATACGACCATCCTATTTTGCTCACACTATTTTAGGTTTTCTCTTAGAGATTGTATATATGGGAAATGCTCACAATCACTAAATGTGTGAAATTGTTAATGACCATTAAGATATTTTTTTATAGAGGACAGTTCATTAAATAGGAGAGTTGTATTTATTCTCTCATGCATTTAATAATTGGTCTCTTATGAAAAGACTAAAATACCCTTACTGTTAGTGGATTTTGATAATTAATGCAGGGGTAAAAATATCTTGGTGGTCGTTACCAAGTTCATCAACCGAGTGGTCTTTTTATATATATATATATATATATTTCTTCTTCTTTTTACTTAATTAATTTTTCTTTCTCAACTTTTATGAGGTAGCTAGGATTGAACTAGTGATCATTGTTATGCAATAAGGCTCAATTAATCAATTTCTGAAAGCTATTCCTTCCATTGTCATCTTAAAGGTAAGTTTTTTTTTTTGGAAGGTAACTTATAGGTAAGTTATCATTAAGTTTAGAACATATTCATTTACAAGTGATTAACATAATCTTAAGTGTCTTACACTACAAAAAGGTAGGCTTAAATTACAAGCAACATAATAAAAGAAGTTTGGTACATATCGTTAATTTAAAAACCATAAATTCTTTGGTAACATTAAGAGCAACCTTCAAATGCGGATACCGATGAATGATCACATGGGGTCTAATGCTAGAGTTACAAATAACTACATTGTAAAATGGTGACTCAGATGATCAGTCTAGCTATCTTTTTTCCTTCTATGAAAGTGATTATTGATGTATCAATCATTGAACGTGCGTTATACATATGTCATGATCATCGAACTATGAGGGAATAAATTTGCATTTTTCTTTTCACCAATCACATGTTAATCAAATAGATAAACTTGATATTTTATTCAGCAATTTTCTTTTCACCAATCACGTGTTAATCAAATAGATAAACTTGATATGATAAAAGATATGATAAAAGGAAATACTTTGAACAACTCCTAATTAGTTTATATAATGAACGGTAGAAGGTAACATGTTAATAGAAGATCATAGCACTAGGCTCAGGATTATGGCAATGCTAGAAAACTAGTCTCCAGCTTCTACACATTATGTGACATATGACGATAAAAAGTGAGAAGTCATTCCATTTTCTCCTTATGATTTTGACTTCTCCTACTTGATATCTCTTCCCCTTTTTCTCATCACTTTGTCACCACATGTCACATAATGGAGGAAAAAGTCAAAATCATGGGAGATCAGCATTATGTTGTTCACTTCAACAAAACCTTACATTTAATGCTAATGATGGAAAATTAATGCTCGAGAACATGGATTTAAGTGGCCATACATTTTACTCACATGGCTTACGTTGATTGATCAGCATTGTAGGTAAGGCACCCAACACAAACATGCTATTTGGAAGCCTCAGAAGTCCCGCAATTCTTTCCAAAAAAACAAAAAAAAAGAAGTCCCGCAACGGCCCAACTCACGCCCTTAAAATCATGTAAGTATTGCTTTTAAGTTGGAGAGGTGATTGGGGCACCTCCTATATAGTTTTAGTTTTATATATTATATTGAGCACTGCTTAAGGTCCATTTCATATCTTACCCCGTGTCCTCTGTGTTCCTTTTAACACCCCCTTTAGTCTTGGTTAAGCTTAATTAAATTAAAACTAAGATTTTAGTTTTTCCTTTTTTTAAAAAACCATTGTTGGATTGATTAACCCCAGGGATGAGTGAATCTTAATCATAGTAGGTGAGTATTTAAAATTAGGCCGTGGACCAATGAGACCGGTCATTCCGTTACAAAACTGGGAACCATGGTACCTTTAACTATTTTTATTTTATATTAACGGGACCCTTCACAACAAAAAAGACAATGTCACACTTTTAAAAATAAAGTAAATAACTGTAGTGCATCTAACAAGAGCAATTAAAAGTGAAACTATCAGAAAATAAGGAGTGCCCAAATCACTGCCTAAAGTTACGAATCTTTTGTGGTTTGCAAATAGATCAAACAATTTTTCTTCAAAAACGGATTTTTTTTTATCAATAAGAAAAACAGAGACATATTTGTTGTTTGCTTAGTTTACGCAAGAGTTTTGGCTAATTTTCATATGAGCATGCTATGCTAGCCTCACTCGCTCCCAATCACTTTTTTTAAATGGAAAAAGATAAAACAGGATTAGTATTTGCTCTATGAAAGTGTAGGGAAATCACAAAGCCCAATTGCACGGGACTTGAGCACGGAACTTCCATCCTAATGAGGGGACACACTACCACTTGGGCTATTCCAATGGTGTGTTTTGTTAGCCTTATTCTTAGACATTCCTTACTCTAAGGCAAAAACCAATACCTAGTCTTTCATAGGTATTGTTTTTAGGTTGAGACTTGAGAGTAAGGCTCACACGCCTCTTCATTCAAATTGGCACGTGGGGACGTGTGGTGCTAGCACTGACTCCACTTCCAGATAAATAACAGGCAATGCAAGAAACATGCCTTGAAATCTTTCCGAAGAAAAAGAAAAACGACTTTAACACAAAACTGGTAAGGGATGCGATGATGGGACAAATAGGCAAGAAGTTCATGAATGGGGGAAGGCCCACGATTTGAGGCATACACGCCGATTTCTTATCCGCTTTCTCCTCCACTTGTCACGTCCCGAACCATATGCAAGAGAAAACCCCCACGCTTTCTAAATTCCCTTTTGGTCTCAAAATAATTTACGGCAGTTACAGTTGTCATTATGTTCCATGCCTATATCTTATTAAATTATAATTTTTTTAAAGAAAACATTTGAGTTAGTTGCCCAAACCATGCCTCGACTGTCTTAGTAAACTAAAATTTTTGACCCTGCCATGACTATGCCCTATAAAAAATTATTTTTCAAAAGTTCAGGAGGCACATGCCGCCCCAGCTCCACTGTTGCTTCATACCCAATGAATCTAATTGTGTTGGGTTCATATCCAAACCTCAGCCTCTCATCGTTCTGTCTAAAACTGGACATACGACAGTTTGTTTTCAAATCCGATCATTGGATACCAATCAAGCTGGTGGGAATCTTGGGGAATACCTAGCAAAAATTAATTCGCATCGTAGATGTCTAGACCGGCTGATCCTAAGTAAAAAAAATTCAAGAATTTCAATAGCTTAGGAAGGGTCTAAGTAAACTATAAGAGGTTAATGCTAGTAAATTAAGGTCTAATCTTTTTTCAAAAAAAATTAAGGTCTAAATGGATAGTCTAAAATCATTTGATTGGCCTGATTTTTATTTTTTATTTTTTACGTGCCTCCAAAAAATTTCATCTTGACATTCTATGATCAAATTCAAAAACAAAAGATCATTTGTTATTTTTTCTTGTGCTGCTCAATACAATTTCTAGTGAGCGATGCCTAGTAAAAATCACATTTTATATAATAGAGATTAATTTTAAGCCAAAGCTCTGGCGTTAAGCTATTGTAATGACACTTTTGTAGTTAAGGAAAAAAAAAACAGATGCAATTTTATAATATACATTTTATCCCCAAAATTACAAAATTATCACTAACATAATTTAAAAAGGGAGCTCCGTTTCAACACCCTAAATAAACCTAAGGTTGGTCATCATTGGTCCATGCCCCTCCTGTGAGTATTTAACCGGGGGGGAGGGGGCATTGGCCAATGAGGTCTAGTCCTAGGTTTGCAAATGAATCTTCCATAATATGTATTAATTGAGGATCAATTGGGTAAATTTAAAAAGAAATTTGTTGTGACAATGAAGGCAAGAGATAAAAAGGAAAGGTGGCCGTGAGATGGATGATGAGTTAAGATCTTGCGCTTGAAGTTTTCATTCTTTTAAGGGCAATGACGGTGTGATAACGATAGTTCGTTTATCACGCTAACGGCCCTGCTTTTCTCTCTTCTTTATCATAACAAACCTTTCAAATTCCCAAGCATCTCACGTATATGCATGCCCACTTAAAATTAAAACTTACGAATTGAGTATGCCTTTTTAAGTTCTAACCCTCGGGTTTCCAGCCTAGAGGCCAAATCCGAATGCCCTTTTAAGTTCTAAACCTCGGGTTTTTAACCCGTAACCCAGAGGCCAAATCCGGAGGTCTCGAGGTCAATTCTTGGGCTCCCCTCAATGTTGATTGTGTGAGATGAGGGTATTCACTAGGACCTGAGGTATCTATTTATTAAGACCGGACCTTATAGGTTCATACTCCTCTTAAATAATTACCACATGTAGGACTAGTCCAAGTCTTTAAAACTAGGAAATCCACGTTTATCAAAAAGAAATATGCCTTTCTCACTTTTGCTTGCGTCAAAATTGGCTTATGTGAGCTTTTCTAAACCTGTCAATAATTGGGTCGGCCTCGGTTAAGAGAGGCCCTGAGCAAATGGGTCATTATGCATATTTACAAATTATTTTATACACACGACATATTTTAACTATTAATTTCAAGTTCAAATGTTATCGTTATTTTAAAGGGAAATAGTTAACGTACCCGTGGTTTGTCTTCATTGATCCATGCCCCGATTTTAAATACTCACTTACAGTGGTTAAGATTCACTCAACCCTAGGGTTAAGCAATCAACTATGGTTTTTTTTTTTTTTAAAACCAAAATCTTAGTTTTAATTTTATTAAACTTAACCTAGGTTAAAGTGTGTTAAAAGGGACACCAGTACACGGGGTAAGATAGGAACGGACCCATGGGTTCGCTAAGTAGTGCTGTTAAATCATCATTTATTTCTTTATAAATGGGCTGGGAAAGAATATTGTTAGGAATGAGGGGTTCTTTATGGGGTTAGTGGTTGCGTTTGCCTTTTTAAAGTCAATTAGAAACGGATCATATGTTCGTGTACTGAGTATTATTACTTGACTTAAATCAACTCAAATATGGCCCGACCCTACTAATACCCAATATATATCTTTTTGTTCCAAAATCCGGTTATAACCCTAAAGGATTTGGTTTCATCTCAAAAAGTTGCAAGTTAATTGTAAGGCTGGTTCTCTCCGGTTGTAACCGGACTCCCGATTATGCTACTGAAATCGCCATGTGTCCCTTTCGACACCATTTATGTGGTTAAGATTCACCCACCCCTAGGGTTCAGCTACCTATCCTTTGTTTTTAGAAAAAAAAACATTAAAAAAAATTTAACCCTAAGAATGGGTGAATTTTAACCTGGGTTTAAATAAAATTTAAGATCTTTCCCAAAAACCAAGGATAGTTAAGTGATTCCTAAGGGTGAATGAATTTTAACCACATTTAAAAGAGTGTCAAAAAGGGATACATGTCGACCTTAATGGCATTACTGCACTCTCTAAGGAGTCCAGTTATAACTGAAGAGAATTTCAAAACTTTTTATAATTAGATATTCTTTTTTTATATAAAGGAAAATACTTAATGTATTCGTGATTTCCATTTTGAAACCAAATGGCCGGTCCTCATTGGTCCACACGGCCTAGCCCCAATTTTAAATACCCATTAATTGTGGTTAAGATTAACTCATCCCTAAGATTAAACAATCCAACCAAAAAAACCAAAATCTTAATTTTAATTTATTAAAAGTTAAGGGGGAGGGGGGAGGGGGGGGGGGGGGGGGGGGGGGGGGGGGGTGCTAGAAGGTACACGAGGACACGGTCCGCTAATCACTGCTGTTTTTTATAAACAAACCAAACTTTTAAAACAATTCGGCGCGGTTTGCTTTGAATTTCGGCCAACCAAATCCTATAAATACCCTAAAACTGCTTCAACTTCTCTCATCAACTCCCACTTTCTCTAGAAATTAAATCTTTGAAAATGGTGAAATCCATGAGTCTTCTCCTCTCTCTTCTCTTCATCGTCTTCTGCCATTCATCAGCCAATACTGCAGTCTACGATGTAGTCAAGTTAGGGGCAAAACCCGACGGCAGAACCGACTCGACACGGTCCTTCCTTAGCGCATGGGGCGGGGCTTGTGCCTCCATTACACCCGCAATGATCTACGTTCCCAAGGGAAGGTTTCTGCTCAAAAGTGCCACCTTCGCTGGGAACTGCAAGAACTCCGATATTACGATACGAATCGATGGCACCCTCGTGGCTCCATCCGATTATCGTGTCATCGGCAATGCCGGTAACTGGCTTCTGTTCGAGGGGGTCACTGGCGTTTCCATCTATGGCGGGATCCTCGACGGCCAAGGTTCCGGTCTGTGGGCTTGCAAGGCTGCCGGTAACAGTTGCCCTTCCGGAGCAACGGTATGTCGATAATCAATCATATTTAATTACCTTAGACTTAGAGAGGAAATATTAGTTGTGGAAGGGCATTCTTAGTTGTTTAGTTGTCCACTGTTGTTGTTCATACTTAATAAGGTAGCTTTCAAGTTCAATACAGTAGATTCTATCCACTTATATGGATGAGAATCCCGATTTGGTAGCTCCAGAACTACAATATTGGATGGAATTGCAGGTGCTAGCTAGCACCAATATGGGTTCAACAAGCTACGGGGTTTGAACGGTTTTGGAAATGCAATATCCGGTTAATAATGTAGCCTGCGAACTATTGGATGTTTCCTCTACAGATTATTAACACGACCATTGTAGCTAAGGATGTACTAACTATTGCTCCTTTTCTTGTCTTGATGAATTGCAGTCATTGGGCTTTACGAGGTCAAAGAACATCGTGATCAACGGATTAACGTCGTTAAACAGCCAGATGTTTCACGTGGTCATCAACGGCTGCCAGAACGTGAACATCCGAGGTGTAAAGATCACGGCCTCCGGAAACAGCCCCAACACAGACGGCATTCATGTTCAGTTATCAACCGGAGTTACCATCATGAACTCCGGCATCAAGACCGGGGACGATTGCATCTCGGTGGGCCCAGGCACTAAGAATTTGTGGATCGAGCAGATTGCATGTGGGCCAGGACATGGCATCAGGTGCGTGTGATACAACATTATTACTTTTTATGGTTTTTTTTTTTCAGTTTAATAAAAAAATCCAAGTCTGTTTGTTACTAACGTGTGGTTGATGCAGCATTGGAAGTCTTGGGAAGGAGACGCAAGAACCAGGCGTACAAAACGTGACAGTTAAGACGGTTGTTTTTACCGGTACTCAAAACGGGTTGAGGATAAAGGCTTGGGGAAGACCAAGCACTGGATTCGTCACTGGGGTCCTTTTCCAACACGCCGTTATGAATAATGTCCAAAACCCCATCGTTATTGATCAAAATTACTGCCCACGCAATGAAGGTTGCCCTGGTCAGGTACGACATTACAAGGGTATATATGGAACATTGAATAATTTATTGGGCTCGCTTTATGGGCTTTGAAGTGCGGCCCAAGTAGTGGTATACCACTACTCTTAGCCCGTGAATTGGGGTTGGGCCTCACATTAAGATACTTCTAAATCGACCTGTGTTAAGCTTAATCTTAACTTAATAATAGCGCTAGCCGAAGCCCATGATTAGTGCTTCAACCTGGGTTAGAACTTCCCATACCGGGGCTGGCCAGGATTGCCCCAAGTCCTATGTGTCTAGCTTGGATTAATTAGGCTAACATGGCCAATGTGTAATCCTTCCAGGGAAATTGGAAAAGATATTAAGGATAATATTTTCCTTCTGCATTTTCTAATGAAGCTAATTTAACCTAATTGTTTTGTGTTTACGTACAGGTTTCGGGTGTACAAATTAGTCAGGTGACATACCAAGATATCCACGGAACGTCTGCAACAGAAGTCGCCGTGAAGTTTGATTGTAGTCCCAAGCATCCGTGTAGAGGAATTAGATTAGAAGACGTAAAGCTTACTTATCAGAATAAACCGGCAGAATCATCTTGTGCAAATGCTGGTGGAACAGCTTACGGTTTCGTTGAGCCAACTAGTTGTTTGTAGAACATTTATAAATTAATGTATAAGATATCACATAATTAATACAAATGCAAATTTTCCATTTGCTCATGGACTCATCATTGTCTTCTTATTTATCGGTTCTTATCATTATCACAACTGTTTGTGGTTAATAACAATTATCTTCCCTCATTCTAATCTATCAAAAGTCATTATCTTTTCAATCCGTAAAGTGTAGAACATTTAGAAGTCCACTAAAAAGAGGAAAAACAAAAAAAAAATAAATTGGGTGAGAGCCAAAAAAACGTTTAAATATGTGGAGAAACTCACCTTTTTAATGTGTAGACGGTGAAAATCTTGTAATTATTGAGATATGTAGTTGCAAATTTGCAAACATTTTTCTCTTCGTAATTACAAGATTGTGATAGGATACAAACAGATGGATGGATGGGTTGTGAATGAATGTAGAGATGAAAATGAGGAATGCTATAGATAAGTTCTCCACTCAAGGTAGGAAAGCACCTTTACACACCAGTTGTTGATTATTTCTTTGATCCCTATCCCTTGGCTAATTCACTACTTTAAATAGATGACTATTCCTAATGGGCATGAACAACCCATCTACTGCTAAACACTACTCTTAACTGAATGATAAACATAAGCCAACACAAATGATAAAACTAGCTACCAAACTGAGAAGTGATAAGGATCATCCTCTCAGTTTTATTCTTCCTCATCTCTATCTTTTATTCTTAACCACGTGGAAGTCTAATCCAAGTACCGTGGGTTAGGCTTCCTCTTCCTGCGGATACGGTCCCCATCAGATTGACACCGAATTTATACTAAAAGGGGGAGCTCCACTTAAATGCCATGAAGCAGAGCACCAACTCATATATAAAATCAAAAGACTTCTTAAAGTGTAAACACGAGATTTTAGCCTCATTCCATATCACCAATTTCTTATTCATCTAACTCTTTATTATGGTTGTAACCATTTTCATGGTCTTCAATAACAACTTGCAAATCCTAAGCGGCCAATAGCTAATAACAATTATTAATATTGTTATATTTATTTTAAAAGGTTACAACTTACAAGTAATAACATTAAAAGATGATAAAAAGAGACAACACTATTAGTTTGTTACACATACACAAAGTAAGTCTTAACATTAAATTTTTTTCATAGAATAAAAAAGAAAACGTTACAAGTTACAGTATTCGAAAGATTATATAAAGATACTATATTTTAATGTTAATATGTTATTGTACACGCAAATTTCAAGCTTCTTTTTATGGTTAACATCTTGAACCTTGTTGTCAAATTACCTCCATTGTTGTATGGAGTTTATTATTTTTTTTGTGGAGAACTATCCTTCCAATCCGAGTAAACCCAGATTGTTAATTACCTTCCCGATTTGGGGAAGAACCTCTTATTAAGAAGAAGAACAAATATTGAATAAATTTATATTTATTTATTCAAAGGGGTTGTCTGTTGCCCAGTAAATGGACCTTAGAGGGGGTGAATAGGATCTATGGCAGATTTAACAATCTATCTAGTTCCTTTTTGCTGAATTTTAAATTAAACTAATTAAACAAGTTAAAGAAATTAGCTATGCAATGATAAAGAAAGGGTAAGGGATAGAGAGAGCAAACACAACATGTTGTTCTCGAGGTTCGGCACTCCCGCCTACGCTCCCGCCTCAAGCTTTCCGATTCAAAGGATTCAACACAATTCACTATCGTACAACATTCTTCCCAGGTGAAGGCCAAACCGTTACAATCCCCTTTACAAGCTGAGATTACTTCAATGTAAGAGAACACACTCTCTTGACTTTACAAAGCTATCCGGCTTCTCGGACAAGAATTCTCGATTCTTGATTTTCTTCAATACAAAGAAGTAGAGCTTTTAATCTTTTACAGATGCTTCTTTATGAGATGACAAGATTGGTTTTGAAGCTCTTCTAATAATCTCTCAAAAGAATGGGAGTTGAAAGCTCATACAAGAGAGTTTGAGAAATTCTAGGTTTTCAATGAAAACTTGATAAGAATTGAATGCAACTCAAGGACATGATCAATAGTAGTTCAATAATTGTTTGATGTTCATAAATGAACTTAATTTATAGTTTTGGGAACAAGAGAGCTATTGGGGAAACATTTAATGCGGTTTTAACCGTTAAAAAACTAGCCGTTGAAGTGTTCCCGCAAGCAGTCGTCGACGAGTGAAGGTTAAAAAATTTCCTTTAGCTACTGTTAAGCCCACTCGTCGACGAGTGCTGAGACTGCAATCCCACTTGTCAACGAGTCCCTTGTTTTTCAACAAAAAACTCATCTTTACAAGACCAATAAGATGAGAATGAATTCTTAGTTCTTTTAGCTTCCCTTTAACATAAACTAATATTTTAAGATGTCCTAGGGCCTGAGAATGATATCCAAATTTGTCAAGAATTCCTAAGGTCAATCTAGGTACTCAAGCATTTCAACTCTCCAAACTAATGAGGACTTTTACATAAGTTTTAGACTCTTTCAAATAAATAAAAATAGGCTTTAAACATTCTTGAAAGATAGTCTTCATCTTGATCTTGGATCTTCCTACTTGAGTCTGTCTTCATGATTTTTATTGTTGTTTATTATCCAACTTGGACTTTGGGATTGATCTTGAATTCAACTTTGAATATGGATGATTCTTCTTGATTAGTTCATCTTGGACATGTGGAGTCTTTTCCATACATCATGTTTTGAATGTTGGGCTAATATTCTTGCAATCTAAATTTTACAAAAACTTCATGGAAACATTAGTAACAAAACGATCATTTCATTATTATGTTATCATCAAAGTTATTAGGGGTACACAGGGTTGTAACCTTCAGGTTAACATTGCCCAGATCCCATGTAGGCTTTACAGGGTGCCTCAATGAGGTCTTAAGATTTTCAGAAAAGAAGAGAGAATATGGGTGACCATTTTAAGAGGCTCACTTGATATTCCCCATGTCAAAAGAGTCTTCTTCTTCGACTTGCTTACTTTTGCTTGTTGTTGCTTCAAATGGGAGAGAAAAGTTTTCTCTTTTCTTCTCTATGTTTTTTGGGGGAAATCCTTGTATTTCTTCATGTGGGTTTCTTGTGAAAAACCCTATATTTATAGGTTTGAGAAAGTTTTTTTTGGTCTCTTTCTTTGACTCCCTTATTTTGGGGAAGTCAAACTTGGACTCTCCTCTTAGAGGAGGCCAGCTCACGGGTCTCCCTTATCTAGGAAACTCGTAGAGGAAAAAGAAAGTCATCTTCTTTTGAGGACTCTTGTATTAGGTTTCCTCTTTTGGAGAGGAATCTTACTACATTTCGTAAAGATATGAGAGATAATATCTTCTCCCCAAAAAGTAGATGTTAGATCACATCATTTCTTACGATCTAGGACAAAGTTCTTATCCTTTCATTATTATGGGATACCATGTAACATCCTAACATGGGATTTAAAAGAGAGAGATCCTTATTTGGGATCCCCAAAGTCAGGAGAATCTCTTTTTGAGATTCTCCAGGACGTGGCAGTCAATTATTGACTATCATTTTAATCAAAAGAGAGTCCATGAGATTTACCCTCATGGACATATGTCAGACTCTCAGAGGCTGACACCTAAAGGATAGATCTATGAGGTTTATCCTCACAGACCAGACACGTGTCAGCCTATCGGAGGCTGGCACCTAAAGTGTGGATCCGTGAGGTTTTCCCTCATGGTCCAGACACGTGTCAGCCTCCTGAAAGCTGGCACCTAAAGGTTGGATCCGTGAGATTTATCCTCACGGACCAGACACGTGTTAGTCTCTCAGAGGCTGACACTTAAAGATTGGATTTGTGAGGTTTATCCTCACGGTCCAGACATGTGTCAGCCTCTCGGAGGCTGGCACTAAAGGAGGGATCCGTGATGTCTTATCCTCACGGATTAACTTCTGTCATGCTGTAGTGGCATGATTTTCAGCCATCAGCATTAAATACTGACAACCTAAAGGACTGCGTGTGCCATAGGCATGTGCGAATCTAAACCATCTCTCCTAGAGAAGATGATATGGTGTATGTCATTATACATACACCTGGGTGATGGACGGTGAGATTTCACTACCCAAAAATGCCCTTCAGGATCTGGATGGTTGGAAATGATCCATCCATCTGGATACTGACATTTGGCAGTGACAATGGAAAGGTACAACTACCCTCTACTTAAGATGTTAGTGGGAAACCCACGATGGGTTTCTTTAATCGAGGTGCTCTCATGATGAGGTCACCTCGACCATTAAGGCAGACGACGGGATGTTTTTCCGTCATCTGGACCATCCATTTTTAAATGGATGGTCTGGATCCAATCTGGGGGCTTCCTATATAAGGATGCCTTAGAATTGGGGAAGACACTTTGTCTTTCCCAATCTTCCGAACTCAGAATTTTCTTTGAGTTTCAAAAACTTTTCTTTCAAGAGATTTCTTTCTTCTTCCTTCTTTATTTTGAGGTGAGGACTCACCCTAATAAGAATTAATGGAAGGGAAGAACCAGTGTTCTTCCCTTGATTTTTATTTCTAATAGACGAGAGTGAGGGTTTCAAATCTCACTTAGGTAGATTGGATGCCCATTTGGGCATTCTTTTGGATCTTTTTGGTCCTAGGATCCATTGAAATGCATTTTTTTGCATTTCATGGGCTTTCCCAGGTCAGGGAGAGTTTGGGATGCCCTTTTGGGCTTCCTACAACTTCCAGCTATAATTCTAATTCCATTATTGGAACCATTGAGTTCTCCTGTCATGGAAAACCAGACTGGTGACTCATTGCCCGTGGTTTATGACCACAGACAGATTGCCCACAGGACTTTTGTCCGTGAGCTTAAACACTTTTGCCTGTGGATTTTTGTCCACGATACTTTTAATATTCATGGACTTCGTCCGTGGATATTTTTAGTATCCGTGGATATTCTCCATGGAAAGGTTGCCCACAGGACTTATGTCCGTGAGCTAAAAATTTCTATCCATGCGGGATGCTTTTGATGTTCATGGACTTCTATCCGTGGATATTTCTAATATCTGTGGACAATTCAGCATCTGGCCTTGGACATTTGCTATGGAAATTGTCCATGGACATTTGCATAAGGCAAGTGTGATTAGAGAAGTCAGTCTCCACTTATAGAGCTAACTGAACAAGAGTTGCAAATGGCCAAAATAGCTTCTCTTGTGGAGAAGCACAATATACCAATTTATGCTGACATAGATAATTTTGAGGGGACATATAAAGAACCTCGTGGTATAGTAGAGTTTATTGTTCGTCCGGAAGATCATTCAGCTGTAATCCCTGTCGGGGTAGTTGTTCGGCCCCGAATTTTAGAAGGATTGGGTAAGACTATTGTGGCTGACCCAACTAACAGTGTTGATGATAGGGTTGATTCACCGATGGATGATGATTATCAATATATATCTGATCAAGTCCTGGATGAATTTATTGATCAGGATGCTCCTGTGGGCTAGAATCTACATGAAGATTATTTGGAGGCTGCTATGGATGAAGCTCATAGAGCCCATGAATTAAGAGAGCAACTACATTTTGATGCTGAAATGGCTGAAGCCGCTTTACTTTCTCTTTAAGCCCAGCGAGCTCTCAGGAAATCCAAGAAACATGCTCGCCATATTGACCAGTCATCTGGGTCAGTAGCTACTGAAGAATTTGTTGAGCCTATAGGAGTCATCTCCAGGGTTACATCAGTTGAGTCTAGTTCTAGTTTTACATGAACCGAGGCAACGGTGACAGTGAATATGGCAAGTATCAACCCTATCAATGAGGTCCCGAGAGAGACCAAGAAGCATCAGTTGAGTATAGGAGATCGGTTGAATCTGAAATAACACAGGAATCAGAAGGCGTTATCCTTCAATCACAAGTAAATTTAGAGGCTGAAGTAGAGCCAAAGGATGAGACAACTACTGAAGCAAGGCCAGAAGCTGGGATAGATGTTGAGCCTGATGTTGAGATGGAGGTTGAGGCCGATGTTGAGCCTGAAGCTGAGAAGGATGTTGAGGCAAGGCCAGAAGCCAGATTTAATATTGAGGCAGATCAAGAGCCTGAAGTTGAAATAGAAGTTGAGGCCAATGTTGAGCCTGAAGCTGAGATGGATGTTGAGATGGAGGTCGAGGCAGATCAAGAGTCTAGGTTGGGGACTTTTGAAATTTATGTCCAAGAAGAAGAACAGAGCGTTGATTTGATTAGCATGGAAATAGTTCCTTATTTTATATCACCCACTTTTGAAAAGTCGGTGTCTGAAGAATTACCTTTCCTTATCAGGAGCCCATCGCCCGAGTATACACCATCTACTCCTCCAGCTGATCAGCTTGAAGGTCTATCATATCCTTTCAAGATTCATTCACCTGAATATATGCCATCCACTTCTCCACCTAATCAACCCGATGAGGGACCTCACGGATTTGAAGAGCTTCCGTTTGACAAATGGTTAGAGAATAAGGAGGAGTTTAAGTCCCTCATTGGGAAAATTTATGGAATTCCTGGAATGTAGTTTACTTCTTTTCTTCTTTTCCGCTAAGGCATCTTTTTCCATTTCAATAGATTTGATCTTTTTGGACATGGAAAACTGAACCTTTTTCAGCTTTAGGCATTCCTGAAATAGTTCATCATAGGCTACCTCAATCTCTCCCTCAGAATCTGAGTCATTCTGACTCTCTTCATCCTCCTCACCATCACTACATTGTTGGTTACTCACAGTATTTGAAGAAGATTTCTCAATCCCAGATAAGGATGCAGTGAAGGCTACATAACCCCTAGTCTCCTCACAAGAAGAACTGTCTGATTCCTCAGATTCAGATTCACTGTCATCCCTTGCCTTGCCCTTAAATCTTTTCTTATTGGAGCATTCAGCGGCAATATGGCCATAGGCTTGGCATTCATAGCATTGAACACTTTGGGATTTTTTGTCCACACTTTTAAAATGTTTCTTGTTTTCAAAGTGCTTGGACTTGGGCTTTTCAAAAGATTTTTTGTCCTTTCAAATTAAATCTCTTATTCAGTTTCAAAAATTTTATGATTTCTTAGCAAACAATGTTAACTCTTTTTCTTCATCCTTAGAGTCACTATCTGAACCATCTATGGATTCCTTGACAGATTTCAAGGCAATAGATTTTGGTTTCTTGGATGGGTTCAGATTTAACTCATAGGTTTGGAGAGAACCAACCAACTCTTCAAGTTTGAGAGCATCAACATTTTTGCTCTCCTCGATGGCGGTAACCTTAGATCGAAATCTCTCAGGTAGAGATCTCAAAATTTTTCTAATAATTTTGGACTCAGGAATTCTTTCCCCTAGATTGAAGCTAGAATTGACAATGTCACTCAAATTGACATAAAAACTATCAAAAGTTTCATTATCATCCATCATCAACTTTTCAAACTTAGAGGTCAGTAATTGAAGTTTGGAGATCTTGACAATTGTAGTCCCTTCATGGGTAATTTGAAGAATGTCCCATGCCTCATTCGAAGTGTCACACTTAGATATATATCGAAATTCTTCGAGTGTGACAGTGGCGAATATTGCATTTAGACCCTTGCTATTCCATCTATAACTTTCAAGTTCCCCGTTGGTCCATTCAGAGGGAGGTTTAGGGATGGTCTGGTCATATATGGTCTTTGTTGGATGGGTCCAACCTTGTTCAATGGAGAACCATACTCTCTCATCTAATGATTTTAGAAACGCTCTCAATTAGCTTTCCAATAGGCATAATCATTCCCATCAAATAATGGGGGACAAGAGATGGATCCTCCTTCTCTTTGGAGATTCATATTCACCGAAAAATATGAGACAAGATCACACTAAAAAGTTAGTGAACCCGCTCTGATACCAATTGAAAAATCTTAATTCGGTGAACCTCAATTCAATGTTTGAGTTGAGAATCTACAAGTTCAAGGGGTTGGTTAGGTTTCCCTAATAGTCTGTCTACCATTTTTGATATTTTTAAATTAAGTTATTTAACTCGAAGAAAGATTATAATCAAGTGCGGAATAAGGAAACTAAACAAACCATAACACAAGGATTTTTACGTGGAAACCCTTCCGGGAAAAATCACGGGACCTAGTCCAGCCATGAGAATCCACTAAGACAAAGTAAACAAGAACTTACAAGACTCGAACTTGACTCCTTCGGACTCGACACCACGATCCTTCAGTTCTTAGTCCTCCACGCCTTGAAAATTCACCACGTACTCTCAAGTCCCGTGATCAACCGCAGCCGCTTATACTTCTCTTTGCGTCTCTAAAACAGTCCATGATCTTTCGATCGATCTCCATCAATGACGGCTTCGGAATCCACCGACCAAATCACTCTACCACGATGCTTCTCGGATCGATCTCCTTCGCAAAGGCTCTGGAACACTCCGGCCAAGGTGTTCTATCCAGAACGGGTTGATGGTTTGATATAAATCAATACCTAGATGGACTCCATCAAAGGACAAGTCCAAACAAGCAAAATTGTAGCTTTAGGCTTGCGAACTCTAGGTTGAAGGGAGCTAACCAAGGGGAGGATAACAATAATATTTCAAAGCTTTTATGAACTCTAGAAGGAGTTAAAAACCCTCTCTATACTCTCCCAAATTTCTACCCCACGAACTAGAAGGGTTCTATATAAATAGAGAATAAAAAACATGGTTTAGAAGTTGCTAAAACCCAAGAAGGAAAGTCCCAAAATAGCTAAATTAGCAAAAAAATCGGTTTTGGAGAAAATCCCATATCAGGGTCGACCCATAGGGCACATTCGATCGACCGGATGGTGCCTTTCGGTCGACCGGATGGTCCTCAGGGTCGACCCTCATTTTTCCAACACTGCCAAATTGCACCATACAAAATCTTCTATACCTAGGGTCGACCCAAAATGGTCAAGGTCGACCCTGAGGTGCCAACTCGAATTTTAAACTTCATTTTTGGGTCTTATACCCTTCATAAAAGTTGTAGCTCTTTTCGACCCGGTCATTTTGACATATTATGGAGCAAAATCCGAGTTAGGGTTTGTGAGATACACCCAAAACAAGCAACCTTAGTTTTTTGAAAAATTTCAGAATTGAAAACAAGTTTTGCACTGTTTATCTCATCACCTAGGGTCCGTATGGTTAGTCTAGGTCACTTACTGCTTAAGGCATCATATTAGGATAACTCTAGGTCAAATCCCACCTATGGTAGTATGGTATCTAGGTCACTTACCATCCTATGAAGGAAATGATCAACCGAGACTTCAACGGGTCTTCTTCGGTCTTCAACTTCACTTGTCGTGGATGCTTGAAGACAATGACACAAGATACACACCTAGACTCACTTGTTTTAACACCGGAATATGCCAATACAAAAACATTGACTTTACAATTGAGTCTGACAATTTTACATTTTATCATCCTTGCCATGGCCAGGAGCTTTATTTGTACACTTTTGAACTGAGGCAACTAGGATCCTGGAATTTTTCCTTTGAGATGTGTCTTGGAGGGTTTGGCAGACAACAGGAGGTGAACTTGTCTTTTTGCCTAATCAATCTTGACCTTGATCCCCTACCCCTGGCGTAGCAAAGTTTTAATTTTTGCACACGTAGGATCATTACCCGACTTTATTCTGCTTTGTAACACTCGTATGGGATTGATGGTTTCATGTTGGGAATCTCTTTCTGCTCTTCATCATACTCTGCCCCCGAGGGTTGCGGATTTTTTTTTTTTGAGTGATCCCTTATTTAAACCAATAAGCTTAGTTAGCATTTTTTCTTATTATTGGGAGAAAGATATTTTTGGATTTTTGGACGGCTTCAGATTGCTACTCTTTGAGAAGTGCTAGGTCACGCTTTCATTAGCCAAATGAGAAATGATACTCTTGAAAAGAAGAGAGATTTCAAGGAATTGAAAAAAATGGAGATGACTCGATTACTACAAAATGAAAATACTGCAAACTGGATTTGTACATGGGCCATTGTGGCTGACACTTATCGAAAGAAAACCTAACGTCTAAGACTGACTCAGACTTGGCTTGATTTCGATCAATCTCGCTCGACATCTTGCTATTGGAGCTCCTTTCTGATGGGCCTCGAAGATGCTTTGCTTGGCTTTCTTTGATGGCACAAGGGTGTTTTGTTGATATAGCAGGATGATGTATGAGATATATGGAGACAGATGTTTTAGGGGTCTCAAGTTCGAAATTAAGTTTGGCTACATCCATCAAGTTTTGGGTGGTGCCCGCACTTTTATGGTGCGAATGGTGGGCATGAAATGATATGTTGGGTAAGAGAAGTCTGTGGTAATGCCATTAAGATAAATGAACAAGTGTTTGTTGGAATGGTTGATGGGTGAAACTGGGTTTGCCCCTATGCCATCAAAGCCTAGAATGATCATAGGAGCCTAAGGACTAAATTGATTAATATGCTAAGGCCCTAGGACATCATTTGGAAAGACCAAAAACATGATAAAGATGAGCCAAAAGACCAAAGAAATCATTCTCATCATTAAGGTCATTAAAAATGAAATTACAGAGAAAACAAAGTGATCTCATCGATGAAATTATAGAGGGTCTGTGATTTCGGCGACAAAACTGGCCGCAGAGCCACTATTTCAAAACTCTGTCCCAATCTCGTCGACGAATTGAGATTATCTTCGCAATCTCGTCGACGAAATCATGCGGGATGGAGAAAAAACCTATAACGGATAGTTTTAAACGGTCAATTCTTTTTCAATGTTATACCAATGGCTATATCTTTGAAAATGCTATAAAATTGAATGTTTTATGAACAAAAAGATGATGATTTAATGTCGTGCCCCAAAATCCCACCTAACTTAATCTGAGACCTTGGCACGTGACTTAATCATTAACTTCCATAACTTCTTGTCATAAAGCATTTAAGACAATTCTAAAACATGAACCTGAAATTTTTTTTCTTTAAATAAATACTGATCAAGTCTAATGTCTGGAATAGATACTAAAACATCAGAACTACTTCAAATCATCCTATATAATCCCAAATCATTAATTCAATTTAACTATAAATCTAGAATCAAGTCTATTACAATGTCTAAAACTCGAAATCAAAATACTAGTAATCTAATTTCCAGTAACGGCCAACAATCCATATTTCATTCCACATTAGGGTAATCACCTGCTAGCTATTCCTCTTCCTTCTCGTACTCTTCCTCTTCCCAAGGTCGTAGAGTACAGATGTCAAATCTAGAACCTGTCGACAACAACAATCATCGGCTGAGTAACAAATTACCTAGCATATATATAAAATCCTATCTAACAATATTTAATATAAATATAATTTAAAATTCAACATAACATGTAAACATATAACAATTCAGAGTGCGGAAATATGATTCAATTTCAATTCTTACACATGATTACTTGTACTTATTTACCTTGTTTATCTTATTTATTTTTCTTGTTCGTAAATGTATCCAACAACTTGCAAATGCAATAACTTAATATAACTCTACCCCATATATTGGGTAGAGACTAACATATACCTTACTTTGCGAGGTACTACACGGTTTACACATTATCCGGTGCATACAGCTTGTGTATACATTATCCGGTGTATACGGCTTGTCTACACATTATCCGGTGTATACGGCTTGTCTACACATTATCCAGTGTATACGGCTTGTCTACACATTCGTCGGTGTATACGGCTGGTCTTACCTTGATCTTAGGCTTGTGGGTACTCGATCAGTGCAAAACTCAATCATACATCATGCTCGTATCCTTGTATACTAGCATAATACTTATCATCTTGTTTATTCTCATGCTTATTCATATTTAAATTTCATGAATCAGTGTGAGTGAAATAATGATGATTGTAAATCATGCATAAATTTAAACATGCAGAATTTCCCATAAATTGATCAAAATCGAACATAGATCTATCAAGTTTTCAATAATAAAATAAGAAACAATTATATCTATCATGCCTAATTTTCAATAGATAATTTTAATAAAATTAATCTTGTCAAACCCTAGTTTCATAACACATCAAAATCTTAAAGCAGGCTCATAATTGTTTCATCAATTTCAACAATCATCCCTTCCTCCATTCTTCATCATCCACACACTACAAGAAAATTCTCTTCCCCTTGTTGATATTAGAAATAAAAATCATAGAAATATCTTTAAACATCACATTCATCTTTCATAATAAAATCATAATATAGAACATTTTCTAGTCATCATATATATTTTTTCATAAGAAAATCATCATTTAAATTACTCTCTAAACATCAGGTATATTTTTCATAAGAGAATTATAATTTAAAACACTATCAAATCATCACATGTATTTTTCCATAAGAAAATCAGGATTCGAAACATTCTCTAACATTATATATATTTTTCATAAGGGAATCATGGTTCAAAACATTCTCTAACATCATATGTATTTTTCATAAAAATTGAAACATCCTAATCATGCTTAATCTTGATTATTCTTGTTTTAGATCTATCACTTTCATATTATTCATATTAAAATCACTATATTAATAGTAAGGAAGTTATATTTACCTCTCCCGATCGCTTTCCTATGATCACGCTCTTGCGAATGGGATGGACTAAGCTTTTTCACCCTTCTTCCTTGCAAAATTTTTGATAATTCCTCTTGGATCTCTCAAAATCTCATTCTCTCACTCTCTTTTAGGTTTAGAGAACTTTAGAAACCTTTAGAAACCCTCAACTACGAGTATAAGGGGGTATTTATAACATTGGGAGCCCTAGGGACTCAAAACACATAAGATCGCGCAAACCACCGCCAGAACGGCATTTTGGGTGATCGATCGCCGATGCTGATTTTTTTTTTACTTTTTGTCATTCTTTCTTTGCATGCAATTAAAACTCAAAAACGACTTAATTTGGGTGTTTTATTTGAGTTTTTAAAATCGATATTTTTCGCATAAAATTTATAAGTTCACACTCATTAAAATTTAAGCACAGTTTTTCATAGAATTTAATAATCATTGCAAATATTAAGAATAATAAATTCGGGGCTCTACATTTAATAACTCCTATTTTATTCCAATCATTCAAATATCCACTCTATCATTTATTGATAAATTCTTTGAGTAGAAAACCTAGAAACCAAAAAGAGTCCGAAATTGAGCTATTTAACTCCATTCTTTGAGAGACTCTTAGAGAGTTTAAAAGTGATCATCCAGCTCATGTAAAGGAGAATGTTGTGATTGTAATCCACTTTGTTATAAAGTGAGAGTGCAATAAAAAATCGATTGATTCTTGTCCTTGAAGCGGGAAGTTTTGTCAAAGGCTTGATCTTCGTCCGTAAAAAGATTATAAAAGTTTGATCTTCACCCTGAAGAGGATTGTAAATGTTTGATCTTCACCCGTAAGAATATCAGTGATTAGTGAAAATCGTGGTGAATCCTCTATCGGGTATAACTTGAGGCGAGGACGTAGGTGGAATTGCCGAATCTCGTCAACAAAGTCTTTTTGTTTACATTCTCTTAACTCTTACTCTTCTCATTTATTTACTGTTTTGATTGCTTGTGTAGAATTGCATAAATTTTATTTCATTTTAATTTGTTAAATTTGAAATTCCGCTTAAGGAAATAGGATAAATTTTTAATTTGGCATAAACCTTATTCACCCCCCTCTAGGGTCCAAACCTTGGGCAACAGATTGTTGGCCCAATATATTTGAAATATGTGGAATTTAGATTTGAAAATTCTAAATTCTATATAAAGAATGCATTTGTGTCATTTTTTATTTTTGATGCAAGTTTTTGTGTCACTTTAGGGGGTGTTTGTCATTGTTCTTGGTGATTCACTGATTCTGAGCGCAAAATAATTTAGATTTCTTACAACAATTTTGTGCTGAGAGCCCGTTTGGTACATCAGTCAGAATCATTCTAACAAAACAGAAACATTAGAATCGCATTTGGATGAGAGAGAGAGAGAGAGTTAAATTTAATGCAGTGCCAAAAAAGAATTTTGATTATAGTCCTCCTTTTTCTCACACACTTATCGCCACATGTTTCATTGTCATGATTTTGACTTCACCAACACATGTCCCCTATTCTATGGACACCTGAGACAAGCCCATTCTGGCTTCGCCAAAGACAAGCCGAGGCCCACACAATAATGTCTCAAGCTTGTTACGTGGCTAGACTTGAACCTAGTCTCTTTTTTTATAATTTGTCAAGCTGTTTTGAAGGTTAGACTTGGACTTAATAAGCCCGTTACAAGCAAACATCCGGTGCATCACGTATAAGAATTGAGATGAAATTAATAAATATATAATATACGTAGCCTTCTAAAATAATTAAATAACAAAGTAAATAATAAGTTATAGATATTAGTAATAATACTTAATTTTTAAAATTATATATTAAAATATAAATAACATAGTATATTTTGTTTATTAATATGAAAAAGTAATAGCTAACGTCTCTAAAACTTCTTTAATTACCTAAAATACTAAAATAAAATTATAGGTTGTAAATAAAATCAATCTCTCATTTAAAAAAAAAAATTCTTTATAAAGATATCATATTAGTTTGGAGAACTCAAATTGTTACTTTTTCTACAATTAGTACATTAGGAAACTAGTAACTCTGACTGAGTTTCTATTATGCATTATATGCTTGAAATTAGGGGTCCAATAAAATTAACACCCCTTAATTTTCCTATTATGCAAATATCACCTTTTAAAATAATATAAGCTTTGACTGAAACTAGGTTCCTTCTTTCATTGGTTTGTGAGTTGCCTGCAAAGAAAACAAAATATGCATTTAGTTGAATATGTAAGCTTCTAAGTTTACTCTCCTAACAAAAAAAATGAGTTCCTATATTCAAAATTTTAATTTAAGAATCCTCTCTCTCTCTCTCTCTCTCTCTCTCTCTTTCTATATATATATATGCAAAATTTATAATTTTAATTCTCTTTTCTCCATGTGCTTAGGAAAAATTTACAATTTTAATTTTTCTCCTTTCTATATATATGTTTTTCATTATTGGAGGACTTTGTCTATCATTGTTTTTTTTCATATCTTTAATAGTGTACGGTGTACCTACTGACTTCTTTATAGTAATGTAACTAATAATATAGATAGTACCTAAAAAAAACTTTGGTAAAAATATGAGGCCAACTAATTAATGCAAACAAATGTACATAAAAAATCATTGATCATAAGAGAACAATTTTTAACCTGATTTCTTTTACTAAATTATCACGCATTACCCAAAAAAAGATGACCATCAAAGTGTCATAAAAACTTATACCAAAAATAAAACGTGACACAATCACATAATTTATTTTGAATTAAAAGAAAAGTCAAATTTAAACTCCACATATTTCAAATGGGCAAGCAATTCACTTATATGGACCATTCAATTTATGGACCATACTACTAACCCCTTGGATAAAGAACATTCAAAAAGTCGGACAATAAAAACAAAATAGTATAAGCTTTGACTGAAACCAAGTTCCTTCTTTCTTTGATCCATGAGTTGCCTGCAATGAAAACAAAACATGCATTTACTTAAATTTTTAACCTTTCAAGTTTACTCTCTTAACAAAAAATGAGATATCAACGGGGGAGATGTAATGACCCCAAAATCCCACCATGACTAAAATGGGACTTTGGACCTATTACATTTCCTTAACCTGCTTAAAATCCATGCATACAAGACATACTAACACGAGTCTCCAAAATGAGGATAATAAAATTCCGATTATATAAACCTAAACCATCCTGTGCAACAGTCATCTGCCCAACATAACAAAATTCAACATAAACAAAAATAGTCTAGTACCAACAGTAAAGTAGTCTAATAAGTAACATCATCTAAAAGTCTATTACAATTCATTTAAAACTGAAACAAATAACTAGTAATGAGGATAACCATCTAACTCCTTAGCTCATTCCTCAGGAAGCTCACCTTCTTCCTCTTCTTCCGCATAAACCTCCTCAGTCCAATGCTCCTCTCATAGATCTGAAGACAATGACAGGTCGACTGAGTATGTAATACTCAGTCATACTCAGTGGATAAACACACTAACAATAACATAAGATAGCATGAGCAATAACAATATCATAACTTAGTTTATCTAAACTTAATCATAATAGATTCACGTAACATAGACATAATAAGAGTGCGAAGCATATAACATGTCGTAACATCATCTTGACTCGTGTACTTGTGTACCCTTATTCATGAACTTGAACTTAGCATATGAATAGACTCATATATGCATGATTCATGGTGTGCTTGTCCCGTCAATGCATAATCATAGTGTTTTGTCCCGACAACGCATAATTCATTGTGTTTTGTAACATAGTTGCGGCAATGTATAGAGTGGTATGTTCGTAACTGAGGATCATTCTTTCATAGCATAACATGAGTGCAACAACGCGTAACTGAGGATCATTCTTTCATAACATATTCGTATCCAATGCATGCATGCTTGTGAGACAAGTGAATTCATGAGATACAACTACTTATCATACAAGTGAACATGTGCTTGAGTGTCGTGATTGAAATTCAAACGAGTCATCCCTTAGATTCTAATCTTCCGTTAAGAAACTCCGTTAGGTTACATTTCCCTAGTTAGAGAATTCCCAACGTGGAACATTTTCCTCTAAGATTCGGTCTACCCAAATACCGATCACCATACAAGTAAATAGGACATAATTCATCATGATAAACAACAATATTCATTTAACTTAATTTCTTAATAATCAATAACATTATATTATCATGCATCATTCTTAAGCATTTCCACAAATACCTTGAGTGTGTTGATTATGAAAACCTTGATTATGAATACCTTGCCCTTTCACATTTTTAACATTCCACCACACCATAATCCATCCATACAAACCAAACATAATCCTCATCTATACATTCATCCCATCCTCCATAATATTTCGTATTCTTCATACATTTCATCCATAGTATAAAACCTATTTCCATCTCTAATAAGCTTAATCCATACATAACTAAGGAAAACATATAAGATCTTCATTTCTATCATTTATCTCATACTAATATTCACAAAACATCATTACTAGGGTTGAGTTAGAGAGTTTATCCACCTTAGGGATTTTTCCTTTGGATCCAAATCATCAGATGAAACTCCCTCGAGCTTTGGGGTTGAGCTCCAAGCTAATCTTCCTCTCACTTGAGCAATTTTCCTCCCGTTCAAGCCAAAATTCTTGAAAACCCTAAGTTTTCTCTCTCTTTTTGCCAAATTAGGTTTAGAATAGGTTAGAATATTAAAACTTACGAAATAAAACCTCTATTTATAGCCTAGGGGTTAGAAACCCCGATTTTCGCGTCTTTAAAAAAAATAGAATCACGCGCTGACGATTCGATCGTCAGTTTGGGGCAATCGATCGTCGCTCGCCTGGCGATCGATTATCCAAGGAACAAAAACTATCCCGAAATTTCCTGATTTTTGACGATCGATTGTCACATTAGTGCGATCGATCGTAACACAAAACAGGGGCTTACACTATTTCTAGGTGTTGTGCGATCGATTGTCGGTATCCAACGATCAATCGTCAATTCTAAAATTTTCACCAATTTAACCCTTAAGCAATTTGACCACACCACGCCACTTAGATGTAATTAAATACGCATAATAACATGACAAAAGATTAAACTATCTTTATTAACTCTATTAAAGACAGAAAAAGATTCGGGTCTCTACAGGAGAAGTCAAAATCATGGGGAGAAAATGAAAATGACTTTTTTTTTTTTTTTTAATCACCACATGTCACCTATTGTGTTGTTGCCCGAGACCATTTTCTGGCTTGGCCAGAGCCAATCCGAGGCATATTGTGTGGTGAAGGGATAGACTAGAGAGGGATTTGGAAAAGAGAAGATGCGATTGAACTCGTGGCACCCATAGGTCAATATGTGTCCCTGTTAACCCTTATTAATTGTCGTTAATATTTACTAATTTTTATTAACTGTGATTAATATTCACTAACATTTAAATTCAATAATCTAATATTAGTTTTTAGAAAAATTATACTGAAGAACTATTAACACTAAGAGTTAAATATTTTTAATTATTTAATTTTAACCTCAGTTACCAATAAAGATATTTTTGGATGGTCGTAAAGATGACACACCATATCAAAAAAGGCCTCGGATTGTCTGGCGAAGCCAGAAAATGGCCTGGGCTTTCCACACGATAGGCGTCGACATGTTTTGATACAATAGGGAGAAGTCATTTCATTTTTTCTACGTGATTTTGACTTATCCTCACTTGATATCTCTCTCCCGTTTTTTCTCACACACTAAACGCCCATGTCTCATTATGTGTGGACTCCTCCGCTTGTCCCACGGATTTATGTTTGCCCGAGATGAGGCCTTTCTGGGTTCGCCAGAGACAATCCCAGCCATGAAGAAAATATCTTTCAAGTTGTGGAATTGGTGTGATCATGTCTGGGAAGGTGCCCGAATCCTCTCTAGTAGAAGTCAGGGAACGTCTCCGACTTTCTCACAACCAAATGACACTTCTGAATTTTTTTCTGAAAATAAATTTGAAATATAATTTAAGGAGTTAAAGTTTTTTAACTAGGGTTAAAACAATACGTGTCAACTTATGGGAAAAAACAGAGAGGTTCTCTCTGGCCCTCTGGCTTAAGCGAGAGATGATCCCGCTCTCCTCTGTTACCATTATCCCCTTCCCACCAAAACCGCCATTACAAGTTTGTAGAGGGTAACAGAAATTTTATAGAGGGTACTTTTATGCCTACTGCCTAGTCCTTCAACCTTTTTTTCTACTCCTATAGCTTCTCCTCCTACATCTCTGGACCTCTTTAATCAATTTCTAGACTTTTAGCTGTGTTTCAAGGAGGATGGGAAGATTGAGATGCCTGACTAGTTTTATGAAGAGAAGACTAGTCTCTGATGATGGGGTGAGACACAAAAAGGGACAAAACTAGGGGTATTTTCCTTTTGATTTCAGTGGTGTAGTTGAGAAGTCTTTAATGGGGTTTTAACTTGGTGGGCCCTGTGATGGGTAAATCAACACAGATGTCCATCTTTTCTTCTTTTTCTTATCTTCTGTTACCATTTTGTCATATATCTGTGGCCCTTTCGTTTTTTATTTATTTATTCTTTTGGTTTTTTTATATGTCTGCTGGAATCTTTACTGGGTCTTCTTGCACCCTTCAGAGTTTGTTTGTTGTTGGGGAAATTACAATTAAATCTCTCTCTCTCTCTATCCATCCTTGGAACTTTAAAACCCTATAAATCAGTACTTGTAAGCTCGAATTAGCAGAGATATCGGTCATGGAAGAAACTCAGAACAAGAAAATAATCTTCAGAGATTACATTGTGGGAGCTCCAAAGGAGACGGACATGGAATTGAAGGAAGGAAAGGTTAAAATGAAGGTTCCAAAAGGATCAGGAGCTGTTCTTGTGAAGAATCTTTACCTTTCTTGCGATCCTTTTATCAGGGGGAGGATGCGAGATAATCATAATTCTTACATTCCTTGTTTTGTTCCTGGATCGGTAAGACTTTAACTAATTGCTGCTTATTTTTCTCTCTTTTTAATTTACTGTAAGAGCTATTGAAGATTTGAAACGCTTCTCGATCCATTTGTTGTTTTTCCGTTCTTAGATTTTTTTTCTTTTGAAAAATTTTCATTTACCAATGAAAAGACTAGTTAGAAATTTATTGTGCTTCAATCTATTTTGCAAAGAATTTAGATATTTGTTGCACGCGTAATTTGTCCCAAAAAGTTATAAATGTACTCATTGTTTTTTTTAATGATTTGTTCTGGAAAGATTGATATTTTGTTTTCCGTAGACATTTTTAAAAAAAAAATTGTTTTCCTGCCTTTCCAACTAAAGAACTATTTTCTATGGAAACATTGAGATAAATTTTTTTCTGTTTTTGAATTATTGAGATTTTTTATTTTTTGTTCCTGAAGAAATTGTTATTGGTATTGTATAGTGGTTGATTGAAGTTTTGTTAATTTCAAAACTACCCTTTTCTTGTTAAATTTTTGTTAATTCCAAAACTGCTCCTACACATTTAGGTTGAATTTTAGTTAATATCAAAACTACCCTTACACATGGGTTGAATTTTAGGCTGTTTTCCTGCCTTTCCAACTAAAAACTATTTTCTATGGAAACATTGAGATAAAAGTTTTTCTGTTTTTGAATGATTGAGATAATTTTTTTTCCTGAAGAAATTGTTATTGGTATTGTATAGTGGTTGCTATTTGTGAATTTGATTGCTGCCTTTTCAACTTCTTTTATTGGCAAAGTTATATACATATATATATATATTATTTACTAATATAATGAGGATTGGCTTGTTCAAAACGTTGATCGAAGTTTTGTTAATTTCAAAACTACCATTTTCTTGGTTCAAACCTAAGTAACCAAAGCGTTAGCGGGAGCGGGAGCGGGAGCATAGAGCACAAGAGCGTCAAATTTCAATTTAGGATAGGGTCGAGAGCGCCTCCGAAGCGCCCGTGTGTATATATATATATATATACTAGGAAAGGTGCATGTGCTTTGCACGTATAATTTTTTTATTTTAATAAAAATAATAATTTTTTAAGGTTAATAATCTTAACCATGGTTAGTAAAAATGAACAGGGATACATGTTGACTTGTAAGGTGCGATTGAACTCTTCCCAAGTTCAATCGTGATTGGGTGGGACTTGATCTCGTCTTTTCTTCTTCTGCCTCTTGATGTGAGGTGTACGAATAGAGTAGGACAAGAGTTTGTAAAGGAAGTCAAGTATTGAGTGTTCACCACCTAAAAGTAAGTCCTGGTAGAAAAGGAACTTAAAAAAAATAAATTTGAATCATCTTCTTCTCCCGCACGGCGGTATTTTCATAGGATAAAACAAGCAGTATTTTGAGAGATAAAACCACCATTACATTTCTCAAAACCGTCTTTTTACTCGTTAAATCGCCAGCCGCGCTTCACAAAAATCAAAACCGCGCTCTCGGAAAAGAGGAACCGTGCTCCAATGGTGAATCCGCTCTCAAACTGTGAGAGCGAGGTTTAAGAGCAGGAGCGGGGAGCACTAGTCACGGTTTGGGTTACTAAGGTTCAAACTTCAAAGCTTGATTAAATTTTTGTTAATTCCAAAACTGTCCCTACACATTTAGGTTGAATTTTAGTTAATATCAAAACTACCCTTACACATATGGGTTCATAACGTTAATTGAAGTTTTATTAATTCCAAAACTACAGTTTCCTTGGTTCAAAGGTTGATTGAATTTTAGTTAATTCCAAAATTGCCCTTACACATATGAGTTGCATTTTAGTTAATTCCAAAATTGTCCTTGTACATATGAGTTGAATTTTAGTTCATTCCAAAACTGCCCTTACACATGGGTTCAAAATGTTAACTAAATTTTACTTAATTCCAAAATTATCCTTTACTCTTAGCTTCTATTTATATACAATAATTTTTCACAAAAAATATTGGGGACTCGAAAAGTTAATTGAAATTTAACCTAATTCTAAAACTGCTAGGCGGATCATCTTGGAATTGGATTCGTTGGTTGCGTTATCGCTCTTTCAGCAATCCCCTTTGACCTCTCAAATGGTACCCTCATCAAAGCCTGCAAAAATCTTTTATCTTGGCCCTGAAATGTAGATTGCTTCATACTTTCCGAGAAGGAAACTTTGCAGCTAATCAACTGGCTAACAAGGGCTTGGATTCCCCTTTGGGCCTGACTATTTTGGAGGAACCCTTAGAGGGGCTGAAGGCTCTACTTAGGAATGATTTAGTTGGTGTTGCATTCCCTAGGTTTCGTTCTTTGTAGTTGTGGGCTTTTGCCCGCCTTTGAACCAAAATAAAATAAAATAGATAAAGCAATGTTTTCATAATCGAACCGATCGTCGAATTAGTTGGGCAATTGATTCCCAGTTCGAGCAGATGGATCATGTCCTTTTATTATATATATATATATATATTTTATTATTTTCTTGGCCAGAATGTCTTGAAAGTTTTTTTATTCTCAAAATGCCCTTAAGTCAGGTTTCTATACCTAAAATGCTTTCAAAATGTCCTAAATATTTTTTAGTTCTCAAAATGTCCCTAAGTCAAATTTCTATACCCAAAATGCCCCTCATAACTTTTTTTAACCCAAAATGCCCCTAAGTTTGCTCATATTTCATTTTCTTTATTTGTACAATGTCCATCAATTTTTTATACCCAATATGCCCTCAAATTTTCTATACTCAAAATACCCCTAAAGTTTTGGGGTTCTCAAAGTGTCCCTATGTCATGTTTCTATACCCAACATGTCCCTCAGAGTTTTATGTACCTAAAATGGTCTTCAAGTTTTTATACCTAAAATGCAATTTATTTTTTCCCTGAAATGTCCCTCGCTAGGGTCCTTGTTCCCTGTCTCTCTCCCCCTCCCCTCTCTCTCTCGTGCATCCCTACGTCATATTTCTACAAGCAACGTGTCCCTCACAATATTTTTATCCAAAATGTCCATCAAGTTTCTATACCCAAAATATTCTTTAATGTTTTTTTTCAAAATGCCCTCACTAGGGTCCCTGTTCCCAACTCTCTACCCTTCCCCTCTCTCTCACGTCCATCGCATGTGCTGCCCACTAGTATATATAAAAAAATTTCTGAACAATATCATTTACCTACTATTAGTAGTTAAGGTTAGTGGTTAGTAACTAAGGGAGCGGAACTCCTCAGGCCATGTCACTCTTTGGGACTTGATCACAGCACACCTCCCTCGTGAGAGGGTCATACCATGCCATCGGCAGTATGTTTCCCATCTGCCTCAAAATCAAAATTTCTTCCCATTTGTGAGGGGTTCCATTATTATTGCTTTACAGATATGTTACAGAAAATAAACTATCAAATTCTTGCGGAGTGCTTAAATAGCTTTTCTAGTTTAAAGACGTTACTTAGGTATCTACTTAGGTATCTCTTCTACTTTAAATAGGTTGCTTAGTTAGCTTTTGTAGTTTAAATAGATTACTAGATGTGGTATTAATAAGGTTTTCTAGTTTAAATAGGTTAGTTAAAGTGTTTTAAGTTTTTAACTTTCTTAACATATCTCATTATAATAAGGGATAAATATTAAATTAAATTATAATTTAGTAAAAATTTTGCTATTTTAATTATTTTAACAAAATTTTAAATTTTTGACAAATTTAACAAAATATTGGAAAATTTTGATTAATTTTTCTGTAATTTATGGAAGGGGTAGTTTGGTAATTACTAATATAAAAGAATGTTATTTCTGTCAATTAAATTATTTTTTATAATCCACAAACATATCCTATATAGACATTTTTTGGGTTGCTACTTGCTCCTCTTCAAACGGAGCTCATGTTCATAGTTAATCTCAAAAAATCTCTCTCTCTCTGTGACGCCTTGAACCTGCGCCTAAGGAACCAAGTTTCGAGACGCTCACCCGTTCGTCATAATCACGTATGCGGAAGACTTTACCTACGAAAATGCGAGAATTTTTAACTTTTCTTACGAGCTTACATAAACAATAACAACTGATCATCAAAATAACCCATCATGAGCAACTGCGTTACCTCACTGGCTACAGTAGCAATTGCGCTAGTACACTTTCCAAACTTTATCAAGCGTAGCTCCTTACTAATCGGCAACCGTTTCAGGATCTGAAGACATAAAATGAGAAGAATGACTCATAGAGCCCAACAAAATCCACCATCCATTTAGGCTATTTTCCACCTAGTAACAATCATCAATAACAATATCGTGTTATAGTACAATTCTCATATTATAATAATATATAATATCGTAATCCGTGACCTGAGGTCACTCAGGACTATTTAACCCTAACTAAGGTTCCCGACCTCTAATTTTTCAAGTTCATTCAATCATTATCCACGACATCAGGTTATTGATCTAGATAACCACTCACACTTTATTCTCGAGTCCACAAACTCGATCGATTAGGCATTCGCCCGTGTACAACCTTTACACCTGAGTTCGTAGACTCACTTATTAACCAACCGGGTCCACACCCATTCAATACCTTGAGTCTTCAGACTCAATATACATCCGACATTCACCTGCAGAGTCAACACAAATCATCTGATCTCAGCCACGGTGGGGAACTCGTTCTCACGACATTTCTATCAGAGACATTACATAACCATCCACTCCAGACTATCAGTCACGGAGGACTCACATAACACTAGCATTATGGATATCAAATCCACCTACTCCCGATTATCAGTCACAAAGGACTACATCATACCATCACTCCAGACCTAGTCAAAGAGGATCTATGGATATCAATTCCACCCACTCCCAACTATCAGTCACGGAGAACTAACATAACATCATCACTCCAGACCTAGCCAAAGAGGATCTATGGATATCAAATCCACCCACTCCCAATTATTAATTATAGAGGACTCACTTAACACCACCACTCCAGACCTAGCCAAAGAGGATTTGTGGATAACACTCCACCCACTCCTGACAATCAGTCACGTACCTCGCCAAAGAGGATCTATGGACATTATTCCACCCACTCCAGACGATCAGTCACGTACCTCGCCAAAGAGGATCTATGGATATTATTCTACCTACTTCCGACTATCAGTCACGGAGGATTATACGACATCACCACTCCTGACCTAGTTAAAGAGGATCCATGGATAATAATCCACCCAATCCTGACTATCAGTCACGTAGGACTATAATTTAACCCTGGTTAGGTTTCTAACCACCGAATAATCTCAGTTAACCCAAGTCTCGTTTGATTAACTGAAACAGTTGGGCCTCGCGCTCGTAGACTATGTCCAGTAACATATCATCCCGTTAGGGAACGTTTCGAAGTCAATGGAGGTGTCCATCCCCTTACACAACACTCAAATCAATTTTCGTCACCCTAGAGTGACAATCCATCATACCCGGGACCCGATCGAGACTCCCTGAAGGTTCACTTGAAGTTCAAGCTTCATCACAACCCAAATAGGCAAGCCTGGGCACTAGCGATATGTCGCCTAGTACACAATGAGCCTAAATCCGGGGTTTTGACACCCGAGACCGAGGGCTACACTTCTCTACTCATTTTACACGCACATCCAACCCTTCCACACATCAGATAGGGGTCTTCGACCCTTTTCCATCCACGTCATTCACACAGTGAGCCTAAATCTGGGGTTTTTATACCCTAGACCGAGACTACATCCCTCTATTCACTTTTCCATGTTCCACCACCTTTCCATAAAACATCCACGGGGTCTCTGACCCTTTTCCATCCATGCCAAAACACGCACATTCATTCTACATACAAAATATAACAAAACAAGAGGTAAAAAAGAAGAGATGGAAGAGGTTTTACCTCTTTCACATACTTCGAGGCGTCTAGGGCCGAAACGAACACCGCCAACACGCTCAGGAGGGCGATCAACCTCGAGGTGAAGCTCCTCGCCTTCAAACCTTTACTTTCTCTCTCTAACTTTTTTCTTTTCTCTCTCTACATGCCGATCGAGGCATCGGGGGAGAAAATAGACGTCGTCAACGTGTCGGGGACGTCGAAATACCCCAAGATGGACTCCCCTTTTCTTTCTCTTCTCTCTCTCTTCTTTTTCTCTCTTTATCTTTCTCTCCTTAGAATTTGTCTCTAGAAATTTTGGGGCAGCACTCTCCCTTGTTTGTACAAACCGTGAGAATGAGGGAGACTTGGCCCCCTTAAATAGGCCAAGGGTCATGTGCTAGGCGCATGACCATGGTGATGTGACCTATTTGACCTAGTCAATGGTTTTGACCGGTTGACTTTTTCTCGAATTTTCTCGTGCATACGGCTTCCGAAACCCTGCTAAATGAAGTCCGATTTTGATGAAACCTCAGGTGATCGAACTTGGGACAGTTCGACACCTGCTGTAGAAATTTCAGGGAAAAATATTGAGTTTTGACTATTAAAAACAAGTCTGGAAGAAAATTGCAAAACCTGTTAATTTCTTGATTTCAGACACAACATTTTGTCGTTTCTTCATATGAGATGATGAACTACGGAAACGACAGACAGTCGATCATAGGGTCTACCGATACGTAGTGGTATGAGCCTCGTGGATTTCTATTAGAATCTCCAACAGATATGGAGTCCCAATTGAACTTCAGAAATCTGTACATTTCCTGTTTTCTCGATTTTCTTACGCACAAGACCTCCGCAGTCTCGCGAATTGATACGCGATGGAATTGGTACGATAGGTGATCATCCTGATAATTGCCTAGTACACTGTGTGCGATTTTCGAAGAAAAAACTGGACTTTTATCGGTACAACCCAATCCCGAACAAAACTCACTTTCTACAAAATTATCAATTACTTAACTAATTAATCACAGTTAAGGACCTAGAAACCCATAATTTTATTATATTAAAATTCCTGGTCGTTACTCTCTCTCTCTCTCTCATGTACATAGTTAAACTTAAATAAATAATATTTGTAACACCTCTCTCTCTCTCTCGCTCGCCACCCATACCTCCAGATTGTCGATAATTTGCCCAGATTGCCATGTGCAATTTCATTTTTAAAAAATAAATTAAAAAATAAGAAATGAAAAAAAAACCTTGTTAAGGAGATATATCATGGGGGTTTGTACTAGAAAAGCCTTTATCACGGCTAGATTTGCATCTGTTCTTAGCAAGTCTTCTTGAGTTGTGTTAGCAAGCCCCTTATCCGGTTTTAGCAAATCTGTTATAAATATCTATTATGATTAGATCTTTGAGTTGGAGAAATATTCTCCTTTATTCTTTTGTAAAAGATTTTACTTTCGTATTGTTTTGTTATTCATCATTTTCAGTCCGGAGAAGAAAAAAAAATAGAGGAAGAATGGAAGACGTCAAAAAGTGAATGGATTTGGGGAATTTCGGAGGTCCATTTTCGGTCCGGAGAAGAATAGAAAAGAGAAGAACAAAGAATGGAAGATGTCGAAAAGTGAATGGATTTGGGAGGTGTTTTAATGGGCACTGTCATTGGACCAAGGCAAAATCATCATATAATTGCTTATAATTTCTAAACCATATGTGGTAAATCTTTTAAATCTGGGTGTTGTATGATCAATAAATGGTTCAAAACCATTTATCGGTACTTTTCCCTAATAATTAATAGCTTTATTTGGAAACACTTAGATGTAGGCTTTCTATTCTTAAATGTTATTCTTTGTACTTTTGCTGTTGTTGGAACTTAAGGACTATGTTTCTTGTTATTTTCTGTGCTAGACCATGTTGTTTTGATCTATATATCTAAATCATTCTAACCTATTATGTTTGATCTATATATGTAAATCATTCTAGCCTATTATGCAAACACCACCACAACCACTAGCAGAGCTATTGTTTTAGTTGCCTTAGCTATCAATCCTACTACTGGCAGTAGCAGAAGTAGCTCCTAGTACTAATGTTAGTACTGGTTGCTAGTAGCAATACTGTTATTGGACGCAGCCCCTAGTTTCAATAGCAATGGGACAAGACAGAATACAACATTTGGTAGATGTCGAAGCAGTCATGGATGCATCTAGAAGGAAAATTAACAGTCATAAACTGAGTTACAGGTATATAGCATTTGGGAGATGTCGAAGCAATCATGGATGCATCTAGAAGGAAAATTAACAGTCATAAACTGAGTTACAAGTATATAATGAATACTTCATTCATATGGAAGGACAGGAAAAACTCATCCTCCCTTTTATCTTTTTCATGGCCTTCTGATAGATAAATTCCGTGATGATGATTTTGTTTGGATGAATCACCTTCTCCAATTTTTTAGTCATTTTCTTTTGATGAAGGTAATCGAGGGATTTGGTGTGTCTAAAGTCTTGGACTCTGATGACACAAATTTCAAGACAGGCGATTTGGTTTCAGGATTAACTGGTTGGGAAGAGTACAGCTTGATTCAGAAAACTGAGCATTTGAGGAAAATTCAGCAAGAAGATATCCCTCTCTCGTACTATATCGGTCTTCTTGGTATGATATCCTCCTGGTTTAAAAAGGCAGAGTCCCTCTAATCCTGAGAATCTTTTTTCAACTATAATATTTCAGTCTCAACTCTGCTTTGCCATTATTTATATATGTTCTCCTTCCTTGTAATCATTTTTTTATAAAATTGGTGATAGATATGCTCTAGTAAAACAAGCTTGTGACTCTTCCTAGAACTGATTTCAGAGTCCCAATAGAATTAATGTTAATATCAATAAGATTCTGTACTATGTAGCCTTAAAAATACATCATATCAAACCACACTCGCATGTGTATTGAAATATTGACATTGAGTTGGCAAAGGTAAGATGATAACATGGGGAATGAACAAAGAGCCAAGTTTACCTGTTTCAATTTTTGGTTTGATAATGGTTATAAGCAGTTTTTCAAATAGAAAAAAATTTAAGTTTTGAGAGGTGGGCTTGTGATAAAAATTTGGAGAATCTGAAATACTTTCGTACTGTCCAATTTCAATATATCTTTTTGATTCCTTGTAGCATAGGATGCCCCTTTATCTTAGGAGTCTGTAACTTCCATTCTCCTATTGGCACTCTTAGCCCTCCTCTTTTATTCTTACCACCAACTTCTCTCAGAAACCTGATTAATTGAGTTTGACTAGTGAATCATTGATTAAATTTCCAAAGTTGACTCTTGACGGGGATTGACTCCTGGGTGCAGCCAGACTAAACTGAATTAATTCAGCCTTTCTTTTGGATATTTTGGCATGGAACCCTCAAAAATAGTTTTTGAACCAGCAACCTCAATTCACCCAATTTAGAAGTCAATCAATCAGTCATCAAACTATAGTTGACGCAATTAAAAACAAAAGAGGAGACCACCGTCTCTCTTTCTAAGTACTACCCTTGAATCCACAAGGAATACAGAGAAGAAATCTCTAATGAAACAAAATCCTATTGATCAAAGCCGAAAGACTCATTACAACCGTAGCTTAAATACATCCCAACTCCAAATTCGGTTCACTTTTTTTTAAAAAAACCTTACCAAAAATAGTAAGTTTCCAAAAATAGAAAAAACTAGGACTCAAACTCCTAAGGTTGCCCGGGCTGAACTAGACTTTTGGAACCCAAAATGGACCACCTAAAGACGACAAAATAGATTTAAAAAAAACAAAAAAACAAATTTTGGCTCCAAACTGCTTTTTGGCCCTAGAAATGATCTCTTTTCACGAATACGAGACTTTCCAACGATATATAATAATACCCATTTTGATATCCGTTTGCAAAGTTGTGTTCGCTAGAAGCTAGGTTGCATATAGATAGGCTACTTGTTCCTTTGGCAGCCCGGTTTCTTCTTTACGACTCCAGAAATTCACCAACCACTTGTTCTGCATCATGAGTTTATCCTAAACTTCTTTTACTAGACTTGGTATAACTTACTACTTTGTCAATTACTACATTATACTCTATATATTAGAAAATTGCATAGTTGTAGGGAAACCATATTTAGGGTGAGAAGCGTGCTTCCTAGGAAACGCGTTTGGGAAGTGAATGCGATGCGGTTTCTCCATTTTCAGGAAACGTTTGGGAAACATTTCCAAACGATCGGGGAAATGGTTAGGAAACGATTAGAGAGTGATCACGAAGCGCCAAGAAAGCGGTGGAGAAACGATGAGCAAGCGATGGAGAAACGAAGACAAAGCATCTTGGAAGCGGTCGGGAAACGGTTTCCCCATTTCCAAAATCCTTGGTTTTTAAAAAAAAAATATTGAAATTTTTTTAACCCTATGAGTTAGTAAATTTTAACCAGGGTTAAAAAAAATTTGATATTTTTTCTAAATATCAAGGATAGGTGGGTGAACCCTAGGATGAGTGAATCTTAACCACAGTTAAGGGGTGTCAATAGGGACACATGGTGATCTCAGGGGCATAACCAGACTCCAAAGAGTCTGGTTACAATTTCAGAGAATTTGAAGTCAAGACTTAAAAGCATACATGTGCATTAGTAGGAAAAGTTTTTTTTATTTTATAGAATGTTGCCAACAGGGGAGTATGGATTAGCAACAATCCCTTGTTGTAGCCCATTAGGCCACAAGAGGCATGCTAGAGGAGATTGGATCACAAAATTGCGATTGAGCCGGGGAGAAAAAGCACCCACAAATCAACTGTGGTTAAGATTCATTAACCCTTGGGGTTCAACAATATAACTTTGGTTTTTAGAAAACAATATTAAAAACCAAGGTTATATTATTGAACTTAAGGGTTAGTGAATCTTAACCACAATTAATAGGGTTAAAAGGGACATATATTGACATGTGGGTGTGATTAAACTCTCCTAAGTTCAATTGCAATTGACTGTGATAGTGTGATCTAATCTCATGCTATTGGTCCAATCAATAAAAAAAAATAAAGGGAGAGAATAGCAATTATCTTCTATATAAACTTGCTCGCTTCCTCAATTGCTTCTTGCTCGCTTCCCCAATCGATTCTAGCTTGCTTCCCCAATCGCTTCTCGCTCGCTTCCTTCTCGCTCGCTTCCTTGATCGTTTCTTGAACGCTTCCTTAGTTGTTTCTTACACGTTTTACGCTTCTCCTTTCCCAAAGTTTTTAGTGGCCTCGATTCCCGCTTTCGCTTCACTTCCCGATTTCGCTTCTCGCTCTGGTAACTATGAAAAATTGTAATGGAAAATCTACCATGCAATGTCAAAGTTCTCACAAAAGATGAATAAATATGGCATATGGTTTAGAAAAGAAAAAGAAAATTCTAAGATGGTTGCAGTCTCTAATTGACTTGACTTTCAACATAATCACTTTGTGGTTACGTTATTTTGTTTTTTATTTCTTATGCCTCAGTTCTCTGAAGTAATCATCTAACTAGAATTTTTGGACACAGGTATGCCAGGTTTTACAGCTTATGCTGGATTTTATGAGGTCTGCTCCCCTAAAAAAGGAGAATATGTTTTCGTCTCTGCAGCCTCTGGAGCCGTTGGTCAGCTTGTTGGCCAACTTGCTAAGTTACAAGGTTGTTATGTAGTTGGAAGTGCAGGCTCAAGTCAAAAAGTAAAGTCTTTTTTCCGTGGATTTTACAAAATTTGCTTTTATTTGGGCTGAATTATTTCAGAATAAGTATTTGTATCAAGTGAAATTTGTTTTACTGTTCAGATAGTCTGTTCGGTTTTTGAGTACCATCTGTATGACTGTACTAATGAAAAGGGGATAACTTAAACGGGACATTTTAGGTGGATCTTCTGAAGAACAAGCTTGGATTTGATGAAGCTTTCAACTACAATGAAGAGCCAGACTTGGATGCAGCTTTAAAAAGGTCAGTAAATGAGCATTTTACTAGTTTCTCAATATGTTTTAGGATTGTGCTGGGTTGGAATTACAGGCTGCAACTGAAGAATCATGATTCTTAACGAGATTTAAACACTCAATCGTTAATCGAGAGTCTCTACAGGGCAGACTCCCAAGTCCTAGTAGACTTAGTACTCGAATTATTATTATTTAATTATTTGTTGGGGGAGGGGTATGATTAGAGCTATGACCAAGAAAACAAGAAACCATAATCTGGGGATGGAGCCCATAAGATCGTCCTTGGCTAAGTTCCTGATTCTTCTTGAATATAGCTTCTTTTCCCAAACTCAGTTTCTTTTGATGGGTAAGGTTTTAGGGATTTGATATAGGATTTGAGAGAAGAAGAAATGAGAAGAAAATTCAGTTTCTTTTAGATGGGTAAGGTTTTAGGGATTTGATCTAGGGTTTTAGATATTAGGGTTTGAGAGAAAAAGAAAGGAGAAAGAGAAGAAAATGATTATTGAAATTAGAGAGATTAATTAGGTCTCTCCTACTACACTTAAATTATATATACTAAGCCCCGGTCGCATTTCTTCCAAAGACGCAACTGGGTGGCTACAAATGTCAAACATTATCTGATTTGAAATTTTTTAAACTGTTAAAATATGAAACATCTCCACGTGTTAGCCCTATTCTTGCGTCTATGGAAAATTTGGAGTAAATCCGAGTGGGGCTAACACTCCTCTACTAACTAATGGTATACTATTAGTATATGAGAGGTACTAATAGTATAACCTTATTATAATGTTCAAGATATGAAACAAAGACATAAACAAATGGGATAAAGGGAAGTATTCTAGACTCCCCTCAAGTTGGTGCGTAGATATCACACACCCTGTAACAAAAAAATGTCATTTTTTTTTCAAAAATTCATGTATTTTTGGGTTGCCGAATTATTCACGAATTATTGGATTCCTGACTTATTCGCGGATTTTTCAAATTATTCCTGAATTATTCCCAAATTTGGCAAAAATAAATACTTATTTTGTATATTTTTTAATCAAATTGATGAATATATGTTTATAATTATTAATTTATTAATTTATTTTTTCTGTTTATTTTTCCGATTGTCCCCAAATTTTCCGAACTTAACCCCTGCCAAATTATTCCTGAACCCCAACTTTACCACCAAGACCCTTGCTCAACAGATCAGCCAACTGATCTAATTTTACGAATGGAGTGCAAATATAACCCCCTTTCAGCTTTCCCTTGATAAAGTGACGATTTACTTCAATATGATTAGTCCTATCATGTTGCATAGGATTGTGGGCAATGCTAATTGTTGTCTGTCACTACAATATCATCCACATAGACATTCAAACAACCACCTTTTGATGAAGTTGTTTGATAAACAGTGTGTAATCTGCTTGGCTCTAGAAGGTCAAGAACATACTTGAGTTATGAGATGAAAATATTCTTCTTAGACCTAGCCGCCTTGATCTCAAGAAAGTATTTCAATTGACTTAAATTTTTGATCTTAAACTTTTCTGCCAACTTGCTCTTTAGACACATAATCATTTATATCATTGTTTGTCACTACAATATCATTCGCATAGACAATCAGAACCATCATCTTCTAATGAGATTGTTTGATAAACAGTGTGTGATCTGCTTGTAACCAGTTATCACCATAGCACTGCAAAACCTCTCAAATAGTCAAACTGGGCTCTGGGAGACTGCTTTAGGACATAGTGCGCATTCTTCAACTTGCACAACTTCCCTTCACTTGAAGGACATATAAAACCAGGAGGAGGTACCATGTACACCTCTTCCTCCAGGTTACCAGGCAAGAATGCATTCTTACATCAAATTAATACAAAGGCCAATCTTGGTTAGTTGTAAGGGACAAGATAACTCTTACTGAATCTATTTTGGCATCTGGAGCAAAATTCTCCTAATAGTTTATCCCCTATCTCTGTGTATATCCTTTCACGACCAAATGAGATATATATCTTTCAACTAATTCATTTGAGTGGTGCTTCACTATGAACATCACATATATCCAACTAGCCTCTTTCCACTTGGTAACTTGACCATATCCTAGGTATTATTCTTCTCAAATGCAAACATCTCTCCTTCCATGGCTTTTTACCACTCTGGTTGGGAAAGTACATCCGCTACACTAGGAGGAACAGACACAAAAGAAAGCCAATCCAAATGCACGATATGAAGAAGATAAGGCCTGATAGAAAACAAATTAGCAATGATATGCTGAGTACAAGCGTAATACATTTCCCAGGAGCAATGGGTAAACCAGAGTCAACATTAGGACTAAAAGGAATAATATTTCCTGGATTCGAAGAGGATTCTTGGTGGGCTCATGAGTGTTTTTCTTCCTTCTTATATACACTTGCAATTCTTTCCACTTCACAGGCGGGATTTACACTCCCCTTGTCGTTCACCACCACCCTCCATTCTAGAACTATTGTCAAACAGGAAAGAAGACACGGGGATAGAAGAAGACTTCTCTTTACTTGTACTCTCCTTTGAAGAAAGGTCTTCCTGTGAGAGAAATAAGGAGTAGGCTCAAAGAAAGTAACGTCCATTGAAATAACAAATTTACAAGAAAGGAAATTATAGTATTTATACCCTTCTTGATTAGGAGCATAACTAAGACAGATGCACATAAGAGACTTAGGATCAAGCTTAGTCCAGTCAACACGAGCAATATGAGTAAAACAAATACAACCAAAAATATGCCGTCATAAAGGCCAATGGAAACAGAGACGCGGAAGCAGACAACAATAACACAGGGGATTGAGAGTTCAAAATTCTGAAAGGCATACGATTAATTAAGAAAGATACAGTTATCATAACATCAGACTGAAAATATTTAGGCACATTCATAACAAACATAAGTAAACGTAAGTGCGTATCAAATAAAAAAAAATCAAAGTATGTGGCTAAACTACAAGACATATATTCTCCACCATTATCAGAAAGTAACACTTGAATGTGAGCATTAAATTGAGTAGCACGAGGGAAATCCTCAACAAATGTCATGCCCTTCCTTTCCCGTTAGAGAAGACCCGAGAGAAGTACCGGGGGATGGTCCCCAAACATTAGAGTTTACAATGGAAAATGAGCATCACATTTATTGCCACATTTATTCTCAAGTCCCCCCTCAACCATATGTATGAATTTCATGAAAAAAGGCAGGAACAATGAAAAAGGTAACTATGGGGGAGAAAAAACTTCATTGAGCGCTCAATACTCTGCTCTGCATGAAACTTATTCCAGATGATTAATATTCTTTATATGGATCAACCAATACCAGATTGATTCACCAAAAAGTTCCCAAACAGTTGTACCAACTATTTTTTCGAATTTTTTTGTTCTAAAAAAAGATTTCTAAAAAAAACTTAGAAAAACACATTTGTAGGTCCCAAAGACTTACAAAACCAAAGACTTACGAAAAAATTCACAACAATTCCTAAAGAATCACAATCTACTAACCACCATGAAAACTAGCACTGTTGACGATGTCAAATTGTTCGTACGACTGACGTCAACATAACACCATGCTGACTTTAGCACCTTCTTGGGCTTGTTCTCTTGCATTGTGTATTCCTGGTTCTTCTCCTTGCTCTGATACCAAGTTGGTTTAGATGGGAAAGGTTTTAGAGATTAGATCTAGGATTTTAGAGATTAGGGTTTGAGAGAAGAAGAAAGAAGAGAAAGAGAAGAAGATAATTAGGAAAAATTAGAGAGATTAGTTATGTCTCTTCCACTATACTTTATTATATACTCACTAATGGTATACTATTAGTATATGAGAAGTACTAATAGTATACCTTTATTACAATGTATTAAGACAAAAAAAAGGGATAAAGGGAAGTATTCTACAAAATCCTACCTTGGCCGTGTTAGACCGTGACTCAGTACTCAGTTTGGTAAATGTATATGAGAACTTTTCTTGTAATCAGATGCTTTTGTGGCACTCAAATCAAGTTTTTCACAGTCCCCATTGGATTTTAAGTTTCATAAACACTCCATTGAGCCTAGTAGTATTCCACTCAGGGTTTAAAAAAAACGATTTCAGACACCGTATTGGACATAGCCGAAACCGTTACGTAACGCCATTACGTAACAGTTTCGGCCGTTATTTTTTATGTTTTTATTTTTTGCTTAAAAAATCTCAATAAATAGAAAATAAAAAAATAAAAAAAAAGCCAATAAATGAGTAAAATGATACTTCTAAAGCCAATATGAAGCTCAAAATGTGGAAATAATGAAATTAGATGGATCGAGGGTTGAAACATAGACATAATCCAGTCCAGGCTCCAGATAGGCAGATACATACACACCTGTTAAGTGCTAAAGCCACATAGAATTACGGGCTGACTTATAATTAAATAAACAATCCTACTAAAAATTAAAGATTAATGTATTAATCTTTAATCCTAAACCCCACATATGAACACCCAAAAAAATAAGTAGTAAGTGTTATTAAGTTCAAAAAAGTTGAGATAATCCTAAAAAAAAATGAAACCCTAACACAACCTAAATCAAATAAATAATTAATGTTCATGGATTTTAAGTAAAATCCATGAAACTTGCATTTAGTTAGTTTTAGTTGAAATGAAAATGATTTGTTAAATTTTTGAGAAAATTTACCCGATTTAGCTCACAAAGTAAGTTTCCCCCGAAATGAAGAACTTGCCTTGGATTCCTTCAAATCTATGAATCAAACCCCAAATCAAGTTTTTAATCAACAAAAAACAAAATGATTTTAGGAAGAAAATGGTAAGAATAGGTAAAGAAGAAGAGAGGAAGCAAATGTGAAGTTTTAGAGTGAGTGTAGGGGTTTTCGGAACCCCTTTAAACCTCAAAATCGCAAACGAGTCCTACACTCGAAACCGTTACGTATTGGGCGTAACGCCCGTTACATAACGGTTTCAGGCGTTACGTGTTCTTTTCGGAATAAATGGGTAAAGGTTCGGTATTGGAGGCAACCGAAACCGTTACGTAACGGGTGTTATGTAACGGTTTCGGCGAGTTTTTTAACCATGGTTCCATTGAGTCTTATTCTATGGAGACCGGATTACCCTCTAGGTTGTTATTGCATAAGGATCATGCATTTTTTTTTCTGCCTTTTTTCAGTGACTCGTGAGAGCAAATAATTTCTTTTCATATCTCATAGTTTCACGTCATGGTCTCAAAACCACTACTCAGCCTTAGATTGAAAACCTCTCTTAGACATCCATGCATAGTAACAAAAGGTCTTTGATTTTTTCAAAAAGTCCCGAATAATACGCGATTTTTTCGTCGAACGATTAATTCCCGAATTATACTTGACATTTTGAAAAATCACGACTTTTCATAAAAAATCGTGAATTTCACAAATTAAACACATAATTCACGACTTTTTGAAAAAAAATCTTGTATAGATATCTAATATATGAAATATGTAAGTTTATAATTTTTATAATTAATAATCTTATTTAATATCTTTTTACATCTTGCCTGAATTTTCATCGATTTATTATTGAATTTTGCCATTTTTCTTTCGAAAACTTTCCTAGATGAATAATCTCGAACTCAGACTTGGTGACTATGGTTGATATCATGTTCCTTTCTCTCTATAATTATTATTTTTTTTTAATAGTTTCCTTTTTTTTTCAAAGTTTTCCTGACTTTACAGAATTTTACTAATTTTTCCCGAACTAGACCCTCGCCGAATTATTCCGGAACCCCGACTTTGTTTCTATGCATCCATGAGCAGGAACATGTTTAGTTCCTCACTTACTGGCTTGGAACTCAAGTCGCTTCTACGCATTGTGGCAGGTCCTTTGAGTACTCCTAGACCAAAATCATACTATAGCAGTGGAAAGAGGCACTTCACCAAGCTTGACTCCTAAAATGATTGACCGAATTCTGAGTTTAAAGATTTATTCATAAAATATTGGTTGGCACGGTCTGCTATAGTATAGCAAGGTACCTGCTAGGTTTCTACCCTTTCAGTCTCAAAATTATTGTAATATCATAATAGCCCTGCACTCCTGCAAAGCCTTCCTCGGACTCGGTGATCATAATCAAAATTCTATTGAAGCTTTGAGAAAAGCTAGCTCCAGACACAGACTTCCAAGCTCTTACTATGGTAGCGACAATTGTAGCTATTTTTCTCTATTACCTTGAGAACCGGTATAAATCATAAATTCCTCATATGCAAATCTTGTTTTCTTAACCCGTTGAAGGGGAAGTAATGTCAGATGTTGCACCAACGGTGAGAGTTTAGAAGAAATTTGAATTCTTTGTCTGGGGTAGCACTCCTCTGAAGTTTATAGTGACAGCCAAATTGCTTACATAGCGATGGATTTCAGTACCAGTCGAAACATTGGTGGAGAATTAAACCTACTTGAGAACCTTAATAAAACCACTTATGACAATCATTTCACCTCACTCAACAGGTATTTTCAACAAGGCATTGACATCTACTTTGATAATGTGGGTGGGCGCATGCTTGATGCTGCACTTCTCAACATGAGGATTCATGGCAGGATTGCTGTTTGTGGGATGATTTCCCAACATAGCATCTCTAACCCCGAGGGGATCCACAACTTGTTCGTGCTCATAACGAAACGCATCCGGATGCAGGGGCTCTTACAGAGTGATTTCTTGCATTTATTCCCAGACTTCATGAAACATATTATCAGTCACTACAAGCAAGGAAAGATTGTTTACATTGAAGATATGAATGAAGGCCTCGAAAGTGCTCCAGCTGCCTTTGTTGGGCTCTTTTCTGGGAAAAATGTTGGTAAGCAAGTCATTTGTGTTGCTCGCCAGTGATTTTCATATTAGCTTGTTTGTTGTATCAATAATCGAATCATTGTTCTTGCATTCATATTTACTTGTCATCACAGGCTTTTTATGGGAGAACCCTATCAATGAACATGATTTTGATATCTGTAAACATTCAAACTATCACATTTGTTTGGAGAATAAAAGAAAACCATCCAGAAGCCAGTGAAGAAAATAAAATTCGTTGTTCAATTTGATCTTCTTTTTTTGGGTGTGTCCTGATCCCCAATATGTATACTGCTGTTTCCCTCACAGATTCTGTTATTGATTTTGAGGTTCCTTGCCTTAATTCTTAGAATCTTGCCTGGCCCAAGTCATGGCAGCAAATCTAGGAGGCATTGATTTTCTGGTGTGGTGTAAACAGTAGTAATATTTCATGTTAATTTCTCTCTTACTCTTCCATTCACAATTTCCCCATGTTTATCTATATTTTCTTGATTTTTTTTCCATTTATTATTTGGATCATCTCTGACAATGGGTCAACTACTGATTGTTCCATATATTGTTGTGTCCTGAAAATGCTTTCGAAAGCTTCAATGGGACTGTCTGAATGGATTACCATATTTATCTTTCAAGCAATTCTTGTGGTCATAAATCTTTGATCGGAGTTGGGTCATAAATCTTCAACGACAGTAATATCTTTCAGTTCCTTAGAGTTGCTTGGAGTTGTATTCAAAGCATCTTCAAACTGATGAAACCCCACAATGTTTGTAAGTGTACCAAATTCCAAGGGCTATGGGTTAGAGATGACCCTGAGATCTTAACGTTAACTGAAACATGGTCACAACAGTTCGGATTTTTTAGATTGATCTAGAAGATTTGAAAAAAAATGTCTTCCTCAATCTTCAACATCATATCCAGAAGTTGCCTCAATTTTTTGAGATTTTTTAGACAAACTGATCTAGAGGACTTGAAAAAAAAAATTCACTTTTTTCTCCAGTTTTATGTTATGATGGGGAGGAAGAAAGGAAGGAAAAGATAGAGAGGAGGATTTGGGGTTTCTTCTTGTTTCAAAAATGAGAGCTCGTGCGGGATTCTTGGTTTCTGTTGGTGTTGATGAGGACATTTCCTCATTCTCCTCTCATATTATTCATCCTCTTTTCCCTTTTCTTTTCAAATGTCAAAACCTTAGTCGTACAAGGAAATAATTGGGTTTTGTCCATTGACTTTCTTTGAAGGGAGATCTTCGTTTTTTTCTTTTCAAGTTTCTGTGTAGAACATCTAAAATTTTGGTTTTATTTAAGTGAATTTGTTACACTACTAACAGTGGTAGTTGATAAGTGTTACATACTGTTAGGTTTTCTTATCCTAAACATAGTTGGGTTCTTATGGAGGACTCTTTGGATAACTCTCAAAGAGTCCTGATGGTATGTAACAGTATGTAACACTTATTAGTAGTAAGGTCAAGCATTGCTATATCTAGCTTTCAGTGTGGGTCTATGGGCATGCCAATGCTTGCTAACTAAGACATGAAGAATCAGTACAGGAAATATTACTGAATTTAGGGAAAATACAATCGACTCATATTTCCTTCTCTAAGTAAAGATTTCAGATTGCATGTATCATTACCAGAACCCTCTTTAAGAATTCCAAAACACGTTTGAGTTTTCTTGACAAGGATTATGGGTTTATTTATGGACACTAATATGAAATTTGTTATGAGAACTAATGTCTCTACTACTATAATGAGAATTGGAGGGTTGAGGCGTTGATTGAATTTTTATTTTTAAATCTCTTAAAGTGAGAATTGGTGGGCTGAGGTGTTGATTGAGTTTTAAAATTTTTAAACTCTTAAAGATAACACATAACTTAATAGTTGAGGCGTTGATTGAATTTTTATTTTTTAAATCTCTTAAAGTGAGAATTGGTGGGCTGAGGCGTTGATTGAGTTTTAAAATTTTAAAACTCTTAAAGATAACATATAACTTAATAACCGTATTCCTCTTAAAGATAACATATAACTTAATAACCGTATTCCTTTTATATAGCACTCGGATAGAGCACGATTCTTCAATTAAAATATCTCCCCATATCTAATGCCCACCCAATCTCTCTCTCTCTCTTTCTGCCAATTGTGATTGAACGGGAGAGTTTAATCTTCACTCTCACGTGCATCGCACGTGCCACCCGCTAGTTCTTTACTAATTCCAAAAAAGGTTTTGAGTTTTCTTGACAAGGATTTTGGGTTTAGATAACAACACTACGATATTTGTTACGAGAACCAGTAACTGAGTAGCATGCATGATTTGAAATTATTAGGCCCACTCAAATCTTGCCCAAAGTTCTTTCCGCTTGACTTGTGAAGTAGGGTTCAACAATTGATAATGTTTCTCTTTTGATTTGCTCGTTTATTTTACTGATTTCATATTGATAAAAATATAGTCAATAACTGTCTAAAACACTATCAAATTCACTATTATTAATTATTTCAGTGAATGTATGACATTGAAAGCTAATATTATGATAGTTTCTAGTATGCATCACACAAATGATCCATGTTCATACCCTTTTTGTAGTTGGGTGAACCAAATTACATTATTTTACACATAATTGGTTATTTACGTATAATAATTTATTAATAGTGTCCTACTTAGGGGTGTAAATTGGTCAGTTTGGCTCGGCCGAAGCCCAACTTGGTCCGATAAATAAATGGACCGGGCCAGGCCAACCCACTTATTAATCGGGCTGGGCTAGCTTGCCTAAAAAATCATGTGTAAAATTTGTCTATTAACTAAACAGGCCTAATCAGGCCAAGTTAGTTGGGCCAAGCCCGGTTAGAAGTCTACCAAAACGGGCACGAGTTTTAAACTCCAAGCCTAAGCCAACCCAATTAATAATTGGGCCGGGTGGTTGAGTTACCCAGCCCATTGACACACTTAGTCCTATCAAACAAGATTACAACTGTTAACATTTATTGAAAATAAAGCTTATCAACATAACCACTTATAGTTGTAATAATCCAAACCAAATGGGCCATGAGAATCAAAAGATTGGTTTTCAATTCAAAATAATTTGAAAGAAAAAGTAAAACCAAACCATGTATCTCTAAGTATATTCGCATGGGATAGAGAGAGAGTTGAAGGGCCACAAAGAGAGACACCTGCCTGCTTGTGCAATTGGCAGTCTGTATCCCCACATTGGGGTGGGTTCTAATCCCTTTTGGTGCGGCAATTGAGATGTCCAATGTTTGGTCTATCTTCTAATACTAGCAAACACCCCGTGCGATGCACGGGATGAGATGAAACTAAAAAAAATGATTGATTTAAAAAAAACATTAAAAATCTACTCACAATTCAACATAGATTTTCTTTCCTCATAGTTAAATTTATTCAGTCAACACAGATTTGGCACTGGCTGAATTTTCCTGAGAATTTACCATTCTTCAACTGCTTCATTTCACAATAGACAAAAGTATATAACGTTAAGAAGAGGGGAAAAAAGCATTATTTACATACTATTATTACCAAAGCAGCCCATCCCTGAATTAAATAAAGGTTGCTTGGGACTGGCAACCATACAACAAATCAGGTTGTTCATTGCGTATGAGATTCTAAATAGTGGAAGAGTGGGATTACTCGAAACGCATTACTCATGACAAAGATTGCATATATAATAGAGATTGAACTTCCATGAAATCAATCATTGGAATAACACAGTTGAAAGGTCTCACAAGTCACAATGATGATCTCGAGGCCAAATTTTTGCATCCTCGTCTGCAAAAAAGTTTAAGTTAGGAGAGTGTACGACAAATGTTGGTCAATAAATTTTCAATCAAATGGATGGATATGCCCACCCACCATGACTCAAGTATCTCAAGCAGTTGCTTCACACATGAATAGGACCACTTGTGCTTCTCAATCGGGTGAAAATACATAGGGAGGAATCTTGTTCATAACAAAACATTGTTTAAGGGCTTATAACTAATTAATAGTGGTGCATCAATTGGGGATCTTAATATGTGTACCTTCATGTGTAAATGTGTGTAGGCAAGATCAAGAGCCAGAGATAAGGTAGATTGCTTCTCCTTGGAAAGAGAGGATACCCATCAAATGCTTTACTTTCTAATTTTAAGGCAAATATATACCCAAACATATAGAAATAGAAAATGCATACTTCAAACTCTCCTTAACGAATCTCCCATTTGTATTTATCTTCTACATTGAACGTGTTCCAGATTTTACTACTCAAGGCACAATGTGTTCTTAAGACTAAAACAATGAGTATGAAGTTAAAAAGGGCGAGTTAAGAAGGAACTATAGCATCTATGTTGATATCTAAACTTGGCACATCCAAGAATACTTAATAGGGAAAATGAATTTAAGATCAACAATTCATCCTTCTTTTTGCTCAAATGAGTATCAATTTATTAACTTGTACATATGGTCATCATTGTGTCATCCGAATTTGGAGGCCATCTGTTCGACTAGATGCAAGCTAAATTTGACATTCCATTCCCTTGACTGCAAACCAAAACTAATATACATAATTCAAAATCTTAACTGCCTGAAAATAGATTCTCACTAACAACCGTATGAGACAATAATTATATGCAACAGTCTGGAGAACATATTATGAATCAAAGGGTTATGATGGTTGATTTGCTATAATAAAATTCAAATAGAAAAGAAGTAAAGTGAACAGCCAACAGTTAGGCTCATTAGCAACTCAGCCATCAACCAAGATTTGTTAACGCAAATCAATTTTACCTATTAAGTTGTGTATAACATCGAACTCTTTTAATCAATCAGCAAGAACCAACCCAAAGGCAATCATCCCATATAAAAAAGAAGGAAATGCTCGAAAAAACACATTCAACATGAATAGAATCAAGGATCAAGATGAATGCAAAATATGTGCAAAAATACTTGAATAAAGTTGGCGATGTAAAAAAACAGTTCAATTCACAAATTCTAATAGGAAAATTAAAAAAGAAGAATGAAGCAAACCATCCATCCATAGTGGTGGTCAAACCAAGCGACATAGCCATCGCATACATATGGTGTAGTGCTTAGACCTAATAAGTCGGAATCAGAGTACAACTACCATTAGAGAATATCTAAAACAAAACTTCTAAGGCACAATGTGTTCTTAAGACTAAAGCAATAAGTGTGTTAAGGGTGATTGAAGAAGAAACTATAGCATCTATGTTGATATCTAAATTTGGAGCCTCCAAGAATACCTTCACCAAAAATTACTTAATAGGGAAAAGAAATCAAAATCAGCAATTCACCATTCTTTCTGCTCAAATGGTTATCAACTTACTAACGTGTATATATGGTCATCACTCTACCATCCGAATTTGGATCCATATGGTCGACTGGATGCAAGTTAAATTTGACATACCAATCCTTTGTTGCAAACCAAAACTAATATAATTCAAAATCCTAACTGCCTGACAATACAAAATTCAACACTAAATTGATGACCAACTACACATTGCGAATTCAATAAGCAGATAACTAAGCGTTATTGTGAACATCCCTAGCAGAGAAACAAAATTCTCGAAACCATGCTCTTGGACATTTCTTGATAATAACCAATGACTATTGCAACACCACCAACTGAAATATTTTAATTCAAGCAATCCATTGTAAAAACATACACAAGACATATGGATTCAAAGAAGATAGGAAATTAGAATGCATAAAGACCGAACAATGAATTATATCTTTGATTGATATAATTATGAGTTATATCTTCCATCGATACCATATTTTGCTATTTTCAAACCCAACAATCAAGGATTTAGGTGAAAGCCCCCTATCTTACCCACACTTTCTATCATATAATATCCTTCCCGAGTTTCCAATACATAATGGGCATGTCATGCCTCAGTTTTAAGTCTTCATGAGTTTCTAAACGGAATCTAATACATGAGGGTTTCATTTATTTCAAGTTTTTGAGCTCTATTCCCATAAACATAAAACCCTGAATAAGCAATGATCCAAAACAAAAACAAAACTCCATTCGGGCATAATAAAATTTACTCCACATATTGTCAATAACCATTACATATTTAAACATTTAGTATATCTAATCGTTTCTTATAATATGTTTTAATCTTTTAAGCAGCGGTTAAACATCACAAAAGAAGAGGGCGAGAAAGGAAAGAATATGCTAATAAAATAGAAAGTGAATTGTAAAAAAGCAAACCAAAATCAGTGGGCAAACTTTATGATCAAGTCAGGACCATGGACTCAATTACAGAGCTTCAGTTCTCTAATGGATGATCTAGAGTTCCTTATGACGAAATAGGGAAGGTGCATAGTAATGCTTATGTTCTTCCATAGACACTTTCATTGGTGTTTATTTTTTGTTATCCTTGTGAGTTTAGCAAACTAAACTCTAACCTTTTAAAGTCAGCCGTATATTCATAGATTACTAAAATCTTAAAGAGATAAATTTTAGATGATTTGGAAGATCCCAAGAAAGGGGAAGAGGGAAGAAGTTGTCTTCATAATGATATTAGAAGGGACAATGTTCTAAATTTGGTCTAGTCAACTCGAAAATGTATCAAGTTGGTTCACTTTCGTGAGGCTTTGAGTTCACTCCATACAAAACATGAACAGATAAAAACTCATTCAGTCCCTCGAGTCAACTCAAGTTTTCAAGTAAATCAACTATTAAAATAAGAGGTAGTATTTCATGTAAAGAGATTGAATTTTTCATCCCCATAAAAAATCAGTAACATAAAGAACTAAGATCATGCTCTGAAATATGAGCTAGTCGCAAAACTAATATTGGATGATTTTTGCCATATACACCACTGCTGGAATTAATCATCTACTTGCAAAGATAACATGTGGATTACAAATAAATACCATTCTTATAAACAATAAAAGACATGACTTGTTTTCCTGGTTTTTTTATTTGATCAACTTGAGATGGGGTTTGAGTCTATCTAAGCAAGTAGGAATCAATTGGCAAACAAATGAAGAATACAGGTAAGATTTGAGAAGGTTGGGAATTCAACCTGATTAATGTTAGTTGACGGTTGGAGCTAAATTTCTCAATGTTTTAGAATCGTTGCTTATCTAACAGAAATCATGCGATTAATTCTCAAGTAATATAGTCTATAATGTGCGGCAACACTATTATAAAAATCCTAATTTATAATACAAACATAACATGAAAGTTTTAGAAATATCATTATTGTAAACAACAAAAGATCTGTTTTGAGCATTTTAAGATGGGGTTTGATAACCCAACCCAATAATGGAAACTCCTAAAACCCTAGATACTATCAATACCATAAACGAACAGCTGATAAATCCTAGATTCGTAAACGATTTGAGGTCATTTATAAAAATCCACAAGTGATGTGGTGAACAGAGGAAGAAGAGGTGTACTATTCTTTCTTCCTTATTTCTTTGAATTTCTTCCTGTTTGTTATTCTCTGTTGTGCTGGGAGAGGTCCATCTTTGAAGCACAAAGTGACAGAAGCAAATAACAAACATGGGGTGGGGAAACCATTCCCAGGTTTGAGTCCAAAAGCTATTAATAATGCAGATCTTTGAAAAACATCTCTTAGTCTAGGCAGAAATATTTTAGAATTAGTATATCGATAAACGATGTATGGATTCTCCTAAACGAAGTGGTTAAAAAAATACTTTAAATCTAACATACATAAAATCTGGGTAGTTTTAAATTTATATTAATATCAAGTGTCTATGTATTAAAATAAGTCAACATATTGTGGAATTTTTAGTCCTATTCCATGGATTCTAGGGCTTCCAGAGGTGTTAGGGGTAGGGTGAGGGGTTGCCTAATTGAGATGGTAATTAGAGGCTTATAGGAGCTTAAAATCGATCAAAGCAGAAAAAGCAGCACGTAAGGTTAAGAGACACACACAAATCATAAGATGTACAATTGAAACCTATATGAGGAACCTTGCATTGGATACAATTTTATGGTAGGAGTTTTTCTTGGATACCCTCATTTCAAAAAAGAAAATTCTATCAAGCAAATCAACGATACCAGATTCGTGAATCTGAGCTAGGTATTTCTTGAATCAAGAATTCGAACAAATGTTGCAGAGAAAAATAACAGATAAGGAAAAAAAACCAAACTAATAGCGCAAAAAGGGACCGGATTCGTGAATCTGAGCTAGGAATTTCTTGAATCAATAATTCCAACAAATGATGGAGAGAAAATCACATATTTAAAAAAAAATGAACTAATAGCGCAAAAAGGTTGGGGTAAGTACCTTGTCAAGCCAAACCGACCTCGATCTCAATAATCTCTCTTTGACTTTGCATCCCCTTCCTTTCTTTGGCCTTAGTCCTAGAAGAGAGAAACGGTGATTTAGCAACTGGATTGATCTAAACAAACAATCTATGAAACAAATAAGAGAAAAATCAATCATTGATATATGGGTGGAAAAAACTGATAGCACAAAAAGGTTGTGATAAAGACCTTGTCAATCCCACTCGTCCCCATGCTCAATAACCTCCATCTGATTCTTTGGCCAATGTTTTTTTATTTGCCTTAGTCATAGAGGATAGAAACGAAAGGACCGGAGACCGTTTGATAGATTTTATAAGAGAAGAGAAGTGGGGGAGACGAGCTATGGAGGGCACAGAGAGAAGAAGGGGACATGTCGATGAGCTTTGGGATCCTATTTAGGACATGCTGTACAATTATAAACTGTTGTACTTTAGGCCAAGTCTTTGGTACTCTAAGAAGCCATATATGGGACTGTATTTGAGAGCCTAAGGTGCTTGAGAGGTTGGGATCTTTGTGTGGTTCAATCAAGAAATCCTATTGTAGTTTGTGTCTCAATCAGAGACAATGGAATGCATAATAATCTTAAGCTTGTTTAAAGTCAAAGATTTGTAATAGTTAAAAATATGGACTAAACAACAGTCAAGAATGAGATAATCTTCAGACCATGAATGCCATAGAAAGGGATGAATGTCAAGTGAAAGTCCTAAACCTAGAAGTCAGAGTGTTATTGCTCAAAATATGGGTTTCATCATGAACCCAGAAATTACTGATTTTCAGCCACCAAAAATATATCACAGCCGGACCCCTCATGCCTTATCTCAATCAAATAGAATGTCATCTACTATGATCACTAACTGATAATTACAGGTGTTTCTCAATCAACACTAAACCCCAAACAACCCAGAATGATTTAGATGAGTTGATATGATGAAAAGCTTTCACATTTAAATGAAGTCCGCCATGATGAGAGCAATATTGGTCCCAAAGCTATTGTTACTATTTTGTCACTCTGAGTGAATATCAGAGAGACATCTTTCAATTTAGGTTTCATGCTTTGATTGAAGTACCGTAACAAAATTTGAGAGAAGCAAACTGAAGATTTTATTACAGTGAGTTAGAAATTAGGACTGACCTCAAGCAAGGATAAAGATTTTCTCAAAGAAAACAGTTGGCAAATCTGAATGAGTCAAACTGTTAAAGGAATAGCAATGAATGTATAAAATGAAAAGAGCAAAGGTAATTGTTGCCTGATTCAAAGGCGATTCCAGAAATTGAATCTATCACAATATAATAGGAATTGAATAAAATTAAATAAATCCAATCACAAAATCTAATTAAACTCATCAAGAAACCAAAATTACATAAACCCTACAAAATTTGTTATAAAGAGAGCATGTACGGACCTTAGGAGACACGGCTTCTTAGAAGGATTGAGGAGATAAATCAGGTGGGGGGGGGGGGGGGGGAGAGAGAATGGGGAAGAATCAACCTTGTGATGCTTTGAATCCTGCGAAGAGAGATAAAAATGGGGAAGAACCAACCTTGTTATGGAAGACGATGAGGAGATGAGCTGGCATAGTTAAAGAGGGGTGAGGAACCAAGACATTAATATTGGGAGACCAATAGGCAATAGGAGAGAAGGAAACCTCAAGATATAGGTGGGGTCCACAAATCAACATTTATTAAAAGAGACACGTGGTAATAGCTTGAAGACAAAATAGAAGGTTTTGAAGGTATCCATGTGGATACCAACAACTATATAGGAGTAGTATAGATTTGGCTTCTTATCCTCTAACTAATGGACAAATACTACTAACAAGATACTAATACCCCTTAAAAGAGGGAGAGAGAGAGATGTTACTCTTACAAATGATTAGAAAGATATGGCATACCATATGAAAAAATAGGGTGTTGCTACGAGCACACCAATATTTACTACCAGACACCAAACTTAAAATTACTTTCTACACCATTTTTTTTTTCTATTTTATCTCCGGTCGAAAACGTCAACAATCCCTAGACATTCATTTCTCTTATTCACTAGAAGACATCCACGGCTTTGCCCATGTTCTCATGCTTAAGCATGTCAAGGAGTGCAACTCCGAATGCTTAAGCCCACCAACTGCTTTATTAATGGCCTTCTCAACGATTCTTCCCAGTCAATTTGTTGAACTTCTCAATGAAACTTTCACTTCTGTAACTGACTTCTCCATTCTGACAATATCAGCCCAGAAAACTCTTCAAGTAGCCAACTGTGCTTCTGTTATAGAATATGGCTCTAAGTTCGAATCCCATGTTCAAGGCAAGTTGATTTACTTTTACACTCATTTTGTTGCTCGGATTCCCAATTCAATTGCATATGAGACTTGCACATGATTTGCTCCTAAACCTACATGTTCGGTTTTTCCCAAGATGAATTTGTTATCTCAATTGGTGATGATTGATTACACAATCGATTATGCACCGAAGCTTTGCAATGAAATCTCATGATGTGGCCTCAACCGTTGAACAAAATGATTGCTTAAGTATAAGAAGCTTCTCTTAACCTACTTAAGCATGGAAACATGGCAAAACCAGGTAACATTATTAATTTTAATGATAACATAATAATGTAATGTAATTTGTGTTACTAATGCTTTTATTGAGTTTAAATGTAATTCAGTTTATGAAGAACATTAGCAAATCATTCAAGGAAAAAATATGAAAATGATATCATATATGAGAAGAATCATCCTCAAGTCAAAGTAAATTAAATATGATCAAGATGAAGATATTAAAGAACATATCAAAAAGCTCAAGTCATGAAGATAAAGATTGAAGAAGAAGATCATGAAGACAAAGCCAAAATAGAAGATCCAAGATCAAGTTGAAGAACAACTCTCAAGAAGGTTTAAGAGACTTATTTTTATCTTTTGAGAGTATTTAGGACTTATGTAAAAGTCCTCAAAGTTTAGTTAATTGAAAAGCCAAAGCCTAGATTGACCTTAGGAGCCTAATACCAAAATTGAATATCTTTCTAAGACCCTAAGACATCATTTGGAAAGACCAAAAACATGATAAAGATGAACCAAAAGATCAAGGAAATCATGTCCATCATTTAGGTCTATTTAAGATGATATTTCCAGAATAAAACAGGAAATCTTGTCGACGAAATTAAAGAGGAACTTTAATATCGTTGACGAAATCAGCCGCAAAAGCTACTGTTTTTGTTTCTGTCCATCCCGTTGACGAATTCAAAGAGCCAACCCAATCTCGTCAATGAAATCATGCAAAACCCAGAAAAAGCGTATAACGACTAGTTTTCAACGATCATATATTTTCCAATGTTTCACCAACGTCTATAATTTTACTAAGGCTATAAAATGGAATGATTTATTAACTAAAATGAGATGAACTATAACTCCAATCATTCACTCCAAAGCTTAGATTTCAAATCTATTGAGTTATACCCTAGAAACCCCAAAAGACTCATTCTTGAGACATTCAACTTCATACTTTGAGAGACTCTTAGTGAGTGTACAATTGATCTATCAACTCGTTTTAGGAACAAATTAAGATTGTAATCATCACTCTATGAAGTGAATGTGAAATCAAGAATCGTGAATTTTTGTCCTTGAAGCGGAGAGCTTTGTAAAGTGAAGAGATGATTGTTCTCTTGCACTGTTTAGGCTTGATCTTCGCCTGTAAGAAGATTGGTTAGGCTTTACTTTCGCCTGGAAGAAAATTATAAAGATTTGGGCTTCACCCATAAGAAGTCTGTGCGATTAAGAAAATTATGATGAATCCTGTAGCAGGTATAGCTTGAGGCGGGGACGTAGGCGGGATTGCCAAACCTCGTGAACAATATCTTTTGTTTGCTCTCTCTAACTCATTTATTTTTTGTTTTACATTGTGTATAGAATTGCTTGAATTTCATTCTCTTTTAATTAGTTTAATTAAAATTTCGCTTAAGGGAATATAAAGATTTTTTAATTTGCCATAGACCTTATTCACCCCCCCTCTAGGGTCCAAACCTTGGGCAACAATTGGTATCAAAACATAGGTCTCTGTTTTTAAAAGATTTAATCATCTTAGAAAAAAGATTTTTATTTGGCAAAAATAGAAAATGTTTATGCAATTACCCTTAGAGAATGCCAATCAACCCTTAGACCTCCCTTGTTTGATGTACAAAATTATAACTATTGAAAAGTTAGAATAATGTATTTCATTCAAGCTTTAGATAATAAATGTTGGAAAATAATAGTAAATGGTCACCACTAAAAATGTTAATGGTATTCAAATACTAAAGGATAAGGATGAATGATCGGAAGTTGACATTAGGCTTGTTCAACTCAATGCCTAAGCTATAAGTAATCTATATTATGCATTGAGTCCACATGAGTTCAATAGAGTATTGGTTTGCGATTCCGTAAAAGAAATTTAGGATAAACTCCAAATTACTTATGAATGAACTAATCAAGTAAAAATAAAATAAAAATTAGCATGTTGGTTCATAAGTATGAACTATTTAAAATGGAACAAAATGAACCAATTTCCTTTATGTTTTCTAAATTCACTAACATTATTAATGAGTTGAAATTTCTTGGAAAGATTTATTCAAATGCAGAAAATATAAGGAAAATCCTTCGATCTCTACCAAAAGAATGAGCTCCTAAAGTAACGGTCATCCATGAAGCGAAATATTTCACCAAACTTTCAATAGATGAGCATCTAAGATCACCAATGACTCACGAAGTCATCATGTGACAACAACAAGATGAAAAGCCCACACCAAAGAGGGGACATGCCTTAAAATCCTTACAAATGAATGAAAGTAAAGAGAATGAAAGTGAATAAGAAGAGGAGATTGAGAAAATGACAAGAAAATTTAAAAAGTTCTTGAAACATAAGAAGAACCTCAAGAAGAGCATTCAAGAAGGAATTTGCCAAGGAGTACATCAAGAGCAAATCGAACAAAGAAGAAGACATAGTATGCTACAAGTACAAAAAGCCCGATCATATCAAACCGGAGTGCCTTCTACTCAAGAAAAGCCAAACTTAAAAATAAAAAAAAAGGGCAATGAAAGGTACATGAGATGACTCCGATGAAAGTGAGTCGAATTCTAGCTCGAATGGTGAGGAGCAAGCCAACCTTTGCCTCGTGGCACATGAGGACGAGGTAAACTCTACCATTGATGAACTTAGAGATGCTTTTGATGAACTCTATGAAGAATTTAGAAAATTAACTTGTCGTGCCCCAAAATCCCACCTAGGAGAATGTGAGATCTTGGCACAAGACTCACTCCTCAAACCATCATAACATTCTATCATAATGCATTTAAGGTAATCTAAAATATGAACCTGAAAATTTTTCTTCAATTAATCACAATCGAATCTAAATATAAACTAAAACATAATAAATCATTTAAATCATTCATCATGATTTTCAACTATCAATTTAACCTAACCATAAAATCCAAATTTAACTCTATTATAATGTCTTGAATTCAAATTTAAATACTGATCATTCAATTTCCAGAAAATTGCCAATGATCTAGATTCCATTCACCCTCAGGATAACCACTTGCTGGATCTTCTTCTTTCTCTTCCTAAGGTCCTGGTACACAAATATCAAACCTAGAACTTGCCGACAACAAAGTCATCGACTGAGTAACAAGTTATACCGTGTATATAAACTCCTAACTAACAATATAACAATATTAATATAAAACATAAATTATGATTTAATAATACATATAAGCATATAAACAATTTAGAATGCGGAAGCATAATTTCTAATCAATCCTTATACGTGCTCATTTGTACTTATCTTTCTTATTTATCTTACTTGTCTTTCTTGTTCGTGAGTGTATCCAATAACCTGTACTGTGCAATAACTTAAAATAACTCTACCCTCATATATTGGGTATAATATAAGCTACTTACCGAGGTACCGAGTGGTTTACACATTATTCGGTGCGTACGACTTGTCTACACATTATCCAGTGTATATGGCTTATCTGCACATTATCCGGTGCATACGGCTTGTCTGGCCTTGATCTTAGACTTGTTGGTACTCAGGCAATCCAAAACTCAATCATACAGTTATGCTTGTGTGCTTGTATACTTGTATAATACTTATGATCTTGTTTTTTATCATGCTTGTGTATTTTGATTCATGAATGAGTGTAAATGAGCAATGATAAACTCTCGGTTAAAGCACAACTTAAATTATTAATTTAGGGTCCTCGAAGAGTCATCATAACGACAATTATTGTCATGATAATACTTCTAAACCACACAACTATAATTTCAGACTTGTTTTAACCCAATAGTTACCATCCATGCAAATGATACACATCATGCATCAAAATAAGGAAATTCATATTTATCATGGTTAGTAAATTAAAATGTATTCAATAGGGTTTTTAAGATACGAATTATGAAATTAAATCACTTAAAATACATTAATCTTATATAAAATGTCATATGTTCGATTTAACTAAAAACCCTAATGTTACCACAATATCACATATTTTTATCATTATCACAAACATTCCATCAATCTAACAACATCCCTTTCTCCATTCTCCATCATTTATAATCCACAAAATAATTTATTTCCCCTTGTTGAGTCATACATAATAAATCATAATAGAAAAATTCTCCAAAATCACAAGAATCTTACATGAGGAATCTACATAATAATGCTTTAATCACTTTCTTACTTTAGATCTTGATCATATTATTCTTATTTACATTAAAGATTATTATATTGGTAGAAAGGAATCCATATTTACCTCTCTTGATCGTTTCCCTACGATCTATTGTTTGAGAATAACCTTTGATCTCGATCTCCAATCGCTTCTCTTTTTCTTTAGTTGAAAGTCTCTAAAAAACTCTAGGTTTTTCCTTTTCTAGATCTCCAAAACTCTTAGAAAACTTTTCTAACGTGTAGAACCCCAAATTTATCATTCTTGATATTCGTGATGTTTATTAAATTCTATAGAAACCCGTGTTTAAATTTTGATGTGATTAAGCTTATAAATTTTATATGAGACGCATGTATTTTAAAATCCAAATAAATCACTTAATTTAAGTCGTTTTTGAAGTTAAATTGCATGAAAAGAAAGATAGTCAAAAAGTAGCAAAAGAATTAAAAAAAATTGATCCGCGCTTTGGCCAATTAATCGCCCCTGACGGCGATCGATCGCCCAAAATGCCGTTTTATCTCGATTTGAGCGATTTTTTTGATTTTTTGAGGGCCCACAACACTATAATAATCCTTATGTTCGTTGGTTGAGGGTTTCTAAGACTTTCTAAACCTAAATGAGAGAGAAAGAAGGTGATTTTGAAAGATCCAAGAGGAGAGATCAAAGATTTTGCAAGGAAAATGGTATAAAAGCTTAGATCGGCCTCATTCGCAAGCACTTAATCATAGGGAAGCGATCAGGAGAGGTAAAAATAAATTCATTCCTACCAATATGGTGATTTTAATATAAACATTATGAAAGAGTTAGATTTAAAACAAGAAAAACAAGATTAAGCATGTTTATGATATATCAATCCCTTATTAAAGATAGTTATAATGTTTAGAGATGTTTCATTATGATTTTATTATGAAAGATATTTATGATGTTAGAGATGTTTCTTATGATTTTTATTATTCATATCAACAAAGAGAAAAATAATGATTTTGTGGTATATGTATGATGGAGAAGGGAGGAAGAGATGATGGTTGGATTTGATGGAATGATTATGAATTTGATTTGAAATTGTAATGCGTTATAAAACTAGGGTTTTATGAGAATAATTTTATCAAAACTCTATACTGAAATTTGATGCATGATAAATAGAATTGTTTCATTATTTTATTGTTGAAAACATGATAGACATATATTTTTATATTGATCAACTATGAGAAATTTTGTTTATTTAAATTGATGTATGATTGACAACTTGCATTATGATATATGTTGATTTAATTGAACTATGAATTATGGTGGTCTGACTTAGGGGTATTATCATGATGGCGTTAACAAGACTGGATAATGTGTAGAGAAGCCGTATACACTAGATAATGTGTAGACAAGCCGTATGCACCGGATAATGTGTAAACCTTATGGTACCTCAATAAATAGAATACATGTTAGTCTTTATCCAATATATGAGGTAGAATTATTTTAAGTTATTACACTATGCATGTTATTAGATACATTCACAAATAAGAAAGACAAGTAAGATAAGCAAGAAAAATAAGTACAAGTGAGCACGAATAAGAATTGAATTGAAATTATGCTTCCGCATTCTGAATTGTTTATGTAATGCCCTGCATTTAATTCCCTAGTTTCATGATTGTAGGAGTTAAATTCTTAAATAAATGTACTTAAAATAATGTGTAAATCCTAAGAGAAATCAATGCATTAAAATATTGAATCTCAAAACTCATTTAACTCACTCGATTTAATGAATTTATGGAGATAAATTGCACTAAATAAAAGAAGAACAAAAAGTAGCAAAAAAGTAAAAAAAAAAAAAATGCGCCGGTGATCGATCGCCCACCGCCGGTGATCGATCACCCAAAACGCCGGCTGGGTGGTGATTTTGTGCGTTTTCGTGGGTTTTGAGTCCCTAGGGTTTCCAATGTTATAAATACCCCCTTTATATTCGTGGGTTAGGGTTTCTAAGACCTTCAAAACCTAAAAGTGAGAAAAGTTAGAGTTTTTGAGAGATCAAAGAGAGAGAGATTGAAGGAGTTCAAAGATTCGGTCAGAAAAAGAAAAAAAAGAGGCGTGAAGATCAAAATAGAACCCTATTCGCAAGCGATAGATCGTAGGGATATGATCAAGTGAGGTAAATAATAGATATAGTATTTAATATTTTGAATAGTTAACCTGAATAATGAATAAAAAATGGATGAATCTAGGTAAAAATGTAAAAATATGTAAGATGTGAAGAACCCTAGTCTACTCTTATATTATTGTTAATGGATTTGTTAAATGAGATGTAAAGAACCATATTTTGATTTCTACATTGTGGGTGATGAATGAGTAAAATATGATTTTGAAGAACTAGATCTATGAATTCAGTTATTAATTTTGATAATTAAATTAGGATGTGAAGAACCTATTTATGATATCGTTTTATAATTATTTTTTATGGTTAAAATAGGATGTGAAGAACCTATTTATGATCTCGTTTTATTATTCATTGATTGTTAAAATAGGATGTGAAGAACCCATTAATGATATTGTTTTATTATCGTTAAATCGTTAAGGTAGGATGTGAAGAACTATGTATAATTAATTGTGATTCAACAAGGGTATTGAGAAGGTTAAATTGAAGTATGTGGATTTATGAAGAGAATGAGATGATAGATAAAAAAATTAAATAGAGGATTTAATTGTAATATTCTATTGACATGTGAGTTTAATTTTATGTTTAAAATTCATGAAAATTATCATTGATGAAGAATGTTATAATTAGGATTTTAATCTTAGTTAAAATAAAAGAGAGATTCTGATATGTAATTTAGCTCGTGATTATTATAAATATTTAATGACATATAAAATGGTTGATTGTTGTATTATAGGAAATATGAAAAGTTGTATGTTTCTATTATATTCTTAATACATGATATACTTTTGGGTAAATGAATTTATGATGAAAGTCAAGCTGCCTAGGCCTGGTTACCATAGTGGTATGGGACGCTATGATTAGATATTCTATAGCCCTTGACGGTTAGTCTTAAGTGCAATTTAAACAAGAGGTATATCATTGTGCACTCACGAATGAAAAATATGCAAAAATATGAATAAAGAATTTAAGACATTAATGAGATATAAGTAAGACCAAATACAAAGTAAGAAAAGTATGTAAGTAAGAAAGAAAGACACAAAAAAAAAATGATAATATATGTTGTGTACCACCGGATACCATCAGAAAGGGCGAGATGTATGCTAAAGTAAGTAAGCCGTCATACCGGAAAATGTACTAAGCCGTCCGTACCGGATAATGTACGAAAGGTGGTATCTCGGTAAAGTAAAGTATAGTAACCCCTTTTCATATACGGTAAAACAGTATTTTAAATTATTACAAATGCATGTGAATGGGTATTGGTGTGATGATAATATATGAAATACGAAAAGTAAAAAAAGAAAGAAAAGTAAAAAAGTAAGAACAGAAAGAAGGAAAAGAAAGAAAAATAAAGAAAGAAAGAAAAAAATCGATATAATGTACAGGTTTATTTTCCGCACTCTGATGTTATATGTAAATTGATGTAGGAAATGATGAAATTCATGTGAGATGTTATTCTTTATATTTTTTATTATGATCTGTTATATATGCAGAGTACTCATTACTCAATTGATGACTTTTGTTGTCAGCAGGTCCAGGTTCAGGTTTTGACATTTGTGCCCTCGGCCCTTGAGAAGAAGAAGAGTACATCGAGGAAAATGAAGGTGACTATCCCGAGGAAGAAAGGGACCTTGATCGATGATCCTATTATTGAAGTTGTTTTATGGTTATTTAAATTCTGGAAGACTTTAATTGAATTGATAGAGACACATGTTAGTCTTTTATGTTTATGGTCCGGATGGGTGACCAAGATTTATTACTTTTCAGTTACATTATGGAGTTTGGATTTAGTTGAGGGTTTAAGTGAAGAAAAATTTTTATATCCGTATTTTAGTATGCCTTAATTGCTTCTAACATGATGAATTATTATGTAAGTCACGTGCCAAGATCTTACATCCTCCTAGGTGGAGTTTTGGGGCGTGACAATATATATACTTACATGTAATGTTATATTTTAATTTATGATTTATATTAAATATTGTTATAGTATTAGCTAGGAGTTTATATATACGCAGGGTAACTTGTTGCTCAGCCGATGACTTTGTTTTCGGCAAGTTCTAGGTTTGATATTTGTGTCCCAAGACCTTGGGAAGAGGAAGAGTACGAGTACGTGGAAGAAGATCTAGCAGGTGATTACCCCGATGCTGAATGAAATTTGGATCGTTGACCATTTCCTGGAAATTAGATTATTAGTATTTAGATTTAGAGTTTAAGACATTATAATAGACTTAATGTTGGATTTGTGGTTAGATTAAATTGATAGTTGGGAATTAGGATCGATGATTCGAATTATTTATGATGTTTTTAGTTTTTAATTCGAGATATTGACTTGATCATGAATAGTTAAAGAAAAATTTTCAGGTTCATGTTTTAGATTACCTTAAATGCTTTATGACAGGAAGTTATGAAAGTTTGATGGTTAAGTCACGTGTCAAAGTCTCACATTAACCTAGGTGGGATTTTGGGGTGCAACACTTAGGGCTGATCGATCGGATCCTGTTGGACCTAGCTGATTGATTGGTCCTGATGGCTCCGATCGATCGGACCTTGACAGATCCGATTTTTTTTGCTACTTTTTGATTTACTTCATTTTCATTCGATTTAATTACGAAAACAACATAAATTAAGCGATTTATTTGGGATTCAAAATCTATACGTTTCACATTCACTTTATACGCTTAATCGCGTTAAAATTAAACACATATTTCTATACAATTAAATAACTAGCACGAATGTCAAAATTGATAAATTCGGGGCTCTACATAGTCTCTAAGAATTCAAAACTCAAGAAAGAAAATTCTTCTCTTTTAAATAAAAATGAATTTTTGAAAAAGGTAAAAGAAAACTTACAAGAAGAGAATGAAAATTTGAAAAAGGAACAAGAAATTGATTCTAGTCGTCAAATCTCATCCATTGAATGCAATGAATTGAAAACTAAAGTTGATGATTTGAATTACATTATAATAAAATTTACTAATGGTAAAAAGATCCTAGATGGAATGCTAGGAAATCAAAAATGTAAGTTTGATAAAGCTGGAATTGGATATAATCTTAATATTGAACAAAAGAATTATTAAAAATTATTTACCACATTTAGCTCTTCAAGTACTATTTATTCATATAATGGAAAAAAGATGGTAAAGAAATTTTGGGTGTTTAACGGTACAATTCTCCCTAATGCTAACTTAAAAAGGACCTAAAATAGTTTGGGTGTCAAAGAATATTACTTGAACTTTAAATGAATTCAAATGTTTGGTAGCTCAAGGTTACGATCACAAAGCAAAGAATTAATTATGATTGATATGTATTGAAAATTGATTGATGATTGTTAGCATTTATTAATTATAATTTGGATGATTAATTGATAAAATCTTATTTGATTGATTGATTGATTAACTATATGATTGATGCTATATTTAGATATGATAATTAATGATTATTTGATAAAATATTCTTATACTTGATGTTATGAAGAAATGAATATGAAGTGATGAATGTATTGATGGTGATATGGATGTTATGATAATGTTTGTTATGTATAAGATACTTTGATGTTTTGTATAGTGAAATGCAATGGTGTGAAAAAGTATATGTATGATTATATGCTTTGTTTTGCAAGTACCTTGATAATATTGGTATCAAGTGCTTCAAATTGATAAATATATATATGATGTATTTGAATTGATATCATAGGTTTATTGAAATTAGTTAAAATTAGTATTATGCTTGAATTACTTAGCTTGTATATTATGTATCTTTTTGATGTTATTAAGAGGGAGAAATATGATATCAGAATAATAATTATCTAAACCCTTGAAATTATTGGAATAATGTACTTAAATATCATATTCAAATTGGTTTATATTGTTTGTAATGACTTATTAAAGTGTCATGAATTAGTGAATGGTTTATCTAAACTATATGCAAATAAATTGAATTCAAATCTTATTTTAATGCATGTGTTAGGGGGAGTTTGTCTAAAAAATTAATTGAATTTATATATTGAGGGAGAGTTTATTCTCATTCTATTCCATTATTATGTCATAATAAGAAAATTGAGAGATTTTTAGCCTTTAGGTTTTTAACTAAATGTAACATCATTAATTTTGATGATAACACAATAATGTAATCTCATTTATGTTACTAATGCTTCTATTAGGTTTAAATATAATTCAGTTTATGAAGAGCATTAGCAAATCATTCAAGAAAAAAAAATATGAAAATGACACCATATATGAGAAGAATCATCCTCAAGTCAAAACAAGTCAAATTAGATCAAGATGGATCAAGATGAAGTTATTAAAGATTATATGAAAAAGCTAAAGATAAAGATTGAAGAAGAAGAAGAAAGATCATGAAGACAAAGCCAAAATAGAAGATCCAAGATCAAGTTGAAGAACAACTCTCAAGAAGGTTTAATAGTCTTATTTTTAAAAGTGCTCAAAGTTTAGTTGATCAAAGCCTAGATTGACCTTAGGTGCTTAAGACCAAAATTGAATATCTTTCTAAGGCCCTAGAATATCAATTGGAAAGACAAAAAACATGATAAATATGAGCCAAAAGACCAAGGAAATCATGTTCACCATTTAGGTCTATTAAAGATGAGATTTCCATTATAAAATAGGAAATCTCTTCGACAAAATTGAAGAGGAACTTCAATATCATCGACTAAATCAGCCGCAGAAGCTACTGTTTTTATTTCCGTCTCCATCTCGTCGATGAATTCAGAGAGCCAACCCAATCTCATCAACGAAATCATGCGGAATCCAGAAAAAGCTTGTAACGGCTAGTTTTCAATGGTCATATCTTTTCCAATATTTCACCAACGGCGATAATTTTACAAATGCTATAAAATAGAATGATTTATGAACTAAAATGAGATGACCTACAACTCCAATCATTCAATCATTCACTCTAAAGCTTAGATTTTAAATCTATTGAGTTATACCCTAGAAATCCAAAAGAGTCATTCTTGAGTTATTCAACTGCATACTTTGAGAGGCTCTTAGTGAGTGTACAAGTGATCTATCAACTCATTTTAGGAACAAATTAAGATTGTAATCATCATTCTATGAAACGTATGTGAAAGTCAAGAATTGTGGATTCTTGTCCTTGAAGCGGGGAGCTTTGTAAAGCGAAGAGATGATTGTTTTCTTGTGTTGTTTAGGCTTGATCTTCGCCCGTAAGAAGATTGGTTATACTTGAATTTCGCTCGAAATAAAGTTTTAAGGGTTTGAGCTTCACCCATAAGAAGTCTGTGCGATTGAGTAAATTGTGGTGAATCGTATAACAGATATAGCTTGAGGCGGGGATGTAGGCGGGATTGTCGAACCTCGTGAACAATATCTTGTGTTTGCCTTTTCTAACTCTCCTCATTTATTTTCTATTTTGCATTTTGTGTAGAATTACTTGAATTCTATTCCTTTTTAATTAGTTTAATTAAAATTACGCCTAAGGGAATATGAAGATTTTTTAATTTGCCATAGACACTATTCACCCCCCCCCCCATATCTAGGGTCCAAACCCTTGGGCAATATGAAAGTCTTCTGAAAGAATGAGAGAAATGAATGTCTACACTAGGGATTACTGACATTTTGGCTGGAGATGAAAGAAAAAAAAAATGGTGTATAAAAGTAATTTTAAGTTTGGTGTCCAGTCTATAAATATTGGTCTGCTAGTAGCAGCACCCAAAAATTATCTTAGATGATGTATGGTAATGGGCAATGTTTTGAAAACCGGTTCGGATCGGTCAATTGAATTGGTAAAATTGGAAACTGTTAGTCAACCGGTCTTCAAAACCTCCAAAATCATATTGTTTTAAAAATTGAGAATTAGAAGAGCTAACTAGTTCACTCAGAGAATAGTGATAAAACTGAGAAGAACTGAAAGAATTGTGCCAAAAAAAGAAAAGAAAATAGTTTTTAATAATAAAAGAATACGATTGAACCGGTTGAACTGAGCACGGATCGGTTCGACAGTCAATCGGGTTACGAAAACACTAGTAATGGGTTTCAAATTGTGCAATACTCGTTGTGATCGTGTATGGGAAGCCACATAATTTATGTGATCATGTATGGGAAGCCGCATAATTTATAGAGGAGTGATAGGCATACCTAGGATCTCCATTTGCAACCCTAAGACTTGTTCTCATTGATCCATGCCCCCACTCTTAAATATTCACCAACTGTGGTGAAAATTTCAAAGTGGGATATAGATCAATGAGGATTAGCCTTAAGTTTGCAAATAGAGATCCTAGGTACCTTAACTATTTTCCTAATTTATATGATTATGTGTCGGCTTCCATCTTAAGCCTTCTTTCACCTTATCCTGCGTTTTTTAATTCTCACAAGGGTGATCTTTAGCCGGGAAAAGAGAACTTGTGACCAAACACAACTTTCTGAAACGGTTAGGTAGCATTTTTCACCTACCAAAACTGGGTTACTGCACAACTGAATCAAGAGTCCGACTCCGCTCTCATGAAGAAGCCAGAGGAAACGTCTCTGGATTACACCACGAAATGACACCTATTAATTTAATGAATTTGTATTATAAATAGGGTTAGAGTTATAATCTTAGGGGTTAAAGTTTCTTAACCAGAGTTCAAAAAGGAAACGTGTCGAGTTATGCAAACAAAAGCCGGAGAAGTTCTCTCTGGTTTCAGCAGAGATGATCCCACTCTCTCTCTCTACTTCCGTTCCCACCAAACCACATTACCTACGTCTACCACTAAATCCCTCACTCTCACTCTATAGTCAATAGTCTATTCATTCGAAGTTTAAAACCCTAAAAATCAGTCTTTGTGAGCTCGAAATCGGTCATGGAAGAAGCTCAGAACAAGCAAATCATCTTCAGAGATTACATTGAGGGAGCTCCAAAGGAGACGGACATGGAATTGAAGGCAGGAACTGTTAAACTGAAGGTTCCAAAAGGATCTGGAGCTCTTCTTGTCAAGAATCTTTACCTTTCTTGCGATCCTTATATGAGGGGGAGGATGCGAGATTATCATGGTTCTTACATTCCTCCTTTTGTTCCTGGATCGGTAAGACTTTAACTGATAGCTTCTTATTTTTCTCTCTCTTTTTAATTTACTGTAAGAGCTATTGAAAATTTGTAATCCTTCTCCATTTTTTGTTTTTCCGTATTCCTTAAAAAGGAGATTTTTTTTTTTTGGGGAAAAATTTTCATTTGCCAACAAAAAGAATTAGTTATTTTTCCTAGAAATTTGCAGATAGATCATTTTGCTTCAATCTATTTTTCAGAGAATGTAGATATTTGTTGCCCCGTATTTTCTCCCAAAAATTATAAATTTATGCTTTTTTTAAAAAATTTGTTCCGGAAAGATTGAGATTCGTTTTCCCTAGACATTATCTATTGTTTTCCTGTGTACTTGATTGCTGCCTTTCCAAGTATTTGCTATGGAAACATTGAGATAAAAAAAATTCTGTTTTGAATTATTGAGATTCCTTTATTTTTTTTTTCCTGAAGAAATTATTATGGGTATTGTATAGTGGTTGTTATTTGTTAATTTGATTTTTGCCTTTTAAACTTTTTTTATTGCGCAAAATAAGATATATATATATATATATATATATATATATATATATATATATATATATATATATATATTTTTTTTTTTTTTTTCACAAGATCATTTATTTACTGTTAGTATTCAAGTTTAGTGGTTAGTAACTAGTGAGTGGAAAATCTGCAAGCCATATCACTCTTTGGGATTTAGATCTCAGGAACTCCCTAATGAGTGGGGCGGACCATACTACTTATCCACTTCAAAATCAAGATTTCTCCCATTTTTTTTATGAGGGGTTCAATTACTATTGCTTTACTGATCTGTTGCAGAAGATAAATTATCAAAATTCTCTCAAAGTGCTTAATGCTGTTGTGATTATAATTAATATGGTTATGCATTCGAAGTATTTTATATACCGGGCAGGGTCTGGACTTTAACAGATTACTCATTTTGGGCTTACATTGCCAGTTTTATAAATCATTGCACATTTCTTATTGGATGAAATATCTATTTTGCCTTTTGTGAATACAAATAAATACCAAAATTAGGGTTTTATACATTTAGGGTTCTCTTAGGACTTGATGTTTGAAAGTTTAAGGAGACTCTCGTTGTTATCGTCACAGTCGTCACCATGATGATATACAAGCCTATCAAAGACCAGTGTAGTCAAGGCGTCTAGGCGATGCCTAGGCGATTAGCCCCGGCTAGGCGAGGCGTTGCCTAGGCGATAAATTTAATATAAATATATATATAATTCTATATATATCACGTATATATATAACATCCAAAAGACCAAAACTCCACCCCCACATTCCACAAAAACATAAAATAAAAAGTCTATTACAATCATTCATCACATAACCAAAGACATGTTAACATAGTGGAGTATTAAACATTTCAAAATCTAGGCAAAATACCCAAATTCGTGTCATTGTCCATGTATAATATTAGGCAGAGCCCCCTATTAGGCCCAGATTGCGTCAAAAACGATATTTTTAGTGAAAAAAACGATTTAGAATCTTATTACTACTTCATTATATGTTTTTATATTATTTATTGGGAAATTTTGGATTTTTTTAAAGCAAAAAAAAGGAAAAAAAAAAAAAATTTAACTAGGATTGCCCGCCTAGAGGGGCACCTAGGCGATGCAGGCCCAAAATCGCCTAGGCGACGCCTTGACTACACTGTCAAAGACACCTTCCTCTCTTCCTCATTTCATTTATTCTCTCAAACCTCTCAAAGACTGTCTCATCATGGGTTTTTCGCAATTCTTCTTGGAGGAGAACCAGCTTTTTCCAAGAAGAACTATCTATATTAAAAACCAATTAGTTTCTGCCCTTCTTCAGAAAAGAAGGAGGGATTGATCCCGATTCTATATATTGAAACATTCTGTCTCATGCTCTAGATTATATAAAGAATTAGACCAAATACAGAGAAACATTTTTTTCCCTGGTTGAGAGACACTAGATTACTCACATAAAAACAAGAAGGATATGTTGACTTACATACTTATGCCTAGTGAAAACTAAGATTACTCCATCTCTCTATATTTGGTTGAGAGAAACAAGAATGATTCACATAAAAAATAATATGTTTGACACCTCTCTCTCTCTAGCTCGCCGCCCAGAATTCTAGATCGCCACCCATACCTCCAGATTGTTGACTAAACCACCAAATTTTTACCCAGATTGCCATGTGTGAGTTAATTTTTTTAAAATAAATTAAAAAAATTAAGAAATAATAAAAAAAAAAACCTTTTTAAGGAGATATATATTTATTTTGGGTAGTCTAATACGGTTAGACCGCAACTCCAGTTAGCGTTGGTTAGCATGGGATAGTGGATTAGAGCTCTGACCATGTGGAGCTGCAGCCGAAATGGTGGGCTAATCAACTGGCCTCACCACAACTCACTAGATTGGATCCCTAATCACCCCAATGGATGAGATACAGACTTGCTACTGGCACAAGCAGGCATCTGTTTGTTAAGGATATATATAAACAAATGATTCTATTTAATTTTAGACTCATTAAATTAACCCTTAGGGTTAATATAGGGGTGAAATCTATTGAAAAGCACCTCATTTTTGCACCCCTACTCTTCCCTTTCTTCTTTAAAGCTCCAAGGCATCAACCAAAGTCCAACACTGCATACCTGACCCTAATCCGATCCAAGACCACTCCAAGCCCAATTCAGGACCAATCCAAGCCTATTCCAAGCCCAATTCTCAGCCACATCCTCAACCTTCAAATCTCGAGAGCCTAAAGATTTTATAGAGCTTGATTACACCGAATCCTGTATGTTTGCGCTATAGTTGGTAGTCGCGGGTCGAGCTACGTGGTTAGCTTGCTGGGGGTGTAGAGGGGGTAGCGCACCCTCTCGCCCAGGGGCTCGGGGGTGGAGTCCCTGGACTGAATAATTTAGGTGGTTCGAGAAAGCAAAAGATCCAATTCTTCTACAAAACAGGCTTTCATTTGAACCAACCTGGCTTTGTTTGAACCATTGCATCTCATTCGAATGAGGTTGGGTTCGTTTGACGAAATAGCCTCGGTTTTTTTACTGTAAATTTCAACCTGTTTCCTGAGAGTATTTCATTTGAACCAATCTAATTTCATTTGAATAAGCTACAAATCGTTCGAATGAGGTGTGCTTCATTCGAAAAAATTGTCTACTGTAAGTGCTAAACCTGTTTCCCAAGAGCATTTTGTTCAAACGAATCGTTCGACCGAGTATCACAGGGTTCTCTTCTCCCATTGGCCCGAACCTACTTTTGGCCATCCAATCCCCTTCTTTCTCCTCACCAACACCAACCCCCCCCCCCCCCCCCCACCACATTATTCCCCAAATTGCCCTAAGTTCCCAAAAATCTATAAATAGAGCCATCCCTCAAGCCTTTGATCCCAATCTTGAAAACCAGAGGGAAAACTCGTGAGCTCCCCACTTTGCATTCAAATTTCTGTGAGAAGAGTAAACACCCCCTCCCATTCCGAAATCCAGCACCTGAGGTTGAGATGTCTAGGGTCTAAGCCTAGGCTTGCACCCCTTGCTAGACACTCCCCTTGGACGTCCACCACCCTTGGAGGCTTTGAAGAAGGAGGAGGAGGAGTAGGTCTTCTTCTTTCCTTTTTATTGTCTGTTTCCCTTTTATTTCTTGCTTTCTTGAGTTCTAGTCCTTTTCTAGAACCACCCAAGGGTTCATCTTCTTCCAATTTTATGGGTCCCTCTACGTCATTTCTAATGGTGTAGGGGACCCCATTAAAAGGAAGGGGATGAGCACTCTCCCCTTTCCTTATTTTTTTTATTTCCTTCATTTCCCCACGTAAGTGGATTGAGGCACTGCCTAGGGTCTGGCAAAGAGTTGACACCCCCTAGCGTTTGTTTTCTGGCCCGTGCCCGGAATCAGCCACAGAGCCATGTTCGTTCAAACGAGGTTCATGTTTGTTTGAACGAACATAGGTTTGCATTTGGCTCTTGACCCCATCTTTTGTTAGATAACCTCTTTTTTTTACCTTGCTTTAGGTTGTTTCCCCCCCCGGTTCTGGATGCTGAAAAGCCATGTTCGTTCGAATGTGGTTCATGTTGTTCGAATGAACATGATTCTGTAGAAATACAGAATGATATTCATTCAAACCATATGAACCTGGTTTGAACGAACATGATCCTGTAGTAGTCCTTCGACCCCCATACCTACCTTGGGTTACTTTTAACCATGGTTAACTTGCCAACACCCCTATTTGCTCCAAAATGAACCTAAACTACCCTAAATAAAATCAAAATCTCAAAAAAATTATAAAACGCCAAAACAACAAAAACATTTGAATATGCCAAAATCTCAAAGAGGCAATTCAAGCAACTTAACACCTGCCCCGAATGATAGTGCTACACTGGTTTGATCCTGTCAGGCCGGGTATGTAGGCAACCCTACACGGGTCCGACCGTCCCCCTAGGATAGTCCCATCCCCTTTTCCAATTTATCTCTTAATTAGCATAATCACAATTCCTTAGTTAATTTCTTTTAAATTTCAATTAATTTGACTTAAACCTAGGGAGTAGGTAACCATCTTCAGATGGGGGTCCTGTCGGGGTGCCTAACACCTTCCCCAGGACTTAACTGAATCACTTACCTAGTCTGATTAGACCGTAGGCCCATATCCATTTTACGTGGGATCCTATTTTTCCCATAATTTGAATAGGTGGCAACTCCTTTTTAGGCATTTAGCATCATTCCTCCGCAAGGCTTGGCTCGGAAGGAAAGTCGGTAAATTGCAATGCTCACATCAATCAAATCTAATCTAAATCTTTGATTGATTCTAATCAAAGATTGTGATTGAGATACACTGATCGTGTCGCGCCCCAAAACCCTACCTAGGAGAATGTGAGATCTTGACATGTGACTTACTTAACAAAACATCTTGTTAGAAGCATTTAAGGCATACTAAAAATATGAACCTAAAAATGTCTTCAATTAATAACATCAACTAAATCCAAAATCCATAACTGTAACTGAAATATAATAAAATCCTGATCATCCATCACGATCATTAATCATAAAACTAAACTAAACATGATTCTCCATAAAGTCAATTAAAGTCTCCTTGAAATTTAACTACTAATAAATCAACTTCAATAGTAGGACCATTGATCAAGATCCCGTTCTTCTTCGGGATGATCACCTTCAGGTTCCTCTATATATTCCTCTTCTTCCCACGGTCCGGGTGCACAAATATCAAAACTAGAACCTGCCGACAACAAATTCATCGGTTGAGTAACAAGTTACTCCGCGTCTATAACGAACAATAGTAAACAATATAATGAACATTAACATACATGCATTTCATACTTCAGTTCACATACATAAATCAGAGTGCGGAAAAATGAATATGTACATTATGTCATTTACTTTCTTTACTTTATTTCTTTCCTTACTTTCTTACTTTTCTTAATTTCTTACTTTTCTTACTCTTCATACTTCTTACTTTATCGTCTTATGAACAACACATCCACATGCATCGGTAATAAATTAAAATACCACTTTACTGTATAAGGAAAAGGGTTACTATACTTTACTTTACCGAGATACCACCCTTCCTACATTATCCGACATGGATGGCTTAGTACATTTTCCGGTACGATGACTTACTTACTTTGGCATACTTATCGCTCTTTTTGATGGTATTCGGTGGTGCAAAACACAAACATGATTTATCGCTTTCGTGTGTCTTTCTTACTTACTTACTTTGCTTTTGGTCTTACTTATAATCTTATTAGTGCCCTTAATTTCTTCTTTATACATGTGCATATTTTTCATTGGTGAGTGCACAATGATACACCTTTGGTTAAATTATACCTAAGACTAACAGTCAAGGGCCATAGGACATCTCACCATAGCGTCCCATTCCACTATGTTAACCAGGCCTAGGCAAGCTTGACTCTCATCAAAGGTCCCTTTACCCAAATATATATCACGTATAAAAACGTAAAATAAACACACAACTTTCATATTTCCAATAATTTAGCAATCTATAATCACAGTTTATCTTCAATAAACATAAGTCACAATCTAATTTAAATATCAAAACCCCCTTTTTAATCGAGATCAATATTATAATTATACAACATATTTTATTAATAATAATACTCATGAATTATAATCACAAAATCAAACTAACATATAATCATAATCTCCCAAATAATTCATCTTACTCATTTAAATTCCTTCATACCTTCCATTCAACTCCATACATTTATCACATCCTCCTCATATATCCACATACATTCAATATAAATTCTCAATCCCCTTGTTGAAGTATAAACAAAGTATAAACATGGTTATTCACATCATAATTTAACGATTCATGAAATAATAAAGCAGAAATAATAACAATTCATAGATCTTACATATCTTTACGTTCTTACTTAGATCTACATTTTTTAATTCCTCTTTTAGATTAATATTCTAGATATGGAAAACTAGGTTCGTTATTTATCTCTCTTGATCGCTTCCCTACGATCTTACACTTGCGAATGGGCTCGATCTAAGCCTTCACGCTCTTCTCCTTGCAAAACCCCTCTTAGATCTCTCAAAAATAATTTTTCTCTCCCTTCTTCTCTAATGAGAACTCCTTGAGAAACCCTATGTTTTTCTTCCTTTTTTCTTTCTAATAAGTTTTAGAATTATAGAATACCTAAAATCCATGAGTTAAGGTCCTTATATAGGCAATACCAGAGTTGGAAAGTGATTAAAATTGCTAAAAACACTATTCACGAAACACTATTCACGTGTTTACTATTCATCCTATTTACAATTTTGCCACTGAACTTCGAATAATTCTATAGAGCTCAATTCTTATCGGATTAACTTGAAATTTGAATCATAGCTACTTTAGGTCATATAGAATTTACCTTAAAATTTTCATAAATTTTGGATGAGGGAAAATGACCAAACTACCCCTCTTATGATAGAGACAATTTTGCCTAGTTTGACAATTTTCTTTGCTTTAAACCTTAACCATTGATCATACAATACTTATAACTTTAGTTAGAACTTTATATAGACATATTTAGACATAGTTAATCATCAATTAACATCAATTAAACATTATTGGACATCAATTGTAATGGTTTAAGCAAAATCTCCATATTTTCATTCAATGTGCACTAGTTCCAAGAATAAAACAAGTTTTGGGTCTTTACTGATAGTGATATAGTGTTTCTCACCCACATTATGCTACTTCATTCTCTATTACCCACCCGCAACTGCATGATCCTTTGAAGGAGCACGTAGTTGGTTACAAATATTAGCCCTTGATCTTCTTTGATTTTTGTGATTTGTTGATGAATGGCTAAAACATCCAACCGTGCTTATTGGTGGTCACCGCCAATCTATGAAATCCTCTGTCGCATCCCGCTCATTTATTAGTCTGTCAGAACTGGTGCTCATTAGATCAGGCCATCATGATCTCTTCTCCCAATAGCACATGAAGTAGCATCTGGCAACTTGAAGAAAAAACTCTCATTGGAACGGTATTCGATAAATAAAAGAAAAAATAGGAAATCGAGAGATGTGATTGTGGAAAATTGGGTGCTTGTAGAGGGATGGATGATGATAGGGTTTTTATTTAAAATTATAATAAAAAGTTTCACAACTGGCGAGCTGTGGCGACACCACTTGCTGGAAAGGGAAAATGAGAGCTAAAGGGTCACCAAAGGATAAATGGCTCTGATATCGTGTGAAACTAATATTGAGAATTCTTGAATGATTTACAATAGCCCCATAGAAATTTTATATAGATATTACATCATCTCAAGATAGAAACTCTTTGAAATCTAATCCTAATCAAATCAAACTAATTCATCCTGATCATTTAAGATACCTATCCAAGATTGTGATAGAGATACACTGAAAGTGATACAATGTATCTCTTCACTATATTACAATAGCATTAATTCCCTAATAAGTAATAATATCATGGGGGAATTTGTACTAGAAAAGCCTTAATATTCAGAAAGTTTCGATTTGCATCCATTTTTAGCAAGTCTTCTTGAGTGGACTTGTGTTAGCAAGTCCCTTATCCGATTTTAGCAAATCTGTTATAAAGTTCTACTATGATTAGATCTTTGAGTTAGAGAACTATTCCCCTTTATTCTTTTGTAAAAGATTTTACTTATTCTTTTGTTATTCACCATTTCCGGTCCGGAAACAAACAGAGAAGAGAAGAACGAAGAATGGAAGATGGCAAGAAGTGAATGGATATTGGGAATTTGGGAGGTTTTTTAAGGAAGGGGCAAAATCGTCATTTTACAGGGGCAAAGTTGTCATACTATTGCTTATGCGCCATATGTAGTAAATCTTTTAAAACTGAACATGTATGATCAATAAAATGGTTCAAAGCCATTTTTCGGTACTTTTCCTTAATAATTAATATTTTTATCTGGAAACATTGAGATGTAGGTTTTCTATTCTTTAATGTTGTTATTATTAGTACCTTTGTTATTCTTGTTGAAAAAATTCTGAAGGACTTTGTTTCTTGTTCTTTTCTGTGCCAGACCATGTTGTTTTGATCTATATATCTATATCATTCTACCCACATCTTGCAAACACCACCACAACCACTAGCAGTACTACTTGCTGTATCACCTGGTAGTTATTACTTATTAGCTATTATTGTAGCAGCCTACTACTACTGGCAGTAGCAGAAGTAGCTCCTAGTTCTAATGTTGGTACTGGTTTCTAGTAGCAGTACTGCTATTGAACATAGTCCCAAGTTTCAATAGCCATGGGACAAGACAGTACAGCATTTGGTAGATGTCGAAGCAATCATGGTTGCATCTAGAACGAAAGTTAAGCAGTCACAAACTGAGTTACAAGTATATGAAAAAAATTTCATTCACACGTGTGGACATGAAAAAATCATCCTCCCTTTAATTTCTTACATGGCTTTCTGATAGATGAATTTCATGATGATTATTTTGTTATGGATATCACCCTTTACACTTGTTTAGTCATTTTCTTTTGATGAAGGTCATCGAGGGATTTGGTGTGTCTAAAGTCTTGGACTCTGATGACCCAAATTTCAAGACTGGCGATTTGGTTTCAGGAATAACTGGTTGGGAAGAGTACAGCTTGATTCAGAAAACTGAGCAGTTGAGGAAAATTCAGCAAGAAGATATCCCTATTTCGTACTATGTCGGTCTTCTTGGTATGATATTCTCCTGGTTTAGAAGGCACAGTCTCTCTAATCCTGGGGTTCTTTTTTCAACTAGAACATAGACATATAATCTTTCAGTCTCAACTCTGCTTTGCCATTATTTATAATTGTTCTCCTTCCATGTAATCATTTTTCATGTAATTAGTGATAATTAAGCTCTAGTGAACCAAGCTTGTCACTCTTCGTAGAACTGATTTTAGGTTCAATATTAATGTTAATATCTATAAGATTTTGTACTATGTAGCCTTAAAATACATCACATCAGACCACACTTGCATGTGTAGTGAAATATTGACATTGAGTTGGCAAAGGTAAGATGATGATAAAGAGTCACAAAGAAGTTAAGTATAGGATGGAGAATGAACAGAGTTCCAAGTTTTCCTGTTTCAATTTGTGGTTTGATAATGCATATAAGCAGTTTGCGAAAGTACTTCAGATTCTCCAAATTTTTCGAGTAGAAACGAATTTAAGTTTTGAGAGGTGGGGTTGTGATAAAAATTTGGAGAATTTGAAGTACTTTCGTGGTCTCCAAATTTCAATATATCTTGTTGATACCTTGATTTCTTGTAGCATATGACGCCCCTTTAGCTTAGGAGTCTTTAGCTCCCATTCTCCGGTTGGCTCTCCTAATCCCCTTTTTATTCTTACCATCAACTTCTCTCAGAATCTTGATTTGTTGAGTTTGACTAGTGAATCAATTGTTAAATTTCCAAAGATAACTCTTTAGGGGGATTTTGACTCATGGGTCAGCCAGGCTAAACTGAATCAATTCAGCCATTCTTTTATCTATTTTGGGATAGAACCCTAAAAAATAGATTTTGAACCAGCAACATCAATCACCCAATTTAGAAGTCAATCCATTAATCATCAAACTACTACTATGAGTTGACGCAAACTGAATCATGAAAAAGTAAAGAGGAGATCACCGTCTCTTTCTAAGGACCACCCTTGAATCCACAAGTAAACATAGAAGAATTCTCTAAGGAAATGAAATTTTATTGATCAAAACTACAAGAATCATTACAACCGTAGCTTATATACATCCGAACTCCTAATTCGATTCCCACTCTTCAAAAAAAAAAAGCGAACTTACCAAAATAGTAAGTTTCCAAACACAGAAAAATTTAGAAACAGATTCAAACACTTACTCAAGTCTTAATTAAGAGTTTCTAGACCCAACTAGACTTTTGGAACCTAAAATAGACCTAAAGAAAACAAAATAGGAATTTACTAAAAATAACACATTTTGGCTTCTAACTGCGTTTTGGCCCTAGAAATTCATGCGATGAAGAGAGCTTTTCAACGATATATAATAATACCCATTCTGATATCCGTCAAAGTTGTGCTTATTGGAAGCTAGATTGCGCAGAGATAGGCTACTTGTTCATTTGGCGGCCCAGTTTCTCTTTATCCAAACGCTCCAAAAGTTCACCAGCTGCATGTTTGACATCATGAGCTTCTTTACTAGACTTTATATAATTTACTCTGTCAATTACAGCATTATACTCTATATTAGAAAATGGTAATGGGAAATTAACCATGCAATGTCAATGTGCTCGCAAAAGATGAAGAAATGTGGCATATGGTTCAGAATTAAAAAAAAAACTCTAAGAGGCTTGTAGTCTCTAATTGACTTGACTTTCAACATAAGCCCTTCTGTGGTTCTGTTATTTTGTTTTATTTATTTATTTCTTATGCCTCAGTTCTCTGAAGTAATCATGTAACTAGAATTTTTTTGACACAGGTATGCCAGGTTTTACAGCTTATGCTGGATTTTATGAGGTCTGCTCCCCTAAAAAAGGAGAATATGTTTTCGTCTCTGCAGCCTCTGGAGCAGTTGGTCAGCTTGTTGGCCAACTTGCTAAGTTACATGGTTGTTATGTAGTTGGAAGTGCTGGCTCAAGTCAAAAAGTAAGTCTTTTTTCAATAAGTTTTACAAAGTTCTAATATGTTCTGATGAATTATTTCAGATTAAGTATTTGCATCAAGTGAAATTTGTTCTACGATTCAGTTAGTCTGTTCGTTTTTTTATTACCACTCTACTAATGAAAAGGGAATAACTTAAAATGGGACATTTTAGGTGGATCTTCTGAAGAACAAGCTTGGATTTGATGAAGCTTTCAACTACAAAGAAGAGCCAGACTTGGATGCAGCTTTAAAAAGGTCAGTAAATGAGCATTTTAAGAAAGTAAATTCTTAATATGTTTTAGGATTGTGTTGGGTTGGAATTACAGGCTGCAACTGAAAAATCATGTTTCTTAACGAGATTTGAACACTCAATTGTTAACCCAGAGTTTCTGCAGGACAGATTCCAATAGTAGACTTGACACTTTTTCTCGCTCTTTTTTATTGGGTAAGGGCTATGACCAGGGAAAAAAACACTACAAAACAAGAAAGCATAATCTGGGGCTGGAGTGCCCCTAAGATCGTCCTTGGCTAAGTTCTTGATTCTTCTTGGAATATAGCTTCTTCCCTTAACTCCTACCCCAACCATGCTAGACCGTGACTTAGCACTCAATTTGGTAAATATATATAGAAGAAATTTTCTTGTAATCAGATGCTTTTGTGGTACTCAAATCAAGTTTTTCACACTACCCATTGGATTTTGAGTTTTCCAAACACTCCATTGAGCGTAGTATTGTTCCATTGAGTCTGATTTATGGAGATTGGATTACCCTATAGGTTGTTATTGCATAAGGATCTTGCATTTTATTTTTTTGCCTTCTGCCTTGTTTCTGCGACTCTCGAGAGAAAATTATTTCCTTTCCCATCTCATAGTTTCACCTCATGGTTTCAGAACCACTACCCATATCCTTCAGTTTGGAAACCTCATATAGACATCCATGAGCATGAACTTGTTTAGTTTCTCACTTACTGGCTCGGAACTCAAGGCGCTTCTACGAATTCTGGCAGGTCAGCTAGACCAAAATCATACTATGGTGGAGAAAAATGGCACTTCGCCTAGCTGGACTCCTAAAAGGATTGACTGGATTCTGAGTTTCAATTTTAATTTATAAAATATCGGTTGGCAGTCTGCTATAGTATAGTAAGGTCCCTACTAGGTTTCTACCCTCTTTTTCACAATTATTGTAATATTCTTATGCCTACTAAGAACCCTGCAGAGCCTTCCTCGGACTCGGTGATCATAATCTAGAATTTAATGAAGTTTTTAGGGACAGCCAAACTGCAAACATAGGGATGCATTTCTGTACCACTCAAAATAGAGATGACTTTGGTGGAGATTTAAACCTACTTGAGAACCTTAATAAAACCGCTTGTGATAATCAATTTTGTCTCACTGAACAGGTATTTCCAACAAGGCATTGACATCTACTTTGATAATGTGGGTGGGCCCATGCTTGATGCTGCATTTCTCAACATGAGGATTCATGGGAGGATTGCTGTTTGTGGGATGGTATCCCAACATAGCTTCTCTGACCCCGAGGGGATCCGCCACTTGTACATGCTCGTAGCAAAACGCATCCGGATGGAGGGGTTCTTACAGAGTGATTTCTTGCATTTATTCCCAGACTTCATGAAACATATTATCAGTCACTGCAAGCAAGGAAAGATTGTCTACATTGAAGATATGAATGAAGGCCTGGAAAGTGCTCCAGCTGCCTTTGCTGGGCTCTTTTCTGGGAAAAATGTTGGTAAGCAAGTCATTTGTGTTGCTCGCCAGTGATTTTAATATTTGCTTGTTAGTTGTATCAATAATTGAATCATTGTTCTTGCATTCGTATTTACCAGTCATCACGGGCTGATTTTGATATCTATAAACATTCAAACTATCACATTTGTTTGGAGAATAAAAGAAAAAAAATGCAACTGTCCAGAACCCAGTGAAGAAAATAGATTAGTTGTCCATTTTGATCTTTTGACATAGGAGATTCATTGGTCTGCCTTCAGATGGTGGGCCCTGATTCCCTGCATGTATAATGCTGTTTCCCTCACAGAATCTGTTATTGATATTGAGGTTCCTTGCCTTAATTCTTAGAATCTTGCTTGGGCCAAATCATAGCACTGGGAGGTATTGATTTTCTGGTTTAGTGAAAACAGTAGTAATATTTCATGTTAATTTTGTTGAGCATATGGCTCAAATTTCAGAGTTGGTCGACCAAGTTAATGATTTTTTGTATGGGCAAAAAAATTCAGTGGGCGTGTTTAAGTTGATCGAACCGAATTTGCACCTCAGTTGACCGACTTGTGTGGGATTTACGTTCTGAGTGCGGATTTGGCATGTTATTCGAATTGGAGACTTTCCTTTTGTCTAGGATTCTTGTGTAGGCTTATAAATAGGTGCTTATAGGTCTAGGGATGCTCAAGAGTGGGAAAAAATAGAAAGTGATTAAGTATACTAGGACTTGGGAAAGGTTAAAGGGAGGATAGATCGGGATTCCTCTTCGGGTTCATTGAGAAGGTGACTTGAGTGGGATGTAAGGGGGAAAATTGGTATGACAAATGCCATCTCCACACAATCTTGGACGAACCCGTGCAGAGCCATGGACGAACTCATGTAGAGCACAATCTTGGATGATGCCATGCAGAGAACCTCGAAATACGATCCACTAACACCACATTAATGAGAACTAAGAGATTAGTGGCTTGCCAGTAAGATGCACTCATTGTTTAGATATTGTCCTGACCAAGCGTTAAATGCTAGTAAGGGTCCGTGCCTAATGTGAGCATCATGATTAAATCAGATGTATGGCCATCCATTCACATAGATGGCCATAGCAAGCTCCCACCAATAAATAAGCCAAGAAGTCTAGAAGCAAGAGTTGGAAATTCTCTCAAAGAAAACACATTTTTGCCTCATTGTTCTAGCAACCTATAGGCCCTACCAAAGAGCTCACTCACAACTTCTCTCTTTCTATCCTTCGTATCCAGTACTGAATTAAGCTTCGAAGTATCTTTGATAGGGCGGAAGGCCTCTCCTCAGCAGCCCAAGATCAACCTTTCATTCTTCATTCTTCATTCTTCATTCTTCATTCTTCATTCTTCATCCTTCAACCAGTAAACCCAAGACAACTGGAGCTCCGAGAATTCCTACCCACAAAATGTTAGCCTTTAGGTATTAACTTAAGGTAACATCATTGATTTTGATGATAACACAATAATGTAATGAGATTTGTGTTACTAATGTCTCAATTGGTTTAAGTGTAATTTAGATTATGAAGAGCATTAGTAAAGTCATTCAGTGAAAAAGCATAAAAATGACCCATCTATGAGAAGATTCATCATCAAGTCGAAGCAAGTCAAATTTGATCAAGTTGAATGACATTGAAGATGTTGAAGATCATATTAAAGACCAAGTAATGAAGATGAAGATTGAAGAAGGAGAAGATTGATCATGAAGTCAAATAAGACAAATCCAATCAAGATCAAGATGAAGACTCTTTTAGAATGTTTAGATGTTTTACATTTTAGTATGAGAGTATTTAAGACTTATGTAAAAAGTCCTCAAAGTTTGGTGGTTTAAAAGCTCCAAGCCTAAAATGACCATAGGAGTCTAAGGACAAAATTGAATAACTTTCTAATGCCCTCATGATAAAGATGACCAAAAGACCTTGGAATTCAATCCCATTATTAAGGTCTTGGAAAATGGATTTTCGACAGAAAATGCACCATCTAATCGACTAGATGGAGCCATCCAGTCGACTATATGAAGGCCGGAATGTTTATTTGGCCACTGGGTTCATCCAGTCGACTAGATGGTTCGGGACAAAGTTTTTACTTTGTAACGGCTAGTTTTTAAACGACTCTTTTTCTTTTTATGATGCCTCTAACGATTTTGCAAAAGCTATAAAAATGATTAATTTATGAATCAAAATACAAACTCCAATTCTTTCAATCATTAAAATCATTCACTCCAAGCTTGAATTTCCAAATTTATAGAGTTTAAACTAGAATCCCCAAATCTAAGTTCTTGAGCTATTCAACTCCATACTTTGGGAGATTTTCAATGAACTTTAGAGAGATCATTCAGCTCGTGTTAAGGAGCAAAAAGTAATTGTAAAACACTTCTATACAAGTGTGAAATCAAGACGTCCGTGAGAGTCTTATCCTTGAAGCGGGGAGCTTTGTAAGGTCTGATCACTACCCATAAAAGGGACTAAGTCTAGGCAGGATTGTTCCCTTGCAAGGTTTGATCTCAACCCGTAAGAGAGATTGTAAAAGTTTGGTCTTCACTCGGAAGAAGGTTGTGCGATTGAGTAAATTGTGGTGAATCCTTGAGTGGGCAAGCTTAAGGCGAGGACGTGGGCAGGTTGCCGAACCTCGAGAACAATATCGTGTGTCAAATTGTGTTTTCATTTTCTTACCCTTCTCTTTGCTTCAATTGTTTTGAATTATTGTAGAATTGCATAATTTCTATTTCGTTTTAACTTGTAAACGTTGAAATTTTGCTTAAGGGAGACCAGTCCAAATTAGCCAGATCATTTTCATGTTGCAACAGTAGATGGAAGACATGCAGCAGCAGTAGGCCATCATGGATCGTCTATTCTTCGACCACCAAACTCTTTAGTAGAGGATGGCGACTATTGAACACAACCGTGTGGGGTTGACAACAACACTCTATCCGTTTTGCAGACCATGCCCTACTTAAGGTCTACAAACCCGCAGCCTCAAGCGAGCATCCCCTCTTACGATCCTGACCATCCAATTATGTCACGATCTCCTCCTCGAGGTTGAGACGTCAGGGTGGCCCCAGAATGAGCTCGTGATGTCAGAATGACCCAAGGAGAAGTGCAGGCGATGATCTAGGCCAACAGGGAGGCCTTCACAAACTTGGTTGGCCGTAGCCGGGACGTTCAGACTGCTCTCTAGGTTTTGATAAACGTGCAAAGCTCCCTTTTTACTACGAACATCCTCCAGGCAATCCCTCCCCGAAAGTTTGTCTCGCCAAAGTTCATCCCGCTTGACGGAAGCACAGATTTTGTCGACCACTGATTTCATTTCTACTAGTCGATGGCTCTCCATGAGCACAACAATTCTCTCCTATGCAAGGTGTTCTCAGCTAGCCTACGAGGACAAGCCCTAGCATGGTTCCAATGCATGCGATCTAGCTCCATTGAGGACATGGGCATGCTCAAGTCAGCTTTCATTTCCGATTATATTGCTAACAAACATAAAATTGCAGATGTAGATTCACTCTTTTCTTTTAAGATGGAAACAACTGAGTCGCTCAGAGACTTTGTCCAGAGGTTTCATGAGGAGGTCCAAGCTCTTGATGATTGTGATGATCGTACTAGCATCCTCACGTTCAAGAGCGCTTTGCCCGTGGGATCCAAGCTCTATGAATCCATTGTCAAAACCCATCCAAGATGTATGGACGAGCTACTTAGCCGAGCAGCCAAGAACACACGACTTGAGGACAATGCAAAAGCTCAGATCAAGCGAATCGGTGCTAATTGTTACACATCTATGCACCTTAAATTGTATTTGTTAATCCTGTTGAACCCTTTTATCCATTACGTTAGTTCACTTGGGTGTGTTTATTGTTTTCAGGTTCATACGAGAAAAAGAAGACTAAAATGAGAATTTACAAGCTTTAAAGTTTCCTATGAATCGCAACCGAGTAAAGATCCGAGCCAAAGAGGAGTTAGAAATGCAAAACAACCCTTGTTCATTCTACGGGGCGTAACTCATTGGCCGTAGCTCTGATTTTGACCCATAATATATCAAATCGATCGCCTCGAAAAGATCTACAACTTCCGTGAAATAAGTTTTGGCAGATTCTATACCCACCGATCGATCGGTGCTCTTTTGGCCGATCGATCGGAAGGCGCTGTTTTGGTTGTTGTGAAAAGTGCGGAAAACCCTCATTTGAGCCCGTTTTGGATGTTTCTAAAGCCATACTTCACATAGATTCTCTCTCTATAAAAAGGAAAGCCACTTGCCATGAGGAGAGTTCTGAATTTTGGAGATTTGAAGGGGAGAAGACTTTGGAGATCTGTGAAGGTTGGAGGATGGATTCTTCGCGTTCTTGGTGTTTTTCGTTGAAAGCGGTGTTCCTTGCTCTCGCTATGAACTAATCTCTTTTTCTAGGCTTTAGATAAAACCCTAACCTAGTAATTGTATCATTTATATTTTATTTAAGTTTTCTTCTTATATAAACAATGATTGCATAATGAGAGAGTTGTTCTTCAACTAATTATTCGAGTTTATACTTAGTTTCAATATGATCTTATCCTTGTCTTAGGTATTATTGTGTTGAGATTGAATTCATTCATATATTTTTTCTGTGATTGTTGATATGAATTTTATGCAATGGTTTTTATTGTTGAGGAATCAGATTATATGATATTATATGCCTAAGGAAGATGAGTGATGTCACAACCCTAGCTTAGTGTGTATCGCTTGTGTTGATCGAAGATAGGATATGCCTAGAGTTTGATCTCTCGAATCATTCTTATTTTGATGAGTTGAGACTTGTAGTCAATCTCATCCCTATTGTTTATGCTTAAGAAACCTGAATAAATATTTGTGGATTCAATTATGAGGCTAGTGGTGGATTCGAATGCCCTAAATCTTCTCTCACCAATATATAACCAAAAGCTCTTAGTTTAATTAGGTTAAATAAAATATGATAGTTTAATTAGGTTAAAATCAATCAAATAAAATCAATTAATCTGGTTACTCATTGACTTAGAAATAAGCTGGAGAAAAAGGTAACGAAACCAATGCATTCCTCTGTGGTTCGACACCCCATACTAGTCGCTATTCTATGGAATTGTAACTATTATGATGTTTAATAAATTGACGATCAACTATTTTCGTCGGAGTAGTAGAGAAGTCAATAAACTCACTAGCCTCAAACAAGAGGCTCATGCACACAGCACCAAGAGAAGAAAGACCACCCATACAATCACAGCTGGAGAGGTGCCCCTACTAAAACCAGCAGGACCAGATCAACTTCACCATTGGTCTGGTCACCATTACGAAGATAATGATGAACAAGTCTTATTTTGTTTGGCCTAGGCTAATCACTGAAATTACGACCGACTCGAGAGGGATGGAATATTACGATTACCACAAGGCCCGAGGACATATGAAGAACGAATATAGAGTCCTACGGGATTACTTGGAAGGTATTGTCAGAGAGGGATACCTCAGGGAGTATGTTGTCCCTAATAAATGACCAGGAAACAACTTGATACCCCACAACATAGATCCTGAAGCGCCCGAGGGCAGGGGAGTGCAGATCGGCACCATCAACGTGATCCACCGAGCTCGATCACCAGTGCACGACCTAGAGCAATATTTCCATGCAAAATCTTGAAAGTTCTCACATACTGCAGAAGTTTGCCAAGTGAGGTCAGGGGTAGGAAGTATCGAGCAAGCCTTGACTTTCCATGACAGGGATACGCTCATCCCTGCACAGATCCCATTGGTTGGGTTTGACGACAGCTCGATGCAACCTATTGGGAAAATTGCCCTACTTGTTATGGCCAGACGGATAATCTTGCAGACGCGCTTCTTCATTCTGGATGCACCGTCACCCTACAATGCAATCCTAGGGAGATGGTGGACACACAAGATGAAGGCAATCCCGTCGTATGTTAAAGTTCCCCACACAGGATAGGCCATGAGAGATCAGAGGAGACCAGCTAGCATCCTAGAAGTGCCACATAACTCTGCCCTGCTCCCCCAAATAGCAATTACAGCGTTGAGCATAGGAGGTGGTAGAGGTCATAGAAAATCCAACTCTTTATTGGCACAAGCATGACGACCACTGAAGAGTTCGAGCATTGAAATTTTTAAAGAAAAACTTGGATATTTTTGCCTGGTCACTTGTGGACATGTCGGGCATTAGCTCCGATGTGATCTGCTAGCACTTGAACATTGACCCTACTATCTCCCCAACCAAAGCAAAAGCCAAGGAGTCTAGCCCCCGCTTTCCACGAGGCCGTTAATGAAGAAATTGACTAGCTCATCGGTGCGGGAATGGGTCGCAAATGTTATCACAATCCCAAAGAAATATGGGAAAGTGCGAGCCTTTATTGATTTCACGAATGTAAATAAAGCTTGCCCTAGGGACTCTTTCCCCTTACCTCATATTGATAAACTAATTGATGCAACCGCAGACCATTAGATGTTGTCATTTATGCACGGATACTTGGGCTACAACCAAATTCGTCTGGCCAAAGAAGACGAAGAGAAAACTGCATTTACCACCGAGCGGGGCCTATTTTTCTACGAGGTTATGCCTTTCAACCTCAAGAATGTTGGTGCCACATACCAGAGTTTGATGACAACAATGTTCAGCAAACACTTCGGAAAAATGGTCGAAGTATATGTGGATGACATACTGGTCAAGAGCAAAGTTCGAGCAGTCCACCCTTTAGATTTGGACGAGCCCTTCTCTATTTTGCGAGCTTTTAATCTAAGGTTTACTCCGGAGAAATGTATCCTATTGTCACTTCTGCGAAGTTCTTGGGGGGTATTTGGTAAATCAGCGCGGGATCGAGGCTAATTCCACACATATCCGAGCTCTCCTCGACATGCCTGAGCCAAAAATTGAGAAAGAGATCCAAAAGCTTATCAGACGAATTGCGACTCTTAATCCGTTCATCTCTCAGTCTTCTAATTGATGCAAGCCCCTCTTTGAGCTGCTCTGAAAGGACGCAACCTTCAGGAGGACGAAAGACTGCTCTCAAGCTTTCTGGGCCCTAAAAGAGTATCTGGGTTCAGCCCCCATCCTGTCAGTGCCTTGCCACGGGTAGGTCTTGTACTTGTACTTACTTGTCTTTGAGCTCGTGATAGGCTTCGTCTTGGTTCGAAGTTTTGAGGGCACGGAAAGACCCGTTTACTTCACAGCAAAACCTTTCTCAAAGTTGAGTCCAGTTACAACAAGCTTGCAAAAGGTATGCCTCACCCTAGTCTTTTCTGCTAAGATATTGTGTCCAAACTTCCAAGCACACGTCATTGATGTTATCACATCGTATCCATTAAAAGTGTGCTAGGAAAACCCGAGCTCACTGGATGAATGTCGAACGGGAAGTTGCACTCATCGAGTTTGACATCCAGTATCTCCCAAAAGTATCGGAGAAAGGATAGGTTGTGGCGAGCTTCCTTACAGATTTTCCTATAGAAGATGCTGGTCTGATATTTGACCAAGAGCTCCACGAGCTACCAAAAGAAGCTGTAGATGGAACTCAGGGGCATGATGGGAAGGCTGTTTGGATCAATTGGCAATTGTTTGTCTCCAGATCCTCCAATTTGAATGGCTCTAGCCTCGAGACCATGCTCATCAGCCCAGACAATATTAAAATTGAGAGGATAGTACGCTTGGGGTTCCCTACTTCGAATAATGAATCCGAACATGAGGCTCTATTAATAGGGTTCGAGAGTGCAACAAATCTAAGTATCAAGAAACTTCGGGTATTTTGTGATTCACAATTAATCGTGACAATTAATCGTGAACCAACTCAATGGTGTCTATGAGTGTCGAAATGACCAGATGCATCAATACGTTAACGTCCTCTGAGCTCACCTCGAAGCTTTCGACCTCATAGAAATAATGCACATCCCAAGGAATGAAAATCGACATGCGGATGCCCTGACCTTCATAGCTTCAATGTGTCAAACCAAGGACCCAAGAGTAATCATGGTGGAATACAAGAAGTACCCCTCAATCAAAGTTAAGCTCACAACTTCTGAGAGCTTGGTCATCAGAACGACAACGAGCTGTCGACCCCAAGGAATCCGAGGAATAAAGTTTAAATCAGCTCGATATACTATTTTGGACGGGGAACTCTACATAAAGTCATTTGGAGGCCCCCACTTGAAGTTCGTGCACCCGTCGAACATTGAATGAATCCTTGCTGAGCTCCACGAGGGGATATGTGGTGTCCACTCTGGAGGACGAACTCTTGTCCATTGAGCTCTGGGGTAGGGGTATTTCTAGCCGTATATGCGGGCAGATGCACAAAAATACACCCAGAAGTGTGATAAATGCCAGTATCACGAAAGTAACATCTTCGCCCCAGCTCAAGAGCTCCACATTGTCACACAACCATGGCCTTTTGTACGATGGGGGCTTGACATCGTCAGGCCACTTCCCCGAGCTCTGGGGAACATGATCTTCCTTCTAGTAGCCACATACTACTTTTTCCAGGTGTATTGAAGTAGGTCCCACTCACCAGGATTCAAGAACAGGAGGTCCGAAAGTTTCTCTTGGAATATATCGTCTGCAGGTTTGGCATTGCCAGTCTATCATCACAGACAATAGGAAACACTTCGTAAGTTGGACAATAGCGGAGTACTGTCAAGAGCTCAAGATCTAGCACATTTTCTCTTCTCCCTATTATCCACAAGGGAACGGCCTGGCCAAAGCTACGGATAAGAACATCCTGGGGGCAATGAAGAAGAGGCTAGAAGAAGCCAAGAGAAAGTTGACGAGTGAGCTACACAACGTCCTCTGGGGTTATAGGACATCTCCAAGGAAACCGACCAATGAAATGCCGTTCTCCTTGGCTTATGGCATAGAAGCTATGATTCCTATAGAGATTAATCTACGAACGATCTAAACCAAGTTCAAAGTCAAACAGAAAAATCCCGAGGATCATGTATTAATGTCAATACATCTAGACCTCTTGGACGAGCGTCATGAGCCGACAAGCATTCAAGTGACATGCTGCCATCAACAACTGAAGAAGTCTTACAATAAAAAAAGTAAGGAAGAGAATTTTTCAGGTTGGGGACCTCGTGTTGTGCAAGGTTTTACAAAACACACGCGAGATAAATAGTGGGAAGCTCAGCCAACATGGGAGGGCCCTTACGTCGTCAAGAAGCTTGGGATTCCAGGAGTTTACCATCTCAAATATATGTTAGAAGAGCCCGTCTAGAAATCATGGAACATCATGAATCGTAAACGATTCTATCAATAGACAAGAAACTTGGTTCAAAACTTAAGGTTAAGCATTTTTAACCCTCTAAGGCACTTGCACCTATTCAGGGCAAGAATGACCGATCACATGATGACATTGTTGCCCAGTTAATGGACCCTAGAGGGGGGGGGGTGATTAAGGTCAATGACAATTTAAAAATTAGAACTAAGTGATTATTGTGGAATTAAATAATAAATCACAAAAGCTACTAACAATAAACAGAGATAAGTATAGAGAGGGAGAGAGAATGATACCACACTCAAGATATGATATCGGGGTTCGGCAACTTGCCTACGTCCCTGCCTTTAAGTTTCCCGTTTTAAGGATTTTCCCACAATTCCACTAATCGTATTCTTCTTTACGGGCAGAGAGTAAGCCTTTACAATCCTTTTCACAGGCTTAGGATCAAACCTTTTCAAGAGAAACCCTCTCTTGGATACAAGAAGACCTTCTTCTCAAATGGAGCAAGAATCTTCAATTCTTGACTTACAACTTTTATAGAATTTGTGGGATATAAAATCCGAATTTGAAAGCTCCTAATTGACCTAATTTGAATGGAATACATTGTTAATGATTACTCAAGATTGATTGGAATTGAAAGCTCAATGAATGAGGGATTGAGATTTTAGGTATTCAATGTAAAAACAGAGTATTGATTGCTGGAAGATTGTAAGTGATATATGAATGATTGAATAGTGTTAGAATCATGTTTTCAGTTCATAAATAAGTTCTATTTATTGATGAGCAATCAATATGGCCATTGGGAGCACATTTAATGCGAGCTAGCCTTTGAAAACTAGCAGTTACAGACATTTCCCGCAAGCACTCGTCGATGAGTGAGTTTGGAAACCTTTTGAGTCGTCGACGAGTTGAGACAGTAAGCAATTGAAAAATTACTGTCACCCACTCGTTGACGAGTCTCTTCCACTCGTCATCAAGTCCACTGAAAATTTTCAGAGAACTCATCTGTATGAGACTAAAGAGATGGGTATTGAGCTTAGACCCATAGGCAATCATAACAACCTTATTTTAATCATTTTTTAGGCCCTTAGAATGATGTCCAAATTATACTAAGTCTCCTAGGGTCTTTCTAGTTAAACCTTTAGCAATCTTTTCCAATGTCTTGAGGACTTTACAATGTCCTAGACATTCTTTAGCCAAGATACTAGTCTTTGTGAGTGATGATCTTCTTTCTAGATTTGTGGAGCTTCACTCTTGATGGATCTTCATAAATTTGTCTTGAGCTCTTGAAACTTTTTTCCTTTAAGTGACTAGTATTTGGACTTTGACCTTGATAACCTCAAGTGGTTGAACTCTTCAATTCTTCATAACTTGAAAGATGATCTTAATATTCTTTTTCTCTGAAATTTCACATTCTAAATGGAAATATTAGTATCATAAAGTTCATTCCATTATTGTTTTATCATTGAAACTATTAAGGGTACTTAGAGTTGTAACCTTGAGGCTAACAATCTCCTCATTTTTGATGATGGCATTATAATGTGAATGACTTGGGTTGAGCTCCCCCTCAATATAAACATTTTAATAAATTTTGAGGACTGCTCTCCCTTAACATATGCATTACTGTGAAAAAGATCAGAGTATAATGAAGTTCATTGCATTGTTTAAGTTCATTCAAAATCAATTAAAATAGTTGAAACAATTATTTTTATGATAAACTGGTTATACTTTGGAATCAAGAGAAGTTCCATAAAGGATTTTTTTTTTATTTTAATATTTATAAACAAAATTTGGAACCAAGAGAAGTTCCACAAACATGATTTGTTATTTCAACATTTTCAAACAAGGTATCATAGAATTTACTAATCACAATCAAACACACACCAATGCTTATATATCATTCAAATTTTCTCCCCCTTGGCATCATCAAAAAAAAAAAAAAAATATATATATATATATATGTGACATCCTATTTTTCATTTCCACACATGAGCTATATATATATATATATATATATATATATATAGGTATCAGAGCCAAGGAAGTAGGTAAGGCAACTGATTAGACGAACGAGATATTGATGAATGTTATGTATTGCTGTTATGATTTAATCACATTAGTCAATACAGAAGGTTTAATCTTGTGTAGAGCTTTAAGACTCAAAGATAAACTTAAAAGAGATCAAGTTACTAGCAGAAAAGAACTTGGTTCTTTCTGTGAACAATTTGGTTTTGATTGTGAAAGAGATAAAACCTATAAACACAAAAAACCACGGTGGGCGCCATGATGATATTTGTTTTTGTGTGGTTTAATATTGATTCTTCTGATTCAGAACCTCTTAAATCAAACTGTCAATGTCCTCAATGTGTTAAAAGTATTAATATGATTACTCAAGAACAAACATTTCTTTTAGATTTAATTGATAAAATCCAAGATCTTCAATTACAAAAAGAAAGTTTAATCAAATTAAAAGATAATCTCAAAGGTAAACAACCTCTCCAAAAGACTATTTCTTACAACATTGATAAACACAAAAAACCAAAACACAAATATATTAAACCACACAAAAACAAATATCATCATAAAGGAATAGAAAAAGATAGTCAATACTACAAACAAAAATATTCTAAACAGAAATCGAGATCTAAATATCAAAAGAAACTTCCTTCAAAAATGTCAAAATGGTTCTCTCAATCTAAACCATCTTCTTTAAAACAACCCAACAAATTCAATAAACCTCCAATTTGTTTCAATTGTGGAAAAGAAGGACATCTTAAACCCAATTGCCCTGAAGAAGCCAAAAAGAAAATTAATGTAATTAATTCTTTAGACATTTCTGATGAAATCAAAGAGCAATTAAAACAATTAATCCTCAATTCATCGGATGATGAAATACCTCAAATTGATGAAATTTACACAAGTACTGATTACTCAATTTCTGATTCTTCTGATTCAGAACCTCTTAAATCAAACTGAAGGATATAACTATTCAAGATTTACAAACTGAGATTAATTCTATTAAACAAGATATCTCACATCTTAAAAATAATACTCATTTTGAAATTACTCAACTTAAAAATCAAATTTCTCAAAAATATTATATACCACATACACATGAAATCACTTCAGATAACGAAGAACCAAATGATCAAAATACAGAAGAACAAATAGAAAAACGACAGGAATACATCAACTTAATCACCCAAACAATCCAACAAAAATGGTTAGTCAACATATCCATTATAGTAAACAAAGAATTCAGACTTGATACAATAGCTCTTATTGATTCAGGTGCTGATTTAAATTGTATCCAAGAAGGTTTAATTCCAACCAAGTATTTTGAAAAAACAAAAGAAATTTTACATACTGCAAGTGGAAGTCAACTTAATATAAAATACAAATTAACAAAAGCTCATGTATGTAATGAAGGGATATGTATCTCTACACCCTTTATATTAGTAAAAAATCTTACAAGAAAAGTTATTTTAGGCTCTCCTTTTATAACTTTAATCAAACCTTTCACAGTAACTCATGAAGGAATTCAAACAATAATTAATACTCAAACTATTAATTTCCAATTTATCAATCCACCACATCTTAAAAACATTAATATAATCAAAGAATATTCCATATTCAAAGAACATCATATTCATTTAATAACCCAAAAACAAAAACAAATCTGTTTTCTAAAAAATGAAATACAATACAAAAAGATTAATGAACAACTCAATGATTGGAAATTACAACAACAAATTAAGAATTTTGAAGAAAAACTCAAAACTGATGTATGTTCAGACTTTCCCAATGCTTTTTGGCATAGGAAAAAACATATTGTTGAATTACCGTATATCAAAGATTTTAATGAAACAAATATCAAAACTAAAGCAAGACCAATTCAAATGAATCATGAATTGTTAGAATACTACAAAAAAGAAATTCAAGAATTACTCAAAAAGAAATTAATTCGTAAATCTCAAACTCCTTGGAGTTGTGCGGCTTTCTATGTTCAGAAAAATGCTGAGATAGAAAGAGGAACACCAAGATTAGTAATCAATTACAAACCTCTCAATGATGTTTTACAATGGATAAGATATCCAATACCAAACAAACAAGATCTTTTACAAAGATTAAACAATGCAAAAGTCTTCTCAAAGTTTGATATGAAATCAGGATTTTGGCAAATACAAATTTCAGAACAAAATAAATACAAAACTGCATTCACAGTTCCTTTTGGACACTACGAATGGAATGTCATGCCTTTCGGCTTAAAAAATGTTCCTTCAGAATTTCAAAACATAATGAATGAAATATCCAATCCTTACACACAAATTTTAATTGTATATATTGATGATGTTTTAATATTCTCAAATTCAATTAATCAACAATGGGAATACCTCAATACATTCTTTCCAATAATCAAACATAATGGCTTAATTATATCTTCATCAAAAATTCAACTATTCCAAACAAAAGTAAGATTTCTTGGTCACAACATTCAATTTGGAATCTTCAAAACAATCAATAATTCTATTAATTTCAATTATAAATTTTCTAAAGAAATAAAAAATGAAACTCAAATACAAAGATTTTTAGGAAACCTTAATTATAAATTAAGTCCTTACAAAAGTATTAATACAATTAACAAATTTTCAGAAAAAATCTTAATATGGAAAAATCTTAATGTAATAAAAATACCAAAACAAGATGAATTACTTGTATATGTGGCATTAAGGATTTATGATAGATATCTTCCCAAAAGTTTCATATATTACTTAGAAGAACAAAATATATTTCCAAAACAGTTTTTCAATTTTCTCAAAAATTTATTTCAAGCATATTTGGATAATATAAATAGTCAAGTATTATTATCTTATTTTCAGGACAGAATGGTTCGAGAAAGATCTTCAAAAGGGTATAATTTTGGTAATATTCATCTTCAAAATGTTCAACAAAGGAAATATATTTATCCTCATAAAACAAATGGATTATCAAATTTGAAAATTTGTCTTTTGGATAATTTATGGCATAGTAAATCTCTCAATTCTCCTCAATTATTGGAAAAATCAATTAATGCTCTGCAGCATTATTTCTTATCTAACAAAGCTCAAAGTTCGAAAACCTCAAAAGGTCCTTATATTTCTTTGACTGATAGGATCTCAGAAAATCCTCAATTTTTCTCAAACCTGATTCTCAATCCAAAATTATCCTTGTGTGAAGCCTTTCGAGTCAAATTAAGAAGTCAAGTTCGAACTCAATTACCAGTCAATATCCAACAACTCATCTTTTCAAAATCTCTTGATCAATATCATAAATGGATTCAAGTGTTTTCTCAAATTGAAGCGAAAACTTTTCAAATTCCTAATTCAAGGCTTATTCATTGTCATCCTTATAACCTTCTCAAAATATTCAATATGGATCCAAAACTTCAAGAAGAAAAAATATGGTTATTTGAAAATGGTTTTACAAGGGGAATTTATTCCTACAATCAAAAAGATTTAATTGGTTTTCCAGAATGTATCATTGATGCATGTCTGCAACAAAGAATAGCAAAACCAGATCTATTCCTTTTCTTAGAAGTCCTAAGTTCTTGTCCTGAATGGTCTGACAATGGTTACCGTCATTTTCCAACCAGTCATGTGATTCTCATCCATGACAATGATCCCTGTTACAATGTCCCTGCTTGCAAAAGAACAAAACCCAACTATCACAGACTAGATATTCAAACCCGAAAAATTTGGGGACTTAGTCATATTTACCAGACCCTCAAAACTTGTCCCTGGAATGTCATGATTGACACAGGAAGAATCGTTATTTTAGCCAAACCAGTCCCAAGCAATTCAGACTTTCATCCCATTATATATCAAATTACTAATGGATTAGTAAATTCTTCAAATTATGTTCAAAAGGTTCTATGGGATAATTTCCATGAACATCCAGAATATACGGATTTCTATGATCCAACAACAGGAGAATGGATTCATGAAATAGAAGATGACAGCTCAGATTCAGAAGATAATCAAGGTGATTTTTATCTCAATCTTCAAGCAGTATGGGGTCCACAAAATAATGATGATGATTGGGCAGAAGAAGATTTATTTCAAGACAATTAAAACAAAGTGCGGAATTTAAAATTTTATCAAATAATGACAAAAAGAAAAGACATCAATTCAAGCTCAAAAGAGTGCAGTACACAGCAACGACATCAGCCAAACAGTGATAACAGCGGGAAAAATCAAAATACAGTATGCAATGGAGAAAAGTCAAAAGCAAATAAGTGAAAGCTGACAGCCAACAGAGAAAACAACAGTACAACAAGTTACTGAAGTGAAAGCAAAAGAAGACCAAGTGAAAGCAGACAAAAGACAAAAGCAACCGAAAAAGTCATTCAAAAGCAGTCAAAGTTCAAGATTCGTCTAAGTTGCTCAATCAAAAGCAGTCAAAAACAAGAAGTAAAAGACACCGAAAGCAAGTTACCAAGAGTTAAAGCAAAGTTAAATATCAAATACTCAAGTGAAGATTCGTCAAGCAATCTATAAGTTCAGAAGTTCAAGCCGTCTACAAGGGAGTTCAATTGGAAACCTTAAGCCTTAGTCTTAGTTCTCAACCTTGTAATCTTTTCCTTTCTTTGTTGAAGTTCAACATTCTTCCTCTTTTGTAACCTTCCTCTCTTCTCTTCTTTCTTTTTCTTTTTTCAAGTATGGTGCTGTAAGCGGGAGATTACTGCATCCAATCTGTAACCATCAGTTCAAAAGGTATTTTCAATTATCAATGTAATTTTGATTTAATGTTCTTCAATATATGAAATAGTTTTCTTTCAAATTATTATGCCTTTCGCTCTTCAAATTATTTTCACACTGCACACTGTTTAACTGAGAGACCGCTGTAAGCCGCGGCTATTCTGCACTAGAATAGAAAAGCGCAACTGTGTCCTGAATCTCAGGACTAACTAGAACAGTACTGTGCACTCAAATGATATGTATTTTCCGCACTTATAATATCATCCATGCCTGGGATAGAATATATATATATATATATATATATATATATATATATATCAAACAAAGTCTGATTACATGATGGTTCAGCCATTACACCTAGCAACAAAAAGTAAGAGGTAAAAATCCAAAAACAGTTAAAAAAAAACAGAGAAGAGTCTTCATCACAACTTCTGCCTCTTAGTTGGTCTGTTAGGCTTGAATGTAGGGTTCTTGGGCTTGGAAGTCTTGGATAAGTCTTGAGAAGAATCAGAAGAGATCTCAACTGGTTGCTCTTGAGGTGGCTTCTCAATCTTGGGTTGAGGCTACTCTTGAGGTTGCTCTGCTTGAGGAGCTTGAGAAGAAGTTGAAATTTCCACAACATTAGGAATAGGTACCAGCTCAAGCTTCTTCTTGATAAGCAGCATTTCAGAGGCAATTTGATCAACCTTGGCAACCATCTCTCCAACTACTAGGGCCTGGGAATCTAATAGGCCTGCCATGTGCTAAATATAAGTGGCTTGGAAGTTCACAGCCTTCCCCACACTAATCAGGTCATCACTGTGCCTGTCACTCACAACTGAAGTCTGTATAGCCCTCCTCTCAATCATAGAAATGATGGAGTCCACTTTGTTCTTCACAATTTGACTGGATATTTCAATTTCAGCTAGCCTAGGCTCGAGCAACTCATCTCTCTGCCTCATCTCAGTCTGAATCATCTCCATCCTAGACTCTAGAGAGGATAACTTATCTCTAGTCTCAGACTGGAACAACAACTGGCTCTGCCTCAACTCAACCTGGAATTGCTCCATGCTTGAAGCCATGGAGGCAATCTGGAGCAATCAACATACTCATCTGCTCAACTAAAGGTGCAGGCCTGGCAGGAGAAACAAAGGGCTGCTGCACTGGATCCTCAAATAGAAATGAGTCCTATCTCTGTGAGGACTCAGGAAGGTCAGCATCTATCATCACATCTGGCCACTTTGGCCTAGTCTTGGTCTCTGGTGGTGCCTCATCATCTGACACTGCCTGATCTACTACAGGAGAAGAGTGAAGGATAGGGGAATGGGCAGGTGAGAGAGAAGGAGAGTGAGTAGGAGATGGAATGAGATCATGGGAAGAAGGGAGTGGGATTGAGAAGTCATCAATGGTGGAAGGAGCAGTAGAGTGAGAAGGTGGAGGAGCAAAAGTGTCTGGAATGAAAGAAGGAGTAGAAGAAGGGATAATTTGAGATTTTGGAACCCAAACATTACTAGCCTCTATAAATGTGTATCCCATGCGCATGATGGTTGCCTTGGAATACACATTAGAGTAAGTAATAGATTTCTTGTCTTGATAGGTAGACAAGGGGACTTTAAAGTGCTTAAAGATTCTAGTTAGGGCAAGACCAAATGGCAATCTGCCAGAGGACTTCTTTGATGCATCCTTTATGACATGAGCAGTGATAAAAGAAAGATCAATATGTTTGGTGGTTAAGATACACCAAATCAAAAAAAGACATCGAAGAAGGTAATAAAATCTCTACCACCACCTCTAGGTATGATGTCATAGGTAATGATGTGGTGAGCAAGCTTAGCATCAAGGGTTAGGTCCTTGAACTTAGGAGGGTTTTGAGTAGTTATGTCTTTTTTGATACACATAACTTTCAGGGCTTCTATAACATCAAATCCCTTATGGGAAACCCACTGATTTGTGATATAAATTTGGAATTCCCTAAGTGGTAATTTGAGTATAGTTCTAAGCTCTACTAGATTGAAAGAGATGAGTTTAGCATGAGCATAAGAAGTGAATGTCTGAGAGGTTTTATCAAAAGTGAGATTGGAGTAAACTTGTTTTATGAGGTCTGGGTACATGGGCTCTCTAAGAAATTTATGCCATTTGAGGGCATGAAATTTAGAAGCAATAACATCTAGCCCTATGTTTTTGAAAAGATCAAAATCGGGAACCTTACCCAACACAGGTTCTCTTTTGATGAAAATTCTCGTGTAGTTCTCCTGAGCAGCCTTGGTGTTGAATAGATTTGGCGTTTCTTCCTAGGAAGCCTCTCCAACTTTCTGCTTCCCTTTTTCTACTGCAGAGGGCTTCTTCTTGGCTTTCGGCATTGAGGGGTTCTTCATCCTTGGGGACATGATTTGAGAGAAATGGATGACTAGGAATAAAAAGCTTGATCTTTGTTGAGTTTGGAGATGAAGGGAATGGGGTTTAAAGGATTCGGAATGCGAGGGAACACGGTTTTGAAATATGAACAGTGAAAAATTATGTTTAAATTTATAAATCCGTGGTCACTCGTCGACGAGTAGGTTTGACTCATCACCGAGTGACTTTGAAATCTTAAAAAAAATAAGTCACTCGTCACCGAGTAGCCAGGACTCGTCACCGAGTGGCTGAATTTTGGCTACTGGAATGGCTTCAAAACCACAATTCAAATAAGAATGTACTTCAAACACAATTCATCAAGCAACATATATCATCATGAAGCATATTTTTACCAAAAATTTTCAATTTTTAAACCTAGACATCTTTTTATTAAATGTCACATAGTTTAGTCACGCCTAATTCTCTTCTTAATGTACTAAATCTATCATAAGGGAGTGGTTTAGTAAATATGTCTGTAAGTTAGTTATTTGTTTTAACAAATTCCAACATTACATCCCTATTTTGAACATGATCCCTTATGAAATGATATCTAATTTCATTGTGTTTAGTTCTAGAATGTTGAATTGGATTCTTAGTCATACATATAGCACTTGTATTATCAATTTAATTGGAATTTTGTCATAAAACAATTTGAAGTCTTCTGATTGTTATTTCATGTATAAAGTTTGAGCACAACAACTCTCAACTGCTAAATACTCAGTTTCAGCTGTAGATAGAGTTATAGAGTTTTGTTTCTTACATGATCATGAAACTAATGGGTGTCCCAAGAAGTGACAAGTGTCACTAGTGCTTTTCCGATCAACTTTGCATCCAGCAAAGTCAGCATTAAAATAACTAACTAGTTCTAGTGATGTGTTCTTAGGATACCATATACCTAATTCAATTGTTCTAATTAAATATTTGAAGATTCTCTTTATTGTTGTCATATGTGATTCTTTAGGATTAGCTTGAAATCTAACACATATGCACACACTGAACATGATATCAGGCCTACTAGCAGTCAAATATAATAAACTACCAATCATACCTCGATATCTTGTTTCTTCCACACTAATGTCTTTTTCATCTTTATCCAGCTTTGTAGATGGACTCATGGGAGTATCAGCTTCCTTTGAGTTGTCCATCCCAAATTTCTTGAACAGCTCTCTTGTGTACTTGGCTTGATTGATGAAGGTGTTTTCCTTTGTTTGCTTGATTTGAAGCCTGAGGAAGAAGTTCAATCTCCCATCATGCTCATTTCAAATTCATTTTGTATGAATTTAGCAAATTCTTGACAAAGAGATTCATTAGTAGATCCAAAAATAATGTCATCAACATAGATTTGCACTATAAGCATATCATCATTTTTGGACTTTATAAATAATGTAGAATCTATTTTTCCTTTAATGAACTCATTTTTAAGTAGGAAGCCATTTAATCTATCATTCCAAGGTTTGGGACCTTGCTTTAAACTATAAAGAACTTTAGTGAGTTTAAATACATGATTAGGCATTTTATGATTTTCAAAGCAAGGAGGTTGTTCAACATAAACTTCATTCAAAATAAATCCATTTAAGAAAACACTTTTGACATCCATTTGATATAGTTTAAAATATTTAAAACTAGCATATGCAAGCAACATTCTAATAGCTTTAAGTCTAGCAACAAGAGTAAAAATTTCATCATGATCAATTCTGATTCTTAGTTGTATCTTTGAGCTACTAGTCTAGCTTTATTTTTAACAATATTTTCACTTTCACCCACTTTATTTCTAAATATCCATTTAGTATCAATTATAGATTTGTTTTTAGGTTTAGGTACTAAATCTCATACTTGATTTCTTTCAGATTGATTTAATTCCTCTTGTATAGCAGTTCCCCAAGATTAATCATTAATTACTTCAAGGGCATTTTTAGGTTTAATTTGAGAGAGGAATGCAAGGTTATTACAAATATTTCTTCTTGTTCTTATACCTTATTCCATATTACCAAGTATTTGGTCTTTAAGATGATCTTTTATTAATTTCCATGCCTTAGGAACTTGAATTTCATTTTCTTCTTCATTTTCATCTAAGTTTTCAACTTCTAATGTTTTATCATCATTATCATTATCTTGATCTTTATTATCATTTTTATTGATTTCTAAATTAGCAATATCTTTAGAAATTATTTCAATTTTGTCATTTTGAATATCATCATCAATTTTCTTGATTTTAAAATGATTGGATTCATTGAATATTATATGCATGAATTCTTCTATAATTAGGGAAGTTTTATTAAATACTTTATACGCTTTGCTATTAAAAGAGTAACCAAGAAAAATTTCTTCACTAGATTTTGGTTTAAATTTCTTTAAGTTGTGTTTGTTATTAAGAATAAAACATTTACATCCAAACATCTTAAAGTAACCAATATTAGGTGATCTTCAATTCCAAAGCTCATAAGGGGCTTTATTTAATTTGTTTCTAATAACAACTCTATTGATTATATAACAAGATGTATTGATGGCCTCAACCCAAAAATAGTTAGGTAAATTATGTTCATTTAACATTGTTCTACCCATTTCTTGCAAAGATCTATTCTTTCTTTCAACTACTCCATTTTATTGAGGAGTTCTAGGGGCGGACAAGTTATGGTTGAAACCATTATCTTCACAAAAAGATTCAAGCTCTTTATTCTTGAATTCTCCACCTCTATTACTTCTAATATTGTTAATAGAGTAGCCATTTTCATTTTGAACTCTTTTATAAAATTTTTTAAACAAAACATGCACTTCAATTTTATGAGATAAAAATAATACCCAAGTGAATTTAGAATAATCATCAACAATAACAAAATTATAGAATTTGCTACCTAAACTAGCAACATCATTAGGCCCAAATAAATCTATATGCAATAATTCCAATGACTTAGAAGTTGATATTTCAAGTTTCTTTTTAAATGAAGATTTAATTTATTTTCCTAGTTGGCAAGCATCACAAATTTTATCTTTTGAAAATTTGGTTTTAGGTAACCCTTTTACAAGTTCTTTTCTAGATAATTTAGAAAGTAAATTCATACTTGCATGACCTAACATTCTATGCCATAACCAACTAGTTTAATTCATAGCCGAAAAACATATTAAGTTTTAAGAAATTAATTCATCAAAGTCAATTGTATATACATTTTCATATCTATAAGTAATGAACATTGTATTAATGTTGTCTTTGTCTTAAATGATGCATACATTGGACTTAAAAGATACATTTAAGCATTTATCACATAATTGATTAATACTAATTAAATTATGTTTGAGACCATCAACTAGTAAAACATTTTCAATAAAAGTAGTAGAGTCCTTACCAACATTACCTATACCGATGATCTTTTCCTTTGCGTTGTCCCCGAAGGTCACATGCCCCTCCATCTTTAGGAGTGATTGAGATAAAAAGTTTTTTTGTTCCCCGACATGTGCCTAGAGCATCCACTATCGAAAAACCATCTTGACTTGTAGGAGTTAGATTTCAAACACACCTACAAGACAAGATTTAAGTAACTCCAACATATGTTCCTCCCGGTACCCACATAGTTTTGGTTGGAAGCCAAATTGATTTTGATTAGTCACTACAAGAAATCTACCTGATAGATACGGAATATTAGACACGGAAATTATTCCGTGTCTAATAACTATTTATAGACGTGGAAATATTTCAGTCTCTAATGTTCCGTATCTAATGATGATAATAGGGTTGCTGGATAATATATTTATTAGAGACGGAATTTTTTCCGTGTCTAATAGTATTAGACACGGGTATGGATTTTAGGGACAAAAATATTTTCGTGTCTATATTTAATTATCATTAGACACGGAAATATTTCCCTGTCTAATACTGAATTTGATATTTCCCGTGTTCCTAACCCGCAAAACTTCATTTTTCCCCCATTTTCTCTTCTCTATCGCACCTCTCTCTCTCTCTCTCCTTCTCCTCCCAGCTCTGACGACCGCCGAGCAACGCCACCGCCAAGCTTCGATCACAGTCCCCGCGAAGCTCCGATCCCCACTGTAAGTCCATGTCGTACCCTATCCCATTCCAAACAGCCCCAAAGTCTATGGTGCTTCGAAGACCCCATCCTCTGATAGATTGCTCATTCAAATCAACCAAATTTGGTTGATTTGAATAGTCCAGCCACCCTTGTTTATAATATCACCTAAGGCAAAAATAAGCGAAGTGCACTGACTGCAACCATTTTAATTTTTTTTTAATGACATCTAATAGTGTCACGGTTCTCCGACCCCCCAATTTTTTTTAAAAAACAATTGTAGTTGATGAAATTTCTCTAATGAATTGCTTTTAACTACTGTTAAAGGTATGTTGTATGTGATAATTGTGGATTTTATCATAGAGAGGTCTTCGTTGTTGATGGTTGGATGAATGAAGTATTTTCTTTCATTCTTCATTTAAGTATGAGACGTGAAATGTATATAGTATTTGAGAAAATAATGTCCACAATTTATTTATTGTAAGATATTAATACAAAATTACATTGCATGCCACTTTTCGTTATTAATTTCTTCCATTAAGGAAAACTTGCTTTTTGCCTGTAATTGTGGTTGCTACTAATTTTTTGATGCTTCATGTTCATATTTTCTATTTGTCTTTCTTATGAAATTTAAAATATTTATCTATTAAATTGTTATTTCGTGTTTCAATACTTAGGTGTAGTTGATATATATATCCAGTTCGTCATGTGGATTGAGCTTTTTTTGTTTCTCTTCCTATTTGTTGTGGTTGGATGTCCATAAATGTTTTATAATTTCTTCACAATTTTTTTGTTCGATGCATTGCACAAGGTGTGTTCTATTTATATATAAGAGATTACTATGAGTAGGAGATAATCAGAGCTCTTCAAAACATGCCTTATTGCAGGGGTAATTTAGGAATTATAAATATAAGCTTAGGATATTTTTGTTATATAAAATCATTTTACATGATTCTCAAAAGGATTTTGCTATTGAGACCGTCTTAGGGTCAAGACCACCGAGACCGTGCTCTAAGAGTACGGAATTTTAGGTGGGACCCATTTCACATGGTGGGCCCCACCTAAAATCCTGTGCTGCGAGAGTTGGTCTTAGTGGTCTCTGCCCTAAGAGGGTCTTAAAAGCTTTATCCTTAACGAAATATCCATATCAAGGCATATTTTGGGTGGGGAGTTTACTGTTGAACCAAAGCTCATGTGTGTAGTAGTGAAACTCTATATATAAATGACTGGGTATCATGGACGTAATGCAATGCGGGTGGAAAGAAAATTTGTGTTTAGACTGATTATATTTTTAAAGGAAATAGTTAACGTACCTGGGAAATGGATTTTAAAATCCAAGGCTGGACCTCATTGGTCCATGCCCCCCTCTTAAATACCCATTAACTGTGTTGGGTATTTAAGAGGGGGGCATGGGCCAATGATGTCGAATTCCCAAGTATTGCTATTCATGGCTCGAACTGCGCAAATAGCAGAGCCTTAGATAGTTCAAGTAATACAGTTGGAACATCCTCATATCCATTGTCACAATGCTCTTCTTTCTTCTCTATTTTATTTTCCCCCCTTAACACAACTTAAATTCATTATGCTAACCTTACCTAATATAGCTAAACTCTCCTAGTTTTAGTTTTACCTTTCCTTCTCATATGAACATGCTATGTTGGTTTTTATGTGTGCTAAATATTATGTCTATTGCCTAATATCGATGATTATAATGTTATTTTGATGAATGTGGGTTGGTTTAGATTATTGCAATACTTCGGATTTCTATTCATTATAATTTTACAATTATGGTCATGGAACTGTAAGTTTCATAATGATGTCTGCATCCCTCAAGGTCATTGTGAATGTGCATGCATTGAAACTTAGATCTCCCTTTTAAGAATGATTGTCGGATAAGTGTCTCTCTTACCATCACTATGGACGGATTCGTTGTTGATTATGATGTGTTATTCCTACGTGGACTACATTATCGTTAACAACTTATCCGTCCTGTATGTCAAGAGAAGTATTTATCTGCAAATGATTCTTGAATTGTCTGTGTGGGCAATTTGGGAATGCATAATCCCGAAGCATGTGTCAGTCGCTCGAAGCACACTTAATTTTCGGAATCTTTTCGTCAGTCATTCCTAATGCTCTTTGGGTACATATTTGGACAAGTAATGCATTTACCTCTTGTCTGAATTGTGTACTTGGAGAGCCATAGGGAGATGCTACCGAAATTTCTAGAAAATTGATAGCGGACGTGTGGTACTGATTCCTGGGGATTATGTATTCTTGAATGGGATAGGAACACCCCACCCAATAAGGGAAAGGAACAATCATGGTGCATGCATGCATTATCCTAATTATTCCGGTGTTATTTCTGTATCATTCATTAATGACAGGTATATATTGTCTTCTGTTGTTAGTGATTGCGAGAGCTAATAAAGTGACCATGGATAAAAGTTTGGTTTCTGCACACAGATGAAGTGAGATATATAAAACGGGTGTGAACAATTTCTTAGATTTTGCATTTAGTCAATCACCACAGCCTGACAGTACTATCAAGTGTCCGTGTAAAAAATGTAGTAATCGATATTACTGTATACAACACATTGTGTACGAACATTTGATTTGCGATGGATTCGATAAGCATTATGCCACGGGTACTTGGATTTTCCACGGGGAAAGACCGCATCCTAGATCTTGACCTGCCCAAGTTGTGAGGGACGTGGATAACCCTGTCATAGATGATATGCAAGAGATGTTGCACGCAACGTTCGGACCTAATCGTGCAAACCAAGGGACAGTTGATGAGGGACCGAGTGAAACAAGAGAGAGTCCTAACGTAGAAGCTGCAAAATTCTATAAGTTAGTAGAAGATGCCGAGCAAGATTTGTATCCCGGATGTAAAAAATTCAGTAAACTATCTTTTATCGTCCGGTTATATAACATTAAGTGTCTGAATGGATGGAGCAACAAATCATTCACGATGTTACTTGAATTACTGAAAGAGGCACTTCCCGAGGGTGAGACTTTGCCTGCATCCTTTTACCGAACTAAAAAGATAATTGGAGAATTTGGTCTTGGTTACAATAAGATTGATGCATACCCAAACGATTGCATGTTATACTAGAAGGAACATGCCAATGATATTGTATGTTCCGTTTGTGGAATTTCACGGTGAAAGATTACGGACTCCTGTACAACACCGTTATCCAGGAAGGAAGGCAGAATTCCAGCAAAAGTTTTGCGTTATTTTCCTTTAAAGCCTAGACTTCAAAGACTTTACATGTCAGACAAGACAGCTGGTTCCATGATTTGGCATGCAAAGGGTCACACCCGAGATGGTGTTCTAAGGCATCTAGCTGACTCTGAAGCCAGACGACATCTTGACGAACGATACCGTGAATTTTGTGCCGAACCTCGCAATGTTAGACTTGAGTAAGCAAGCGATGATTTCAATCCATTTGGTACCCTTAGCATCGCACACAGTACTTGGCCTATTGTTTTGACTCCATATAATTTGCCGCCTTGGATGTGTATGAAGCAACCTTTTATGATGATGTCATTACTTATTCCCGGTCCTCGTGCTCCTGGTAATGACATTGATGTATACTTACAACCACTTGTAGATGAGTTATTAGATCTATGGATTAGACACGTACGATGCATCATGTGGTCAAAATTTTCAGATGAGAGCAACGTTATTGTGGACAATCAATGACTTCCCTGTATATGCGAACTTGTCTGGATGGAGTACAAAGGGGCGATATGCTTGTCTGCATTGCAACCGAGATGTATGTTCCCAATAGTTGAAACATGGGCGTAAGTTTTGTTATATGGGTCATAGACGATTCTTGGGGTTTGGTCATAGATTCCGCAAAAACAAAGCGTCATTTAATGGATAGGCCGAAACAAGACCTGCTCCTGTTGCACACACAGGAACCGAATTGTTGGGGGCAAATGTGTGGTCTGAATGTCCAATTTGGGAAGCATAGGGCAAACACCTCGAGAGGAAAAAGACTGCGCGACAGTAATGTTGAGAATATTGGATGGAAGAAGGTAAGTATTTTCTTCAAGTTACCTTACTAGGAGCATCTACTAATAAGGTACAATTTGGATGTGATGCATATTGAAAAAAAATATTTGCGATAGTATCACAGGGACATTATTGAATATTGATGGAAAAACAAAAGACACTTGAAAATCACTTCTTGACCTTAAGGAAATGGGTATTCGAATTGGACTTCATCTACATGCGGTAGGAGAGAAAACATATTTGTCTGCTACATGCTTTACCATGTCGGCCGATGAGAGAAGTATTTTCTGTAACGTACTAGCAACGGTGAAAACTCCAGACGGATATGTGGCCAATATTTCAAGATACGTGAACCTGAAAGAGCGCAAAATATCAGGGTTGAAAAGCCATGACTGCCATATTTTAATGCAACAGCTACTCCCATTGGCCTTGCGGAAATCACTGCCAAGGAATGTAAGTGGACCGTTGATTGAGTTGAGTAGATTCTTCAGAGGTTATGCTGTAAGGTTGGCACCATCGAAAAATTCACAGAACTTGAGGCTGGATGTGTAGTTACACTTTGCAACCTTGAGAGGATTTTCCCACCTACATTCTTTGACATCATGGTACATCTAGCCATCCATTTGGTAGGCGAGGCCAGGGTTGCAGGTCCAGTACAGTATTGATGGATGTACCTGATCGAGTGGTAAGTGTTACGCATTGATGCTCAAAATTAAAACTACAATATGTTATTACAACAAGACTATTCTGTTATACGACATTCACATTATATTTTTTTTGTATAACAGATACCTTCATACATTGAAATCATATGTACGTAATAGAAGTAAACCAGAAGGTTTCATAGCAGAGGGATATCTTGCTGAAGAATGTGTCACTTTCTGCGCAAGGTATGTGCACGATGCTGAAACAAAGTCCAACCGTGTAGCTCACAACTATGATGCGGATGGGGTTGGGACATACCATGGATTGTCAATTTTTTCTGCACCTAGTCGTGCTATAGGAAAGGCGGTGACGACATATTTATCTGTTGATGTATCAACGCAGATACACCATTATATCCTGTTCAATTGTCCTGAAGTGGAACCATTTATTGGGTAAGGCGACTCCACTTTGTATTTATATTCATCGAAATCATCTACAGGTGGTATTCATTAATTAACCATGATGATTGAAATGCAGGGCACACTTGGAAAAAGTAACCGCTAAAAGTCATCACAGGCGGCCAACTAACATTGAGCGCATCCACAATAGAGAATTTTCAAATTTTTTTGCGTCAAATGTTAGTAATATTCTAGTACTATGTTTCAATTAGCAACAAAGTTTATTATTTTGACTGTTTACTAGCACCTATTACCAAACACTAATAGGTGAATACGTTGATTGGTGGAAGTACAGAGCATCTACGTAATGATCTGAAATGGTTAGCTCGTGGCCCATCGAAGATTGCATGCAACTTTCAACGGTTTGTCATCAATGGCTTTCGTTTTTGAACAAAATCTGTTGATAGTACCAAGAAGACGCAAAATAGCGGCGTGATCCTCACCGTAGAGACACCGCAAACAGGCGATGTAACATACTATGGCGTCTTGCAAGAAATAGTTCAAGTGGACTATTACGAAGGAAGAAATGTTATGTTATTTAAGTGTGATTGGGTAGATGTTATGTCTCAAGGTAGGGGCATCAAGGAAGATGATTTCCAATTGACACTTGTAAATCTAACACGGATGCTCAAAACCGATGATCCTTTTGTACTTGCCTCACAAGCAATGCAAGTCTTTTATGTCGAAGACCCGCTGGAAAAAGACTGGCACGTTGTTATTTAGTTCAAACCAAGGGAATACTTCGACATGCGAGTGGGAGTTCATCCAAAATCTGGTTTTAGCATAAGTTGTAGGTCTAGGGTTAGTCTAAGGTAGTCCTTAGTTAATCTAGGGTAGTTGTATGTTAAACTTAGGTTACATCTTGACATATTTAAACATCTAGTTTTAGTTAGTTGGAAAACTGTTTTTGGTTAATTCCTTAGGTTTAGAACTTAGTAATTAGGTGTTTCTTTTTCTCAGTTAATTAAACTCTCTCTTTGTAGGTTTAGGCAATAGGTATAGTTGAGGAACATGGATTTCGGCCATCTCGGTGCTCAAATCGGGCATACGTCCTCGGATTCGCTCGAAACCAACTCCAACACTTACATATTATTGAAATACATGCGTTAGAAGAAACGAGATTGAAATCCGACCCCCGGTTTGCAAATGGTGGAAGGTTATAGGTTTAGGCAATAGGTATAGTTGAAGAACATGGATTTTGGCCATCTCGGTGCTCAAATCGGGCATACGACCTCGGATTCACTCGAAACCAACTCCAACACTTACATATTATTGAAATACACGCATTAGAAGAAACAAGATTGAAATTCGACCTCTGGTTTGGAAATGGTGGAAGGTTGTAGGTTTAGGCAATAGGTATAGTTGAGAAACATGGATTTTGGCCATCTCGGTGCCCAAATCGGGCATACGACCTCGGATTCGCTTGAAACCAACTCCAATACTTACATATTATTGAAATACACGCGTTAGAAGAAATGGAATCGAAATCCGGCCCCCGGTTTGCAAATGGTGGAAGGTTGTAGGTTTAGGCAATATGTATAGTTGAGAAACATGGATTTCGGCCATCTTGGTGCCCAAATCGGGCATACGACCTTGGATTCGCTCGAAACCAACTCTAACACTTACATATTATTAAAATACATGCATTAGAAGAAACAGGATCGAAATCCGACCCCTGGTTTGCAAATGTTGGAAGGTTGTAGGTTTAGGTAATAGGGTATAGTTGAGAAACATGGATTTCGGCCATCTTGGTGCCCAAATCGGGCATACGGCATCGGATTCGCTCGAAACTAACTCCAACACTCACATATTATTAAAATACATGCGTTAGAAGAAACGGGATCGAAATCTGACCCTCGGTTTGCAAATGGTGAAAGGTTGTAGGTTTATGCAATAGGTATAGTTGAGAAACATGGATTTCGGTCATCTCGGTGCCCAAATCGGGCATACGACCTCGGATTCGCTCGAAACCAACTCCAACACTTACATATTATTGAAATATACGCATTAAAAGAAACGGGATCGAAATCCGACCCCCGGTTTGCAAATGGTGGAAGGTTGTTGTAGGTTTAGGCAATAGGTATAGTTGAGAAACATGGATTTCGGCCATCTCGGTACCCAAATCAAGCATACGACCTCGGATTCGCTTGAAATCAACTCTAACACTTACATATTATTGAAATACACGTGTTAGAAGAAACGGGGTCGAAATCTGACCCCCGGTTTGGAAATGGTGGCAGGTTGTAGGTTTAGGCAATAGTATAGTTCAGAAACATGGATTTCGGTGCCCAAATCAGGCACTCACCGTCTGATTAACGCGGATCAGAGCCATCGAGTCTCACTTGAAATAATTTTAAATTACTATTTTAAGAAATAATTCGAAAATCCAAGCATAATGTATGACAGATCATACTATTTGAATGTCAGTGAAATTACTTTTGTCAGACATTAAGTATTGATGTTGATTTGATTTATTTATTTTCATTAAATGATCATTTCGAATAGCATAATACTTCACTTGGATTATATTTTTACATAAACTCACCATTTATTTGACATGGTTATTTCCTCCTGTGGTGACAGTGCGAAGATAGTATGCAATTTTATTGACGAAGATATTGATCAGCAAAATGCTCAGGTAAAATCCAATGTTCCTCATATCTGATTAGTATAATTGGATAATTCACATAAATGGATGATCCGATCACCACTTCTAAGTTACTTTTTTTCTGTTTAGGCTTGAAGAGAATTGGAAAGAGTTGCAGATTGAGATGGATACGAACATGGATTCTTAGATAGGTAGAAAGGAATGTAATTGAAGTTGTGATCTTGTTTATTTTAAACGAATTATAGGTATTTTGTTTATTTGTTGTTATAGCCTATGCGTGCAGTGTGCAAATGAAATCAATTGAAAAATGGGTTACATTATTCAAATGTATGAAACTAGGTACAACACAAAATTGTATTTAAACAGGTGACAGGTTATGGCATGGAGACAGGATACTGGATGTGTAAAAAAAAAATAAAATTTAATCAGACACGGAAATAATTCCGTGTCTGATATGTAATTGACATGGAAAGAGATCATTAGACACGGAATTATTTCCTTGTCTATTCTTATATATGACGTATATTAAAGTATTAGAGACGAAAATAATCCATGTCTAATATTGGTAGACACGGAAAAATTTCCGTTGTTGTAGTTATTAGACACAGAAATTTTTCCGTGTCTAATACTATATTTAGACACGAAACAGTGTGACGTCATATATCATTTTACATTTACGGGTAATTATCATTAGACACGGTAATTCCGTGTCTAATAATATTTTTAGAAACGGAAAATGAATTCTGTGCCTAATAGCATCAAACACGAGAGTAACTGTCACGGTTTAGGCACGGTCGTTAATTCTGTGTCTAATAGTATTAGACACGGAAATTTATTATTAGACATGGAAAATTTTCCTGTCTGTCCGGTAGTTTTCTTGTAGTGAATCTTGGGAGAGTAAGTTCCTTTAGGGACCTAAACCATGTTTGGTCCTTTATGGATGACGGTCTTGGGAGTGAATGATCCATTTGGGACCCAAACTTTCTTTACCATTTTCTTTTCATTAAAAGTAAAGAATGCATTAGATGGTGGGTTTAAAACATTTGTTGATTTTGAAAAGAAGTTTTTGTATTCTTTTTGTTTTTCAAAAACGGGTTATAACCAAGTCCGGCCTTTCCAAAAACACATCTTTGTTGGCCCAAAAGTCTCTCTTAAGTTCTTTTCACCCGTAGACAAAGTGTGAGTTATTTTAGTCAAATCCTTGACTTTGACTTGTAGCGCTTCACACTTACAAGGTGTCCCTTGGGATGAATTTTGAAATTCCTTTAATTTTTCATTCAAAACATCATTTTCTTTTGCAAGAGAGGTCTTTTCATTTGGTAAATCTTCACTTGAATTTTTAAGAGAAACCATGTCCTTTTTGAAAGACTTGTTCATTGATGCTATTCTTTTAAATTATAAGTAAAGTTCATCAAATGCATTCCTAATTTCATCATATAAAAGGGATTCACAAAATGAAGAATTTACCTCATCCTCATTGGCCATGAGGCACAAGTTCGCCACTTCTTCATCGCTAGATGCATCCGATCTACTATCCTCAGAATCATCCCATGTGGCTTTCATGGCCTTTTTCCGAAACCTTTTGCTCTTCGTGAGTTGAGGACACTCCGTCTTGATGTGTCCTGACCTTTTGGACTTGTAGCAAATAATTGGTTCTTTTTTGCTTGTTTCACCTTTGGATGCTTCCTTGGTGAATTCTTTCATGAATGGCTTTTTCTTGAAGTTCCTCTTGTTCTTGAGGAATCTTTTAAACTTCCTAGCCATGGAGGTTATATCTTCATCTTCTTCACTTTCCTCTTCATCACTCTCTTCTTCTTGTTGAGATGTCTTGAGAGCAAGTCCCTTCTTGTGTTTGGGCTCATCTTCTTGATGTCCCTTCATGATACCTTTATGAGTCATCAATGACCTTTATCCATTTGAACTTTCGTCAAGTCCTTTGCTTCTTGAATGGCTGTCACATTGGGAGACCATTCATTTGGCAATAACCTCAACACTTTTCTAACATTTTATGCACTAGAATAAACTTTACCAAATGTCTTTAGTCCATTTAAAATGTTAGTGAACCTAGTAAACATTTCACTAATTGATTCATCATTTTCCATTTTAAAAAGTTCATATTTATGAACCAACATACTGATTTTTTTTTTCTTTTACTTGGTTGGTTCCTTCATATGTAACTTGAAGCTTATCCCAGATCTCTTTAGCTGAGTCATATCCAGAGACTCTATTAAACTCTTGGGGGCTAAGAGCGCAATAAAGATTGCTAATAGCCTTTGGATTAATTTGAAAGAGTCTAATATCAACCTCATTCCATTCTTCTTCCACTTAGGAATTCTATCATCATCAACTAATTTTGTGGGAAGATGTGGACCATTGATTATAACTTTCTAACATTCATAGTCAAGATCTTAGATGTAATACATCATCCTAGTTTTCCAATACTTATAGTTTTCCTCATTGAACAATGGAGGACGGGTGGTCGATTGGTCATCTCCTAAGGTAATAGCAAATATGTTTGCCATTAAGGATCTTTAATTCAAGATGGTTAAATCTAAAAATAGAGTACTAAGCTCTGATACCAAATGTTGCCCAGTTAATGGACCCTAGAGGGCGGGGGTGATTAGGGTCAATGACAATTTAAAAATTAGAACTAGGTGATTATTGTGGAATTAAAAAATTAATCACAAAAGCTACTAACAATAAACATAGATAAATATGTAGAGGGAGCGAGAATGATACCACACTCAAGATATGATATCGGGGTTTGACAACTTGCCTACGTCCTTGCCTTTAAGCTTTCCGCTTTAAAGATTTTTTCACGATTCCACTAATCGTACTCTTCTTTACGGGCAGAGAGTAAGCCTTTACAATCCTTTTCACAGGCTTAGGATCAAACCTCTTCAAGAGAAACCCTCTCTTGGATACAAGAAGACCTTCTTCTCAAATGGTGCAAGAATCTTCAATTCTTGACTTACAACTTTTACAAAATTTGTGGGATATAAAATTTGAATTTGAAAGCTCCTAACTGACCTAGATTTGAATGGAATAAAATGCTAATGATCACTCAAAATTGATTAGAATTGAAAGCTCAATGAATGAGGGATTGAGATTCTAGGTATTCAATGTAAAAACAGAGTATTGATTGCTGGTAGATTGTAAGTGATGTATGAATGATTGAACGGTGTTAGAATCATGTTTTCAGTTAATAAATAAGTTCTATTTATAGATGAGCAATCAATATGGCCGTTTGGAGCACATTTAATGCGAGCTAGCCGTTAAAAACTAGCCGTTACAGACATTTCCCGCAAGCACTCGTCGACGAGTGAGTTTGGAAACCTTTGGAGTCGTCGACGAGTTAAGACAAAAAGCAATTGAAAAATTACTGTCACCCACTCATCGACGAGTCCAGTGAAATTTTTCAGGGAACTCATCTGTATGAGACCAAAGAGATGGGTATTGAGCTTAGACCCATAGACAATCATAACAACCTTATTTTAATCATTTTTTAGGCCCTTAGAATGATGTCCAAATTATACTAAGTCTCCTAGGGTCTTTCTAGGTGAACCTTGAGCAATCTTTTCCAATTTCTTGAGGACTTTACAAGGTCCTAGACATTCTTTAGCTAAGATACTAGTCTTCATGAGTGATGATCTTCTTACTGGATTTTTGGAGCTTCACTCTTGATGGATCTTCATAAATTGTCTTGAGCTCTTAAAGCTTTTTCCCATTAAGTGATTAGTACTTGGACTTTGACCTTTATGACCTCGAGTGGTTGAACTCTTCAATTCTTCATAACTTAAAAGATAATCTTAATATTCTTTTTCTCTGAAATTTCACATTCTAAATGAAAATATTAGTATCATAAAGCTCATTCCATTATTGTGTTATCATCAAAACTATTAAGGGTACTTAGAGTTGTAACCTTGAGGCTAATAGAAATCGTCCAAGGCACTTGCACCTGTCCAAGCAAGAATGATCGATCACATGATGAAATCGTCCAAGGCACTTGCACCTGTTCAGGGCAAGAATGGTCGATCACATGATGAAATCGACTAGGGCACTTGCACCTGTTCAGGACAAGAATGGCCGATCAAATGATGAAATCGACCAAGGCACTTGCACCTCCTGCTTAGGGAAAGGGTGCCTGATCACGCAAAGACTCATCTAGAACGCTAATGTTCATCCAAAACCAGGATGAAGGACAAGACTCGTCCAGAACGTTCATGTTCGTCCAACCTGGTTAAATAGTACAAGCAAAGGAAGACAAAGCTAAGTAACACATAATATTTCAAAAGGAAGTCACTCTATTCATTCTTAAAAAGAAAAAGTATAGCAAGGAGCCCCACTAACGGGGGAAGTACATAAACAAAACAAAAGAGAAACATAAATTAGTTCGGCGGTAGGGCATCCCCTTAGGTAGTTGTGGTTTGATTTGGAACGGAGGACTTGGCCTCAAGAGCCTTGGGCTGGGGCTGAATCAGAAGGTAGAGAGAGTTTGGCATTTTCTTTAGCCTCCTTTTGGGTTGTGCCGCTCTCCACTTCTTCTCCATACTCGATGTTGATCACCGTTCAAAGGGCATTTTCCTCGATAGGGAGCTCTACCTGGGTATGAGTAGCCGTCTTACCAAGTGAGGTGGCTGGAGAAGGGAGCAGTCAAACCGCAGCTCGGATCCTCTCCAGAATGAGCTATTCTATCTCGGCTTGATCCTTGACCAACAAGGCGTTAACCTTCTGCTAAGAAGTAGCTTAAATCTTGCTAACTAGCCTTGGCTTTTCTACCTCCAAGGCATTGATCTTCTCAATCATCCCATGGGTCATTCCCTCCAGTTCTTGAGCTCGGCGGTCGGAGTCCTCCTCGATCTTCTTCTCACTCTCGATGACTATTTTCGCCCTCTCGAGCAGCGACCAACTAATCATGGGCGTTGTCCAGCTCAGCAACAGGATGGCCTTCTCTGATGCCCACTTCTTCTCTCCTTCAGTCAAGCACTGCCTCAATTCACCTGTGGCACATCCCAATTAAGCATTCTGTCCCAGTAGCTCCGACCCTGTGTTAACGCCCTGACTAAACCAACATACTAACAAGTTCAAAGTATGGGGTGGATGAAAGCATTGACAAAACGAACAAGCAAATAAGGTACTTGCGACAAACATAAAATGGCAGCCAGCTGACTCTAGCTCTGCATCTGGTCACCATGGTCGTTTTAAGGTCCTTTGGGAATCTCGTCTTTTGAACCCACGCCACGACCGTAAAATTACTCTACAAGGCCGAATCCTTGACGGTTAGGAATCTTCCTTTGACCCGAAGAAATTGCCGGAATACAGGAAGTTCCCTCCCGCCAAATTTTGGCCCTGAAGGACCAAGAGCTAAAGATGGATTAGGCTAGGGGACAGGCTGAAGCTGAGAGAGTGTGTTCTAGATGAGAGTCTTTCCCTTGCTTTTGTTGAGCTTGCTCTTGCTCGTCTTGCTTTCTCTTTTTGTTAAGCTCGCTCTCGGCCTGCATCATCACCCTCTTCCTTGGCTGAGGAGGAGTTTCGGTAAGAGTGGGTTCTTGGCATGCCGATACCTGAACAAGGGGCACAACCTTCCCCAGATTTTTCCTCGACCTCCTCGGTACTAAGGCAAGAGCAGGTTCTCGAGGAATCTGCTCGAGATCAGGAATGTTTATGTCATCCTGATCTATATTACTATGAGCCTGGATGGACGTACCTGCCTGGAAGCGTAGTCTAGACAGACGCTTGCGGTTTCGTCCTCAGAGGAGTGAGAATTCGACGTCCAAAAGACGTATTCTCACCCTCTCTCTTTGGCAATGTCATTCGTTAATGCTCGAACCTCCCGATGCGCCCCAAAATCCCACCTAGGATGAAGTGAGACCTTGACATGTGACTTACTTGTCATACTATCCTGTTAGAAGTATACAAGGCATACTAAAATATGAACCTGAAAAATTTCTTCAATTAATATCAACCAAATCTAAAAATCCATAACTAAAACTGAAATGTAATTAATCATCTAAATCATCTATCATGATTCCCAACATCAATATATCTCTAAAGTCATTTAATGAAATCTAAATTACAATTTCCTTAAACATTAACTTAAAAGGCTAATGAACTAGAATAAAAAATAGGGCCATCTTTCCAGATCCCTCTCCCCTTTAGGATGATCACCTTCAGGTTCCTCAATGTATTCCTCAACGACCCAAGATTTCGATGCATAAATGTCAAAACCTGAACCTGCCGACAATAACAGTTCAGCTGAGCAACGAATATCTCAGTGTATATGAACTCCTAGCTAACAATTTCATAAGCATTAATATCAAACATATATCATAGTTCGAAAGGATAAATATGTATGCATGCATACATTAATCAATCCAAGCTTACATATATAAATTAGAGTGCGGAAACATATTTTCTTTTCAATTCTTACTTATACTTACTTATCTCACTTTTCTTACTTTTTTGACTTTTCTTACTTTTTCCCGTGAGTGACAATGACTTACATATATCAACTTACATGCATTGTGTAATAACTTAAAATAACTCACACCATATATGGATAGAGATTAACTATACATTTCTTACCAAGTTACCGCTTACTTAACACATAATCCGGTGCGCGCGAGCTTACTTGATTTATTTACGTAGGCATCCATGCCTCTTGATTTTAGATTATTGGTATTCGGACTGTGCAAAACTCAATCATGCAATCATACTTGTGCGATACTTTTTTTTTGTCGTACTTGTGTTTGTACTTGTGATAGTGATTTATTCATACTTGTGTATGCATCATTTTGGTGAGTGAACAAATGATAAACCCTTGGTTAAATTGTGCCCTAGATTATTAGTCAAGAGCTATCGGAAATCCACCATAATAGCCCATTCCGTTATGATAAAAATCATAAGCAACCGAAACCATAATCTACAACCAAGACCTTAATCCAAGACTCCTTTAACCGAACATATATCACAACATGCAATCATACCTCAAAATCATTGTATATCATTCTTATCATGGTTGGTAATTTAAAACATGTATATTCATAATCCTTCAAACATCAAATCAATAAGTCATTCATCATACCTTGGTTTTCAAGTGACACATACATGAAGATAATAACCCTAAAATCCTTAATTGCACAAAAATTCAGAAATCATACATCCAACATACAATCATTCAATGATCTTTAGCATACATCCCTTCCTCCACATTCAACCATACATGCTCTAGAAAATCAATCGCTTTCCCTTTGTTAATCACACATACAAAATCAAATTCGAATCATCATGCATCAATACTCATAGTAAAGCGAGGGATTCTTACGATGAGCATACTTTAATCATTATTCTTCATATTTATCTTACCTTTCCTTATTATGCTATTGACAGGAAGGAATCCATATTTACCTTTTGTGATCGCTTCCCTACAATCACGAGTTTGCAAATAACACCCTTGATCTTATTTCCTAGGCTTTTCTTCTTCTCCGATTAAAAGCACTCTCAAAACCCTAGGTATTTCTCTTTTTTCCTCTCTAAGAATTTTAAGAATGTTTAGAAACCATAAGCCCATGAGTTAAGGCCTATTTATAATGCTTTATAGTCTCTCTTAAATTAGAATTCTCGGAATCCGGAATTAGATGGATTTCGGGGCACAAAACAAGCCAAGCGGTCTACCGGTTATGCAGGGCGGTCGACCGGTTGTTGGTCAGTCAACTGATTTGGTCAGGCAATCGACCTGTTTGGGTGTGATCCCCTACCCAATTTTCCATTCACTTTTCTTGCACAGTCGGTCGACCGGTTTAAGGGCCAGTTTGCCCTATTTTGGTTGGTTTGTTAATTTTTATTCCCTAAACCCTTAACCAATGGTCATATAGCATAAATATATACTATAAAAAATAATTACATTTTTTTAACACAATTTCCTTGATTTTTATTCAATTTGCACAAGTTTTAAGACATGCAAGATTTAGGTCTCTATAGTGGTATTCTAGGGGAAGGAAGTGAACCTTCGACTTTTCTGCAAAAATAAAAAAACAGAATGAAGTGTGGATGACAAAACATTAGCAAACAAAACAAAGGAGGCCCGGCCAGAGAGCCTACCTGACTAAAATGCGCTGGGTGCTGCTCGAGCTCTTGGCGTCCTCCACTCACCTGAAACAATGAAAGATTGTTTCTTCCAGTTTTGGTCTTGATCAACCAGACCAAGGACGATTTTCCCAGACCTTATACGGTTCAACCAGTAGAAATAATTCCATCGTTCTCCAGGCACTATTGCGCATAGCAAAAATGGAAGATTTTCCTGAGACCTCCTTTGTACCCGTCCTTATTCCTTATTGTACTGGATGACTTTTGATATTTTCTTGAATTTTCATTTTTATTTTTCTTTTATTATTTGGATCATCTCTGCCCATGGTTTAACCAATTGATGCATAATCAGTGTGATGATTGTTAGGGTTTGTAAAACATTGAAATTGCCTATATTGCTGTGTCCCAAAAACATTGATGGCACTGGTACCCATTCCCTGGTAAGATAGATTCCAAATGTCTAGGACACATTATTTTTTCTTATTTCAGGAGAAATCTACCCATATGGATAGAATCCTGCATAGTTAATAGGAGTAGATCAGCAGAGTGCCTTATAATGTGATTAAGCTGGCTATAAGGGATAAAATTCGTAAAAACTAATTAACGTTGGGGAACGAGCTGACTTTTGTTGTTTTGTGCACGAAAGTGACACGTGGACGTGTGTTTGAGTCACGTGCTTAAAATAGGAGGATACACATTATCTGATGCATAGCGTTCACGTTGTACAAATTAAACGTATTCGTGGTCTTGCGAAACAACGTTCTCGTTGTGGTTTCGACAACGTTTCCGTTGTCTTGTGCACAACGTAGACGTTGTATTCTCGACAACGTTTTCGGTGTTAATTGAACAATGAGCCCGTCGTGATTCAGATAAGGATGTCCAGGTCATATTTTAAGACATATACAACGTACCCGAGCTCGAGTCAACAACGAGACCGACTCGCAGGAGGGAATAATCAGGAGGTGATCGATTGTTCTGACAAGTGGGCCGAAAGCATTGCCTTGGCATTTAATGCAGGTCACTTGTGTGTGCTGTCAGACTCAACCGACTGAACTAATTGTAGGCTTTCACGTGTGATGCAACAGGTGGTAGATTTTACTGACATATTTGGTAATGAGTGCAGGGCACGTGGTATGGGCATCTATGGTCATCTATGGCCATACCAAGGTTAACCTATAAATACCCCGAGAATTTCAGTGTTACAGGGATCGAAAGATAGACATATTTTTCAGTGCTCCTGTTTGCTTTACTTTTCATCATCTTCTTCATCTACTTACTTTATCATCAGAGTACAGGTCAGGGTATCACACCCTTCAACTTCTACCTTCTACCAGCAAACCAGAGGTGAACAGTTGCAGCTGACGCGTGTCCTTTCCGGTATTTTTTCCCTCAAAAATTGACGTCGTCTGTGGGAAATAATAAACGAACCTCCTTTAGCTCTTTGTGATCATGACTGATCAAACTTCTGTGCCCGGGTGTGAGAATCAAACCCCTCAGGCCACCCCCTTCGCACCTTCTGTTGTACAGACTTTCATTCCTGGGGTCAGTCCATCGTCTGACCAGCCAGAGAGGACCATCCCCCCCATCGAACCTTCTGTCTCTGATCGTATTTTGATGATGTTGCAAAGGCAGCAATCTGCTCTGGATCAGATCACCAGACACCAGCAGATGATGCAAGAAAGGCTTGATGGGTTCGAGCATAGTAGGCTTGAAGTAGATGATGGGCCATCTCAGAGACCATCAGTGAGACGTCAGCTTGACTTCTCTTTTCCCCCATTAGCACCAGAGAACCGCGACACCAGGTTCGTGTTTCCTCCTACTGAGAGAGAGGCAGGACAACTTCCAGTTCTTGTGGAGCAGAGGGTCCCTTCTGATCGTATTGATTTACAAGAAGAAGCGGGACAAGAAGATTCGAGAGGTGCTGCCGAGGGAGCGGTTGTTCAGAAGACTTAGATGACTTCCAAGGAGGTGGAGGCTATGATCAGTGCTCGTGTCAAGAGCATGAAAGGAGGGATTCCTAATCACTTTGCTCAGTCGGCAAAGGACAACATCGAGAACTCTCCTTTCACAAATGTCATCAATCAGTCATATACTTCCTCCAAGTTTATGACTCCAATCTTCCCCATGTACACCGGAAAGACGGATCCGGAGGAGCACTTATTTGACTTCAAGCATGCGATGGCAGTTCGCAATCCAGATGATAATCTGTATTGTAAGGCCTTCCCCAACAGCCTGGCAGGAGCGGCATCGAGATGGTTTCATAATCTGCCTCCTGGTTCAATCAGCAACTTCGCCGAGCTCAGGTCGGCTTTTATTGATCACTTCATTGTCAATAAAAAGAAGAAAGCAGGTGCAGATACTCTCTTCTCTTTAAGGATGAAATCGGCGGAATCCTTAAGAGACTTCATTTCGCGCTTCACTGATGAAGTCCATAGCATCGATAAAGTCGATGAAGGGAGTTGTATTGCTGCTTTTAAGAATGCTATCCCCAGGCATTCCGAGCTTTACAAATCCATGGCTCTTGACTATCCTGTCAAGATGGATGAGATGATGGTTCGTGCAACCAAGTATGGAAGATATGAAGATGATGTCTCCATTGTGCCGAAGCTGAGGACGAGAGGGGTGGACGTGATAGAGAAAGCACACCAGTCGTCTAGGAGGAAGGAGAAGAGGCAGAGGTATGAGTCTTCATCGTCTGAGGACTCACCATCTAGGAAGCAGAAGGAGAAAGTAGTGTATGTGACTCAGCGGGATCAGCCGGTTCGGCGCTCGTATGAAGGTAATTATAATCAATCACAGCAGCAGGGTAGGACGGAGAGACGTCCTAGCCCGAACTTTCAGCAGCAAGCGAGGCAGCATCATCAGCCCCGCCAGGAGCAGCCACCAGTGCAGCGAGAGAGAGGTGTTCAGCCTAGTGAGAGGCGACCTTTTGCAGCTCGGACAGACCCCATCCATTTTACTGTTAGCCCAGCGACCATCATGAAATCAATGGAGGGCCAAGCATACTTCGAATGGCCTGCTAGAGTTGTACAAGATGTTACGTCGGGACCACGGGCACATGAGTATTGTCAATATCATAAGTGTCGTGGTCATTTTACAAACCGATGTCACATCTTGAGGGAATACTTGGAGAGACTGGTCCAGGAAGGATACTTAGGGGAGTATCTCAGTTTTGATAACGATAATACGGTGCGCACCAGAGAACCGTTATCTCAACCTCGTACAGGAGAGCCTGCTAGTAATCCAAGTACCAGTGGAGGAGGAGGACGAGGGGGAGCCCCTTTAGGCACTATCAAAGTCATCTGCCGAATGCGAGCACCAGAGGAGGACGTGGAGAGAGATTTCAGAGCAAAGACGAGGAAGATGTCTAACGAAGCTGAGGTTTGTCAGGTGCAAATGCCTGCAAGAAGCATGGGATAGGCGCTTACTTTCGCTGAGCCTGATATGGCAACGGTAGTTCGGCCTCATTATGACGCTCTTGTTCTCACCATGAGAATAGGAGATTTCGACTTCAAAAGGGTGCTCGTAGATTCCGGGAGTGGGGCAGACATTTTGTATCTTCATACTTTCAATCAGATGAAGTTGGATCCGTCCGTTCTCATCTCTGCTCAGACTCCGCTGTTTGGGTTTGATGGCAGTTCGATGAAACCGTTAGGAGACGTCGTCTTACCCGTTGTCCTACAAACCAGATTTTCCGTTCTGGATGCTCCATCGCCTTACATCGCGATTTTGGGTCGATGGTGGACCCACGAGATGAAGGCTGTTCCCTCCTCGTACTATCAGGTGTTGAAATACCCAACGTAGGATGGATCCCAGGAGATCAGAGGGGATCAATTGGCGTCGCAGAAGTGTGACTTCCCTCCTTCCGTTGTGCTCAAATAACAATTATAGGTCGACTCCGTTGTGGAAGAGAGCTCGAAGGCCCCATTGTGCAGACCTTCCGTTGAGCCCACGAAGGCAGTCAATTGGGGAACGGAAGAAGAGCCAAAGGTGTTGCAGGTTGGGACGAGCTTGACAATGGACGAAGAGGGCGAGCTGCTGGAATTCTTGAAGAGGAACCTTGATGTCTTTGCATGGTCACACAAAGATATGACAGGCATCAGTCTGAGCATTATCTGCCACCACCTCAACGTTGATCTTGCTATCCCTTCGGTGAAGCAGAAACCTCGGAGACTTGCCCCTGCCTATCATGATGCAGTGAATGAAGAGATAGACAAGCTGATCCAGTTTGGGTTCATCCAGGAAGTGCAGTATCCTGCCTGGATAGCTAATGTAGTAGCTGTACCTAAGAAGAATGAGAAGGTAAGAGTTTGCATTGATTTCACTGGTGTCAATAAAGCATGTCCCAAAGATTTTTTCCCTATGCGAAGAATTGACAGGCTCATCAATGCCACTGCTGGCCATGAAATGTTATCATTTATGGATGGTTATTCGGGCTATAATCAAATCCTCCTGGTGGAAGAAGATCAAGAGAAGACCACTTTCATTACAGAGCGTGGCTTGTTCTGCTATCGTGTTATGCCCTTTGGTTTGAAGAATGCCGGTGCCACATATCAGCGTCTTATGAATCTCATGTTTGGGCCACTCCTCGACAAATCGGTTGAAGTTTACATTAATGATATCGTTGTGAAGAGCCGATTTCGGAATACCCTTGTGACGGATTTTAATGAGCCTTTCTCTATTCTGAGAACTTTCAATTTGAAGATTAACCCAGAGAAGTGTACTTTCGGGGTTACCTCTGGCAAATTCTTGGGGTATCTTGTAAGCCAGCGGGGTATTGAAGCTAATCCAGCTCAGATTCGAGCTCTGCTGAACATGCCGTAGCCGAAGTCGAAGAAGGAGATCTAGAAGTTAACAGGGCGTATCGCTGCACTCAATCGTTTTATCTCAAAGTCATCTGATCGTTGTAAACCCCTTTTTGAGCTCCTACGGAAGGATTCTATTTTCGCATGGACGCCAGAGTGTTCTCGAGCTTTCATTGCTTTGAAAGAATATTTAGGCTCGGCCCCTATTCTCTCTGTCCCTGAACCAGGTGAAGTCTTGTACCTGTATCTTTCTGTCTCAGCGCAAGCCATTGGCTCAGTCTTGGTCAGGTGTTGTGGCGGCGTCGAGAAACCTGTGTATTTCATCAGCAAAACTTTTCTTAAGGCAGAATGTAATTACAGCAAGCTCGAGAAGGTGTGTCTTGCTCTTGTCTTTTCTGCTGAAAAGCTTCGTCCTTACTTTCATGCTCATACTATCGTTGTCATCACAACGTATCATTTGAAAGTCGTTTTGGGACGACCCGAGTTGGCGGGAAGAATGTCGAAGTGGGCTGTGGCTCTGAGTGAGTTCGATATTCAGTATAGAGCGAGAAGTTCAGAGAAAGGACAGACAATGGCAGGATTCCTTTCAGACTTCCCTGTGGAGGAGGCAGAGGAGGTGATTGCTGATCTTCGTGAGCTCCTCGATGAGGTTGACAACGATGATATCGTTGTAGATGAAGATAAATCTTCCGGATGGGTTGATTGGCTGTTGTACGTCGATGGATCTTCTAATGCAAGTGGTTCAGGACTTGGTGTTGTGCTCATTATTCCGGAGAATGTGAAAGTACAGAAGATGTCACGTCTTGGGTTTACTGCATCCAATAACGAAGCTGAGTACGAAGCATTGCTGCTTGGTTTGCAGAGTGCGCACGAGCTACAGGTCTCTAGATTGAGAGTCTTTTGTGATTCACAGCTTGTAGTGAATCAAGTGAATGGAGACTATGAATGTAAGGATGATCGAATGAAACAGTATACTGCACTCATTCGTTCGCAGTGTGAAGCATTCACCGTTGTGGAGATCAAGCACACCCGAAGAAATGAGAATAGGCATGCTGATGCTCTGGCTTATCTTGCTTCCATGACGCAGTCTGATGAACCCAAAGCCGTTCTCATGGAATACAAAGAATATCCTTCGATAGCACTCCAGGCTCAGCGGGAGGTATGTTTTGTTAATCCAGTACCAAGTTGGATGACAGGGTTGATGACCTACTTGAAAGATGGAGTTCTTCCTATCACTGCAAAAGAGTCAAGACGAATCCAGTTCAAGGCACCTCGTTATATCCTGGTGCAGGGAGAGTTGTATAAAAAGTCTTTCGGAGGACCTTTGTTGAAGTGTGTTCATCCTGTAGTTGTAGAGAGGATTCTTGCTGAGCTTCATGAAGGAATTTGTGGCATACATTCAGGAGGGAGAACGGTAGCTCATCGAGCCCTGGGCCAAGGATACTTCTGGCCTTACATGCAAGCTGATGCTCAGAAGTACGTTAAGAAGTGCAGTCAGTGTCAACGATATGCTCGTTTAATTCATGCTCCAGCTCAAGAACTTAACACTGTCTCTCAACCTTGGCCATTTGCACGGTGGGGCCTAGATATTGTGGGTCCTTTCCCTAAGGCACCAGGAAATCTCATTTTTCTCCTCGTGGCAACCGATTACTTCTCTCGTTGGATTGAAGCCGTTCCCCTTGCTCGTATCAGAGAACAAGAAGTAAAGAAGTTCATGTAGGAGCATATCGTCTGTAGGTTTGGCATACCTCAATCCATTATCACTGACAACGGGAAACAATTTATAGGTCGTATCATTGCAGAGTTTTGTAGCGAATTAAAGATCAAAAATATTTTTTCGTCTCCATATTATCCGCAGGGGAATGGCTTGGCTGAAGTAGCTAATAAAAATATATTGAACGCCTTGAAGAGAAGATTGGAAGACTCGAAGGGGAAGTGGACTACCGAGCTGCACAACGTATTATGGGGATATAGGACGACACCGAGGAGTCCTACAAACGAAACACCTATCTCTTTGGCTTATGGCATGGAAGCTGTCATTCCTACTGAGATTAGTTTGCCCTCAATAAGCTCTTGGTATAACAAGAAGAAGAGTGGAGAGAAAGACAGGAACGCTGAGCTCATGGCCGTTCACCTCGACTTGTTAGAAGAAAAGCAAGAAGATGCCAGCATTCAGATGAGGAGATACCAGCAACAGCTAAGGAAGGCGTACAACCGAAAGGTACAGCGAAGAGTCCTTCAGGTCAGAGATCTCGTTCTCCGAAAAGTATTTCAGAATACCAGGGAGGTTAACAGTGGCAAGTTGGGACCTAATTGGGAAGGACAGTATATCGTAGAACGGTTGGGGAGTCCTGGCGTTTGCTACTTGAAAGATCTGCAAGGTAATCTCATCCAAAAATCCTGAAACATTATAAACCTGAGGCAATTCTTTCAATAGAATCTATGGTGAATAAATGAGTTGTTATAATAAAAAGTTTTCCAGTGTTATTACATGAGCATTTAAATTACTGCTTCGAAGTTTTTACATCAACTCGTTGTCTGGAACATCAGTGTAATATTGTGAATGTTTTGCAAATTCGAATAAAATTTCGTTTGAACATCATACTCACAACGAGACACTAGTGGCTTATCCTAAGGATGTCATCTGAGCAAAACCAGTGGCTTATCCTAATGGCATCCTCTGAGCAAGTGTCTCGAAACTGAGTTACTTTATTTTCATCTTATGGAATTTTATTTGTCAGATTACATTCACAGTGAACTACATAGCGATGTATCTAAGCATATTTCTCTTTTCCGTTGTATGTATGCTTCTGTTGTGTATATGGTTCAGAGTGCTTTGTTCGATGTGTGCATCAATCATTACGAAGAGAATTCATTTACATATACTCAAGTGCCTATGTTATGAGCTATTTATGATCATGTCTAATTCTATGATCCGTAAAACATGTTCATACACTTATATTACATTCTTGCTTGTATGCATACGTTGTGCGAGCTCTGCAAATTCAAGCTCCAATACAAAGAAAAAAAAAGAAAGAGAGAATGATCATTCATTTATAGAAACCCATTGCTGGGTAAAGTACAGAAAACCCCATAACTCGGGGAAGAAGATGATGCATTACAAGTAGCAAAAGAGAGAAACAAGGAGAGAAGAAATCAAAGGTCGGCAGTAGCAGCAGGGACAGCGGAAGGGGAGACAGTAGGGTCAGTAGCATCAGCAGCAACAGGAGGATCTTCGACAACAGGAGGAGCTTCAGGAGCAGCTGACTCAAAGTATGGTTCAGCTGGAAGAGGTGCAGGGCCTTCGAGGGGATGTGGCTTCTCAACTCCTTCGACTTCAGGCTCGTTGTCGAGGTCGATGACATCCTTACTCTGGAGCCCGGAGAAGGTCGTCATGTCCTCCTCATTGTCCTCCTTTAGACGACCTTGTTGGCGGAGCATGTTGATCACCTCCTTCTCGGTCTCTGCCCTGTCCTTGTCGAGAAGAGTGTCCAGCTGCGACTGATAGTGTTGATGCAATCTCGTGGTCACCGCTTGCTCGATGGCCTCTTCAGCTCTTTTGGCTTCCTCGAGCTCCTCCACCAGCGTGGCTCTCGCTGCCTCAGTTTCCTCCAGCTGCCTGCTCAGAGTCTGGGAGACGAGCTCCAACTCGCTTATCCGGAGAATGGCGTTCTCCACGTCTTGTTTGGCTTTCTTTTCTCCCTCTTTGGCTGCTCGAGCTTCGCCTTCAGCCTTCTCTTGCCCCTTGAAGGCGGCAATGAACTTCTCCTCCACCCGCACCACTTCAGCTCGGTCTTGAGACAGATCGAACTCAATCTTGAGTCGATCCTCGGCGAGAGTTCTCTCCAGCGCCTCAGTCCTTCTTTGCCAGTAGCTGATAGAGTCTTTGAGGTGATTGTAGTGGTAGGTACTACGATCACATAGCTCGTGAAGGAGGACGTTCATCTATATAATACAAGATCGAGAATATCAGTATGTCACAACGAGAATTGAATAAGTAAATAGGGAAGAAAGAACAGAAGTCATACCGAGGCCATGGACTGGCAGGTTGCATAAGAGACCTGGGGCAAGGACATCTTGCCAGCATCAGCAATGTCTTGGGGGAGCCTCATGGAGTGCGTCAAGGCCCTAGCAACCTTCTTCGAGGTCTGCACCGAGTCATGGATGGTGGGCCTCCCGAAGCGCGTGAAGTTGGGTGACCAGTTGATATCATCTGAAGGTGGTGCTCCAAGCGGCAGAAGAGGTGTGGTTGTCTCTGTTGTGGCAATGGTGACCAGAGCGGAGCTCGAAGCAATTGGGGCAGCCATAGTGTGAGTAGCAGCAGACATTGTGCTGGCTACAGGCGTCTCCGTTGCAGCCTTAGCTCCTTGGTGCGTGGCAGGAGCAGAAGGAGAAGGAGTGGCAGCACGTGTAGTGTCCTCTCGGCGCTGTTCTTCTTTTTTTTTTTTTCTGGCCTCGAACTCGGCTTGGGTCAGGATCTTCCGTTTCAGATCGGAAAGCGCTCCCGTTGTGGAGGGAATTGTTTTTGGAGGAGGTGGAAGAGGGGGCAGCGCAGTTGTAGGACGAGTTGTCCTTGGCTTTCGGATCAACGCAGGAGGGTTGGTGCCGCCCATATCTTCTTCTTCTGAGCTTGGCTCAATTACGGGTGAGGAGGAAGAGGTGCCTTGTTGCCTTTGTGAAGACGGGTTCGAGCTGCTAAAAAGGCTCCAAGTATCAGGCGGTAGTGGTGTCCACCGGATGTACTCCCTACCTCGTACGCGCTTGATGTTGGTAAGAAGACCTTCCTCTTCGGGCGCGAGTTTTTTAAACGGAAGTTTCTTTCCTTCAACTACAAAAGTAGAAATTAAAGTGTCAGATAATGAAAGTAAGCAGGACGAAGAAAGTAAATAGACAACGGACGATGGAATGGAAAGACAGAAGAAGTAAATGCACAACGGACAACGGACAACGGTATCATGTTACCTGGTTTATCTTGGAAAACATTGGGCACAGTGGAAGTCTCAGCCTTCCAGCCCCCAGAGACAACGAAGGGAGTTGCTTTCCACCCTCTTTCTCTATCCAAGATGCCGGAAACGAGGTCTGGGTACAACGGCTTCTTGTTCCAGGAATAGTAATTGTGTGGGCCATCGTCAGTACCTAGACATCTGACGGCATGACAGAAATGAAAGAGGTGTCTAGCTTCTATAGAGTATCTGTCCTTGATGAATTTAATCATCATGGACATATATTTGTAGAAGCTGGGGTGCATTTGCCCCGGGGCAAGGTGTAGAGCGGAAAGGACTTCATCCAGAACGGGATGAAGGGGAAATCGAAGACCAGCATCGAGTTGGGAGAGGTAGACAACGATGCAGGCTGATCGTTTGTCAATATAGGCATCTTCTCTTTTGAAGTGAAGGTTGATGTGGGAGGGAAACTCAAAACGTTCCCTGAGATGGTTAAGATATGCTAATTGTTGTTGGCGTAAGGCAGAAGATTTCTCAATGGAGGCACCATACGGTGCGCTACCAGTGCAACTAGCCTCATCTTCAGTTTGACCTCTAACTTTATCTAGCCTAAGGGATTCTATGGGGGTCTCGGCAGCCATGGGTTGAGGGGAATGGAACAAAGAACAGTGGGGAGAAAAAGGGAAAAAGATGGGCAGACTGACGACAAAGAAAAGAGAAGAAGAGAAAGAAAGAGAAGAAGAATCAAGAAAGAGAGTAAGAAAAAGGAGAAGAGCGTACCACAAAGAGAAACGAGAGATTCTGAAGAGAGCTTGAACTTTCGCTTGAGACGCAAGTGAGGCAGAGTAATAGTACTTCAATGGCAAGATAAGTGAAACGAGGCAACCAAGAGGGATTTTTATAGATACCTTAGAGAAATGAAAAGACAAGAATACCCTCCATCAGAGCTGTACACCTGTGTCGAAGTCGGAAGGAGTGGTGGCAGGATCGATGTTTCAAGCAAAGAGAGTAACCGTTAGAGATATAAAGCGTTTTGAATTCTGAAACGGTAATGATGACAGCCTGTCTTGCATTAATGAGGCGTGACGGTTCGTACTCGTAAACCAGCTTGCTTGGGCGTTCTATCTTCTCAGCGTAAACCACGCAGCGATTCAGATTCTGGAAGAAGAGTAAGGTATGGACTGTCGCTCTTTTATCCGTTTATGATACTTCGAACTACGTTCTAAGCCTCATAAATGGGCAAATTGTAAGGGATAAAATTCGTAAAAACTAATTAACGTTGGGGAACGAGCTGGCTTTTGTTGTTTTGTGCACGAAAGTGACACGTGGACGTGTGTTTGAGTCACGTGCTTAAAATAGGAGGATACACATTATCTGATGCATAGCGTTCACGTTGTACAAATTAAGACGTATCCGTGGTCTTGCGAAACAACGTTCTCGTTGTGGTTTCGACAACGTTTCCGTTGTCTTGTGCACAACGTAGACGTTGTATTCTCGACAACATTTTCAGTGTTAATTGAACAACGAGCCCGTCGTGATTCAGATAAGGATGTCCAGGTCATATTTTAAGACATATACAACGTACCCGAGTTCGAGTCAACAACGAGACCAACTCGCAGGAGGGAATAATCAGGAGGCGATCGATTGTTCTGACAAGTGGGCCGAAAGCACTGCATTGACATTTAATGCAGGTCACTTCTGTGTGCTGTCAGACTCAACCGACTGAACTAATGGTAGGCTTTCACGTGTGATGCAACAGGTGGTAGATTTTACTGACATATTTGGTAATGAGTGCAGGGCACGTGGTATGGGCATCTATGGTCATCTATGGCCATACCAAGGTTAACCTATAAATACCCCGAGAATTTCAGTGTTACAGGGAGATAGATATATTTTTCAGTGCTCCTGTTTGCTTTTTTTTTTTTTTTTTTTTAAAAAGCCACTCAGTAGGAGTGGGGGGTTTGGCGGACCCCTACCAGTTTATTAATAAAATTAAAATTTTTGGGGGGGACATAAACCTTACCCCTACATGAGAAAGGGGGGGGGGGGGGGGGACATAAAACCTTACCCCTACAAAAAACGAAAATAAAGGAGGGGGGGGGGGGGGGGGGACATAAGACCTTACCCCCACAAAAAATCGAAAATAAAAGAAATATGGGGGGGACATAAACCTTACCCCTACAAAGAAAAGAAAATAGAAGAATGTAACTACTACCCTACAAGCTAATTCTGTTGCTTTCGAAAATTCCCTAAACCCCATTTATCCAACAGAATCAACACTTTAATTCTTTCTAGAACGCGCCTAGAAGAAAAAATACGATTAGAGCCCATTAGATCACAACCAATATTAGCTAACCCATCAGCCACTGAATTAGCTTCTCGATAAACATGTTTAAAAGAAAAACTATTGCGCCAATAAAGTTTTATCTTCTTATCCAAATACCAATTCTTCCACGAATATGAGCTTATTCCGTTCCATCTCTCAACCAGAATTTTAGAATCGGATTCAATGTCAATGTTGTAGATACCCAAGGAGTTGCACAAAATAAGACCATCCAAAAGTGCCCGAGCTTCCGCTGAGTTATTGCTTTCAATACTATAATAGGAATAAAAACAAGCAACAAATTCACCATTATGGTCTCTGATAATTCCTCATCCGCTAGCAGTTCCAGGGTTCCCCCTGGAGGCCCCATTAACATTTAATTTCATTCTACCCCTAGGGGGAAAACTCCACTTGACAAAGAGAGGGCGAATAGGAGAGGGAGTAGGAAGTTTAATACCACAAATAAACAAGTCCAAATTTTTCTGATGATGCAAGGATGCAATGTTTATAATCTTCCTGTAGATGGTATCCTTTAAACTATTAATAGGGCGCCTTCTGGAATTATGTTTTCTGTTACACCTTTCGATCCAAATTTCCCAAACAATCAGAGCCGGAACAAGAAATAGTAAATCATTTTTTCTATGAGAAGCCATGCGAAACCATCGAATAAGTCTGCATTTAATGTTATCTTGGATATAAGATGGAATGAAGCAGCACCCCGAGAAAAACTTCCATAACTGAATCGCCATATCACTGCAAATAAGCAAGTGAGAGATATCTTCCATCCTAGCATTCTTGCAGCAGCTACATTTACTAACCAAAGGTATACCCAGTCTTTGAATCGCTGCATCAGTTGGAACTACATTATGAAATATTTTCCAACAAAAAATCTGAATTTTAGTAGGTATAATGCGATTCCAAACAGCAGAAGTCCAGACTTGATTTTGCTATTTACTTCTTATGCAATTCCATGCCGAATGGACTGAGAAAATTCCAGAAGTAGAAGGTTTCCAAATAAACACATCTTCATCCTTAGAAGTAGCATATCCACCAGCTCTAATATTCTCCATAATGTTAGGGGAAAGAGATTGACTTACCTGGGAAAAATCCCAATCCCCATTAGAATTAAGTATGGAGCTAATATTAGGACAATCTAAAGGGGGAACTGAAGCCAAGGAGATGAGGGCTTGATCGTCATGCCACCTATCAAACCAGAAATTGATCTTAGAACCACAACCAATAAGAACAGCAGAGTTAATAAGCATAAGCTGAAATACCCCACAGATAGCTGTCCAGAACTTTGAAGACTAGGAAAAGCATTCCACACATGATCCACTCTGTATTTAGCTTTGAAAAATCTAGACCAGAGACTATCTGAAGAATAAATTTTCCAAGCATGTTTAACTCGGAAATCAGAATTTACCTCAGCCATTTTTCGAATACTTAACCCTCCCTCCAGATTGGGCATAGAGCATTTCTTCCAACTCACCTAGTGACGTCTTTTAGAAGAATCAGAGTCATTCCAGAAAAAATCTGCCATAGCCTTATCAATAGCAATACTAATACCAACTGGAATATGAACTCCAGCTAAAGTGTAAGTAAGAATCGAAGATAGAACATGCTTAATTAGAATCAATCTCCCTCCTGCAGAAAGAAGCTTACCTGTCCAACCTGAGATACGTCTCTGAATTTTCTCTAACATAGGCAAAAAATAAGACTTTTTTTGACGACCTTTGAATAAAGGAATCCCAAGATACATAAAAGGAAAATTTTTAAATGGAAATCCTGTGAAATTTGAGATAATCCTTTTTCTAGAGTTGAGGAGTTTGTCGGATCCATACAAAGAGCTTTTCCTATTGTTAATCTTCTGGCCCGAAGAAACTTCATAAATCTTTAAGAATTCAAAAATATTCTTTAAGGTTTTAGAGTTACCGTTGCAAAAAATCAGAGTGTCATCAGCAAAAAGAAGGTGAGTAACTGGAAAACCATTTCTCCCCACATTATAAGCAGCTGGATTAGGAGCCAAAACCTTTTTTAATCCTCTACTAAGAACTTCTTCGGCTATGATGAAAAGAGCGGGAGAAAGGGGATCACCTTGCCTTAAACCTCTTCAGCTCTGAAAAAATCCATGCAGGGACCCATTTATAATAATAGAAAAACTTGGATTTTGGATACAACCTTGAATGAGGCTTATAAACCCCTCACAAAACCCAAACCTTTTCAAAACAGCAAAAATAAATGGCCACTCAATTCGGTCATAAGCCTTTTCCATGTCAAGCTTAATAATTATATTGCCTCCAAATGCTTTCCTATCAATCTCAGTAACCATTTCTTGGGCTATCGTGATATTCTCAGTAATGTTCCGGCCTTTAACAAAAGCACTTTGTTCCTCCGAGATAATTTTGGGGAGAATTTTTCCAAGTCTGTCAGCAAGCACCCTTGAAAAAATCTTATACAGAAAATTGCAAAGACTGATAGGGCGAAAGTCAGCAAAAGTGGAAGGGTCTTCACATTTCGCTATTAAAGCTATAGCAGTGGCATTAACTGAGCTAGGCATATGATGCTCCTTGAAGAATATAGTAATAGCCTTGAATAAGTCATCCTTAATAATATCCCAGCAAGTATGGTAGAAGACACCATTAAAACCATCTGGGCCCGGCGCACTGTCAACATCCATGCTGAAAACAACCTGTTTGACTTCATCAATAGTGGGAGAAGCCACAAGAAATATATTGTCCTCTGAAGAAACCAATGAAGGAATAAGATCAATAGCCTGAGCATCAATAGAGCTCCCAGAAGAAGTAAGAATATTTTGATAAAAAGAAATAGCTTCCATAGCAATATCATTTGGTGAATCCAACCACTCATCCTGCTCATTCTTGATTTTTAAAATACCATTATTCTTTCTTCTTTGTTTAACAACAGTATGGAAGAATTTAGTGTTGTTATCACCCTCCTTGAGCCACTTTATTCAAGATTTTTGTCGCCAAAAAATTTCCTCTTGGAGAATGACTTTTTGCAGCTCATCCTTAAGAAAAGTGAGATACTCCTCCTGCCTACTGTCCCATTCATCCTGGAGCTTTATTTCCACACAACAAATTTTTTCTTCCAAGTCCTTCATTTTAGAAAAAATATTCCCAAACACCTCCTTATTCCAAATCTTAAGAGAAATTTTTAGCCTCTTAAGTTTAACAAAGAAAGCTAAAATAGGAGGAGCATTAACAGGCATAATCCAAGAATTATGAACTAACCTCTGAAAATCTGAATGAGTTGTCCACATTTTCTGAAAACGAAAAGAAGAAGGGTTCCGAGCAGCAATGACTTTAAAATTTAAAATCAGAGGAACATGATCCGAATTAAGTCTAGATAAATGAGTCACCTGCGAATTTGGGAAGATTTGAATCCAAGCAGCATTAAAAAGGATCCGATCAAGTCTAGCATAGATTCTGTTTGTCCCTTTTTGATTGTTGCACCAAGTATATTTATTTCCAGAGAAGCCCCCATCCATAAGCCCCAAATCATTTATGAAAGCATTAAAATCTTCAAGGGAACGTAAATTGTTTTCTCGACCCCCCAGTTTCTCATCCGGCGAAGTAATAGCATTAAAATCCCCAGCTATCATAAGAGGGGCCTCATATGAAGCCAGAATAAGAGTAAGATCATTCCATAATAATTGTCTTTCCTCCCTTCGGCATTTAGCATACACAAAAACACATCTGATAACCTCCAACCCTGCAACTCTAACATCAACAATAATAGCTTGGTCCAGCGACGCTATGAGAGAAACAGTCAAAGAGCTTTTCCAAAAGAGCCATATCTTCGGATGGAAAAAATAATCAGACATACCCAACATTTTTCTAAGAGATTGAATCTTGTCAGATGGTTGCATAGGCTCCATAATCGCAATCAGAGCAATATTATGTAATTCCACCAATTTTTTCAGCCGGGCTTTAGAAGCTAAATTTCCCACTCCTCTAATATTCCAAGATAGTAAGCTAGACATGGAAAACAATGTGGTTTTCTTCACAATTAGCTTGAGCCACCGCTCTAGATCGAGTAATGATAGCTGAAGGGGGAAACTCTTTTTTTTGTTTTTTAACTTTTTCCTCCTCCACTTCTAAATTATTGATAGAAAAAACCTTGGAAAGTTCCTCAATGAAAGCTTTTGACTCTGCAATGAAAGATTCTTTCGGGACAATAATAGAATCATATATGTCATTATGAAATTCAGAAGAAGCCGAGGATGACCATAACATGTCAGAAGATAATTTTTTACTTTTTGGAATACTAACCTGGGCACGCTGAAGAAGAATGCTCAGCTTTGAAATAGGTGGGACTTGTAAGTCTTCCAAATTAGAGTTGTTTGGTCCTGTTTGCTTTACTGTTCATCATCTTCTTCATCTACTTACTTTATCATCGGAGTACAGGTCAGGGTATCACACCCTTCAACTTCTACCTTCTACCAGTAAACCAGAGGTGAACAGTTGCAGCTGACGCGTGTCCTTTCCGATATTTTTCCCCCTTACTGGCCTCTGAGTTTATTTGCTGGAATTTTCATGAGAACTCATTCAGTACTAATCTCTGAATTTACTATGATGCGAACCCAATCTTCTAAAAGGGTTACCACATCTTCTTGATTTGACTCACTAACAGGTCCATATTATGACCTTCCAAAAAATTTAAAAAAACAGGTTTATATTATGAATTATTGTGGTTATGGCTTAATAACGAAAACCGTGCAATATGCTATATTTAAAAGACAATGTCGACCCGCTTTCACTCCACACTCCTCTCAACACTATGCTATATTAAAAATAAATGTTCTCGCTCCCACTCTTACACCGAGTTAGGGGTTATATTTTTTATTAGGAGTTGAAGTTTAAGTCAATGGTGTAAGCATTCTGTTAGCCACATCACCGAGGGATATTCCCTCCCTATGATATGACCTTAGGACCTCCCTCAAACAAGGCATATAGGAGCTAGAGAGGCACTTGTGAGAGGCTATTGCTAGGGACCCCACCCTTTGATGAGGGACCGTCCCTACCCGGCCCTTCAAAGCCCGTAAAATAGAGGGCTTTATTTTTTCTCTTAAGGCTCTAGGGCTAGCCAGGCCTAATTTTAAAAGGCCCTCTTACATGAGGACTGGGCCTGGTAAACACCTAACCCGGCCCGGCCCGGCCCTACCCTGCCCTCCATGACATACAATATATAATATATCACATATATAATGTAATAGATTAAGACATAATAACTTAAGGTTAAGACTTACTTGAATGTCTAATGGACTACCTTTATAGTTTAGTCACTTATTATTATATTTTAAAATCTAAGAGAGGTTATTGTGTGTATGGGTAATAGAAGTGTAATATCTTTTACAAAATCTTCAAGTAAGTTGTAACGTTATAATAATAGATTAAGACTTATAATAACATAAGGCTAAGAGTTAATTGTATGTGTAATGGACTACCAAATGAGTTAATTGTATGTGTAATGGACTACCATTGTAGTGTAGTCACATATTTATTTAATTATTTTTAAATGTAAAAGAGGCTATTGTGTGTATGTGTCATAAAAGTGTATCTTTTCAAAATCTTCTTATAAGTTGTAATTTTTTTTTTAGTCTAATTGTATTAATATGAAAATCTAATGGTAACAATCGTGGTGTGTGGTGGTAATTTCACCAACTCCCCCTTACTTTAAATTGAACCTAACTCCCTACTAACTCCCTACTATAAAGAAGTATGAATGAGGCCACCTAGCAATCTTCATCTTACCTTATTGGTCCGAAGCCCAAATAAAGGAGGAAGATTACATGTTAGATCGACAATCAAATATAGATAAATTTGCTAAAACATGACATTTTTTTTGTTTCTTTTGACCCTGACCCTTGAAGGTAGGTCTTGGGCCCAGCCAGTCTAAGCCCTTTGAGAGTTAGGGCCTCACCTCTATCTATAAGGGTGGCCCGATAAGACGTATGCCTTGCCCTGGACCGTCCCTTTGACCGTCCTAACTATTGCCAATTAATTGGTGTGATGTATATATATATGGGAATTGGAGGGTATCCCAAAGCCTATGTGCCAAGACTAGTCCCTTCGCATCTACTCACTCGGAATTTTCCCAAGGATAATTAGTGCAAGAGGTTGATTATCTACAGGGATCTTTTAGGCATAAATATAAACCAAGCTTGGTGTGCTATCAAAAATCATAGACAACAAAAGAAAGTCAACAGATTAGATGGTTCAATATGGCCCATAAATTGAAAGGTTGAGATAGATGGGGTTTCAACCCAAATAAAACGCAGAGATGGCTAGTGATTCACTCGTCACCTGTTTGAAGGCTTGCACCCTAATGAGGTGAAGGGAACTGCGTCCGAATCACGCTCGCATGCAGAGTTCGAGCTAGTGCGAAACCCTGTCATATCCGAAAACCTAAAAGTAGTTTGTAATTAGACATCACCGATTGACTTCATTAAAACCAGGCAAATGTTGTGTTTCAATTTCCACCTATCATTTTTACTAACCAAATTTAGTACCGCTGCGAGAAACACCAAGAAATTGAATTTAGAAAATATACAATAATACAAGACAAGAATTTAAAACCAATCTGCAAGTCTTTCTACTATGAGAATTATAGAATGACGATAAAAGAAAATATAAGAGAGTATTTTGATACCCGAAACCCACACAAACAACCCTTGCACACCACTCTTTCTCGTCCACTCTCAAACCCGTGAAAGCCTCGCAAAAGATCACTATTCTCTCATGAGCTCCAAATTCATTTCTCTTTATACTACCTAGAGTCTTAACCGTTAGATCTAACGGCTAAACATAAAGACATAAACTTAACAACAGACAATGTGAAGAGATGCCAATCTCTCAAGTTCAGGACAATCTGTGTGTTTATATAATTATCTACCTTTTATAATCTGATAATGATCATCCTATAGGTTGATCATTGATAGATCTAATTCTATGTGTACTAACTCTACTGATGTATGCCGATACCAAAAAAAAAAATTCTATATAATGACCGCTCATTACTCATAACTTAGAACAATCTTTTTTTTAGATAATTCACAAATCAACACACACAACAAACTCACAGAAACTGGGAAAAAAAATATTATGTCCTCAGATTTATAATTCTATACATAGTTTTTATACAATGTTGGCTAAGTTTTTTGAACTCATCTGGAGTCATTGAAAATAACAATATACTTATGATAAAATGTGTATCAAACTAATATTATTAAAGGAGACAATTACTGAGTAGATACTGGCTCTTGAGGGTATATAACAGCAATAATAATGACTCATTAATCAAACGACAGGGATAGATTGGGTTTCAACCCAAAAACACATAAAATGCAGAGATGGGTAGTGATTCATCTATTTCACTCGCCAAGTACCCTGTTCGACCAGTGAGTCCTGAATCTCATTGGGGTTCCACTGTTGAAAGTAGGATTACAGCCAATTGCAATCAATATTTTAAGAGAATTCAATTACATACGTGGCACATGTAGATTGGATGAAGAAAAAAAGACGAAGATTTTTTAATTTTTTTTTTCTTCTTCTTCCAATCAACAAGTGTTACATATGCAATTGAATTCTCTTGGATTCAATTGAAATTGGCTGCAATCCTGACTCTAAAAGTAAACAAGTGTTTAGGAAAGAAAAGAAAATGCCAAAGGGGTTCCACCGTGTTTAAATGCTTGCTCAACTAATGACCTCTGAGGGGCCGTTTGGCATCAATTTTATAATTAATATTGTGCAAGGAATTCGTTTGACAACTTTTAGTCAAAACAAATTATAAATAAAAGAACTAACAAAATATGTTTAAATAGAGGAAAAAAAAAAGATTATTTTATTATACATTAAATATGATTATATTCATCAATACATTTGTAAGTATCATTAAATACCCAAAATTCTATTATGTCACCTTTATTCCCACTTATCTCGTTTCTTTCAAATTTAATTCTAAGAAGCATATTTTTTATTCTATTAAAATTAAGTCAAAAATAAAAATAAAATAATTCTTATAATCCTTTCTTAAAACTGGATTGTCAAACACGTTAATGCGATTTCTGCTTGGGGATAAAGAAAGTTACTACCAAGAAAATGGCAAACCAGCCCAAGTTAACTGTGTCCGAATCAGACGCGGATGCAGAGTCGGGGCTAGTACGCAAACGTGTCTTGTCCTTGCTTGCACAAGCGGGTCCCTGTTCGTTTGAAATGGTGTGAACAAAAGTACACCAGTCTCGAATCTGGATTCGCGGAAATTTGGCCAACTGTCGCATAATGTATGGAACCCCGAGAGGGGTTTCTGGCTTCGCCAGAGACAAGCCAAAGCCCGCGGAAAGACATAAAGCGAGTCAGGAATCAGGACTTTGTTTTAAGCTTCTCTTGAAGAAATTGGGCATTGCGTGATTGACCCGAATCGTCGTTTCTTCTTCCATTATAGCAGCCGTATTAGTACACAAAACAGCCCGAATTGAGATACTGTATATACTTGTCTCTCTGTCTCCCTCTGCTTCACTGCTTGTGAAATTTTATACCGTATCTTTTTTCTTCACTTTTTTTACTGTATTTGCTAGCTTTGAATTTTCAAACAAGACTTGCTTTATTGGATTTTGGGGGTCTTCGGGTGGTTGGGAAGGCATAAACTCCAAAGTCTTCCGAACGACGTTGATTCCCAGTACAAATTTGAGGAGTCTTTGGCGTTTTTTGAGCTATGGTTTTGTGGTTGTTTCTGATAAGGCATGGAAACCGCAGGTGAGTTCTTGAGCTCTTGCTGATTTTCTTACGCATCTATTGAATTTTTTTTCCATCTGGGTATCTCTGTATCTTCGTTTATTTTCGCGGGCTATTGAGAAACTCAATTGGGTCAGTGTTTTGGGAATTTCAAGGAGGGGTTTGAAATTCTGTTTTTATATATATATTATTATTATTATTATTATTATTATTTTCTTAAACTTATCTATTGGTTTTTTTCATATGGGTATCTTCGTTTATTTTCGTGGGTTATTGAGGAACTTAATTGGGTCTCAGTGTTTTGGGAATTTCAAGGAGGGGTTTGAAACTCTGTTTTTTTAGGATTAGTTGTTCGTAATACTGCGTCAAAATTTCAGGTTTGTGGGTTCTCTCTTCTGTTCAATTTTTATCTGGGTGTTGTTGAGCTCTCAGTGCTTTTCTTACTCATCTATTGATTTTTTTTTTCATCTGGGTATCTCTGTATCTTCGTTTATTTTCTTGGGTTATTGAGAAACTTAATTGGATCTCAGTGTTTTGGGAATATCAAGAAGGGGTTTGAAATTCTGTTTTTTTTAGGATCAGTTGTTTGTAATACTGCGTGAAATTGCAGGTTTGTGGGATCTCATCTGTTGAATTTTCATCTGTGTGTTGTTGGATCTCCTTGGGTTACTTAGGTAGAGCTGAATTGGGTTTCTTCTGAGTGTGTGGAACTTGATTTACTTCCCCGGGTTTCGCATTACTAGGGGTTAGGGTTTTGTGGATTGAATCCATTGATGATTTTGTGCTTTGATATTGCATGAAACTGCAGGTAAAGTGGATGAATTAATTCCTGGCAGTTCCTCATCTATATTTCTTTTGAGGTTTCAAGGAAAAGAATTGCAGGGTTTTTGATGGAATTTTATTTGCATATGGCCTTGAATAGAAGAGCTCCTGCTGTTCTTCTCCATACCTTTGTGGGGTTGTTGCTGAGTTGTTCAGTAAGCTATGGTACTCTGACTGATATTTATTGCTTGAAAACTATAAAAGCATCCCTAGAAGACTCACTACAGTACTTGAACACTTCCTGGAATTTTGGCAACCACTCCGAAGGGATCATCTGCAAATTTACCGGGATCGAGTGCTGGCACCCTGATGAGAACAGGGTCCTAAATATCCGGCTCTCCGACATGGGACTCAAGGGCCAGTTCCCTCGGGGTATTGAGAACTGCACGAGCTTGACAGGTTTAGATCTTTCTAGTAACAAGCTCTCTGGACCCATTCCAACCGACATCTATGACAGGCTCAAGTTTGTGACATCCCTTGATCTCTCATCCAACAGTTTCTCTGGTCAGATCCCGCTGAGTCTCGCAAATTGTACCTATCTGAATATCCTTAAACTCGACTATAACCGGTTAACGGGTTCGATTCCTCTGCAATTCGGCCAAATCACCCGGCTCAAGACATTTAGTGTCAGCAACAATCTTTTGTCTGGGCAGGTCCCTACCTTTCCTAATGGTATTGTTACAGCCGAAAGCTATTCAAATAATCTGGGACTTTGTGGGAAGCCTTTGTTGAATGCATGCAAGGCACCTCCAAAGAAGTCTCGTACTGGAGTCATTGCCGGGTCAGCTGTTGGTGGGGTGACTGTTACAGTTTTAGCTGTGGGCGTTGTTTTGTACTTTGTTTTGCGTAGGGTGTCTATAAAGAAGAAGGAAGAAGACCTTGAAGGAAACAAATGGGCAAAGGCAATAAAAGGAACCAAAGGCATCAAGGCAAGGGTTAATCTATTTCTGATAGAGTCTAGGAATTATTTATTTATTTTTTTCCCCTAGAACCTAGGGTTCATTTCAGTTCCTTTCTTTTCCGCTCTATATATTCCTTATTTTTCTATTATTTCTATTTTTTTACTACAAAATATTGATGAAGAAGGTAATGTGCTTTCCAGGTTTCCATGTTGGAGAAGTCAGTTTTGAAAATGAAGTTGAGTGATCTCATGGAGGCTACTAACAACTTCAACAAAGACAATATCATTGGTTCAGGAAGAACAGGGACGATGTACAAGGCAATGCTCCCAGACGGTTCTTCTCTTATGGTGAAAAGGTTGCAAGGCTCTGAACACTCTGAAAAAGAATTTGTATCCGAGATGACTACTCTAGGGAGCGTGAAACACCGTAACTTGGTTCCCCTCCTGGGTTTTTGCATGGCGAAGAAGGAGAGGCTTTTGGTGTATAAACACATGTCAAATGGGACCCTCCATGATCAACTACATCCAGCGGAAGCTGAGGCCAAAGCCATGGAGTGGCCTTTGAGGCTCAAAATTGGAATAGGTGCGGCTAGAGGCCTGGCATGGCTCCATCATAACTGCAACCCCCGCATTATCCATCGAAATATAAGCTCCAAATGCATCTTATTGGACGAGGATTTTGAGCCCAAAATATCTGACTTTGGACTCGCGAGGCTCATGAACCCAGTTGACACACATTTGAGTACTTTCGTGAATGGAGAGTTTGGGGATATGGGTTATGTTGCTCCCGAGTATCTCCGGACACTGGTGGCCACTCCAAAGGGAGATATTTACAGCTTTGGAACTGTGCTTCTCGAGTTAATTACCGGTGAGAGACCTACCCATGTGGCTAATGCCCCCGAAAGCTTCAAGGGGAACTTGGTGGAGTGGATATTGCATTTGTCAAACTACTCTCTCGTCCAAGATGCCATTGATAAGTCTTTGGTTGAAAAGGGTTTTGATGGTGAGCTCATTCAGTTTCTTAAAGTTGCGTGTAATTGTGTAGTGCTAGCTCCCAAGGAGAGACCTACAATGTTTGAAGTGTACCAGCTTCTAAGAGCTATTGGGGAGAGATACAATTTCACTGCCGATGATGAGATTGTGGTTCCATTAGACACAGGTGATGCCGATTTTTCAGATGAACTTATCGTTGCTCGAGAAATTAAGGATCATCATTAAAAAGGTATGATTAAGCATAATGTAGTACAGCTGTTAAATGAAAAGAACCAAAATCATATGTAATGTAAGTGGTTATAAGATTTATAAGGAAATTGCTTATATCCCAAACATAAGCATTTCAGTTAATACTTTTAGCCTTTCTATGTTGAGAGACCACTTGTATGTACTCTATTTGCCATTGAATGTCAAGACATTATACATGATCATCTCATCATGTATATACTGCTGTTTTGTTATTGAAATTTCTTTCCTGCAGACAATGCCATGATGTCAAGAGTAGTTTGTAGTATTGTTACCTGCAGTGATATTGCTTTTGCTGACAGATACTAGACTGTGGGCTGGAATGTATGTCTGTGAGACGTTGAATAACCATTAGACCAAAACTTCATTGGGTAGCTTACAATTCTCTTGGAATGGATATATTTTCCTGAAAAGCAAAACCGATGTTGGTTAGGGAACATTACATCAAAGCCAAATGAAGATATTTTCCTGGGTATATATATATATTAGCTTTGTTGTCTCTCTTCAGATTGATACTTTCCTACAGAATAAATCTAAGGACCATCAACCAATGGCATGCCTCTACATGTGTGACATGATTTACCCTCAGGACCAACCTCATAGGATGGTTGTAACAACCACTTATCTACTGCATTTCTTTGTAGTCAAATAGGAGAAAAGGGGGAACAGAGAAAATGGTATCACAGATGGTTTTGATTACCAAATCAGACCGGTATTGGGCGTACAAAATGCTGAATCAATAATGCATAAATTTTTTTAGCATTCCCCTTGCACCTGCATCATTTGTAAATGCCTTTGGTACCCCATCGTGAAGATCTGCATCACAAATAGCTTGTTTTTTTTCCCCTTTTAGGGCCTTAGGTTTGCCACATCAAAATCGGTACTCATTTCAGTCTGTATGGGGTTTAATCATGTTGTTGTTTGAGGCTTTGAGCAAATGGTTTAGCCAAATGAAGAGAATCTTTCAAATTTCTATTCCAAATGTTTCTTGATAGTAATTAATTTTTTTATACAGAGTACGTAGTTGCCTGATTCTCCCAAAATGTTGCATACCACGAAAAGCAAGGTGTTTGTGTATTGTGTTCTTCATTTCCCATGAGCTTTATGTACCTGGTTCAACATCCATGTATGAAATACTTAGTCACTTGATTATGTTCTGATCCAAGGGTAAAAAATTATACTACCCTTTGTTGCATTGATGTGTACGACTGGGTTTGGAGTGTCAGTTCCATCTAAAGTATGAAAGGAATAGGATTCATAGACTTGATAATTTATTTAAATAAATTAGGAATTTTCTATATTGTTAAGTAGAACTCTTATTTATGGTATGGTAATTAATGTAGTGCAAGTAAATAGTTAAGACACAGACAAAGGAAATCCGAAAGTATCCCACCAAAATCCGGTGAATTTTCAAAGCCCAAACATGTTGGACACAAAGTATTGCACTCCCATTCTATGCAACATAGATGCCACAACATCGGACAGTGCTCTTCAGGAAGTTTACTATACGACCCCGTTAAGAATTTGGGAACTAGGTTCTCTGGTTACCATGGATCAAGCTATAGATGCTGGAATCTCTCTCTCTCTCTCTCTGCCCATCATCCTAATCACCTATTCTACCTCAACCAGGATTCAATTGAGACAATCTGTACCTCAGTATCGTGTGGAGCTTTTGTGTATTTAGAACTTCTTTTGCAACTTAACAAGCTTTTAAACTGTTGATGGGCGGGTAGCGTCTCTTGGACGCTTGAAGATTAGAATTACTCTTTCAGTAACTATAGGAAACCTTGACCAAACCCATATACCCTATTTGATTATATGTAATAGCATATCCATAATCATGCTTTAATTTTGATAATTTTCTGTCAAATATTTGCATACACAATTTTGTCAAGAGCTGCTGCTGGTTCATCTTCATCTATAACGTGGGTTCTTGCCATTCTCATGTCCCATCCATGCCATGGAGTTCTTACCAGCCCTTCTCATGTCCAAGGTACTGTGTTGGGAAACGTTTTAGCCTTTACAACAATTAGAAAATAGGCTATTTGGTATTTTAAGAGTGCCTACTTAGATATTTGCAGAACTTCTTCAATTCTACCGTTTGGATCTTTCAAGTGGAATACAGAAAGGTCCATTGTGGAGTGTTGAAGATTCTCCTTTTTGAAACCGGATTGGTTTCTCATTTCTTTAAAGTCTATTTTCTCTTTAGAACTATAACAGTTTGATCCTGTCATTTCCTTGCCCCTTTTTTTGGGTAAAGAGATTTTTTTTTTTTTTTGATAAGCTGGTAAAGAGATATTCATTAATTAAGAAGTAAAAACGTCTACAGTAGCAGCATGGTTGGGCCCAGATGCTTGGCCCACCTGCCGAGAACAAACAGTAGCTAAAGGGGCCTTTCTGAGGCTCAGATTTAACGCAAATTGAGAACAAATTTGAGGATGACCCACCTGCTATGAAGCCATAGTAACTTGATGTCCTTCAAAATTGAATAGATCTCCCAATTATGTTCGGCAGCTTCCCCATTCAGGAAGTCGGTGATCTCTTTAGAGAATCAGATTCAATGATTACGCAATCCCAACCTTTTGAGGCTATCAACTTAAAACCCAGCCGAATAGCTTCGGCCTCGGTCACCCGGCTCGAACCACCACTTAAGGGTTTATGAATTGTTGCGATGAAGAGGCGAAGGTGGTTATGAGCCACTGCACCGGCATCGGTGGCGAGACCACTCAGAAGAGCCGCACCATCTACTTTAATTTTTAACCAATGTTCGGGGAGGTACAACTTGAGAGCCTCGCTGGCGGGTCACCTGGACTGGCCGAGGAGTGAAAAAACCATTACACAATTCCTGCCAACGTATGCCAACCTTGTGGATCACAGCTATGGGGTTTGGTTTGGCCCCCGTTGAAGAGTACATCATTTCGATGAAGCCAAATACCCCAGAGAGTAGAAGACGGTAGCACCACAAGCTGACTATGGCCACCCCTGAACTCTGGGTGAAAGGTTTAGTGCTGCCATGCACCAATTGAGGAAAGGTGTCTCCTCTAATGGGGGAAGTTGGAAGGAGAGGGGGGAACCAAACCATATACTCCTTGCGCAGAATAGGTGGCTAATATTTTCTTTACCTGAATCACAAAGAGGGCAGTTGTCATTGATCATTACATTCCGCTTACGAAGGTTGTCTGCTACAGCAAGAGCATTGTGGCAGAGACGTTAGAGAAATACTTGGACTTTGGGGGGGACCAGGATTCTGCAAATCATGCGCCAAATCTTCCCCAGGGGGACAATAGAATTTCTACTAGATGAGGCTTTGGACGATCGAGTTGAGTAGTTGTTTCCAATCTGCCAACGGATTCCTTTCTCAAGGATGTTACGCCCAGCCAATATAATATACTCCGCCATGCCCAGGAGGGGCGTCTTCCTGTTTTAGCATCAAGTAGAGAGGAGTGGGGGAAATAAATAGCCTTAATAGTCAAGGCCCAAAGAGAGTCGCCAACCGAGCTTTCCCAATAGCCCGTGATTAAATGCCTGTAGATCCCGAAGCCCAAACCCACCACGATCCTTTGGCAAACACATTTTGGTCCAAGTGAGCCAATGTATCTTTTTGTCCTATGTTTTACTCCACAAGAACTTGGCAATGGCTGAATTTAAATCATACAACCACCTCTTGGGCAGCTTAAAGCAACTCATAACAAACGTGGGGATTGCCTGAACTATGGCCCTAATCATGACTCCACGTCATGCTTGCGACAAAAGGGATCCTTTCCAACCTTGCATTCGTTTTAGAATGCGCTTCTTAATAAGCTCAAAAGTTCGCAACTTGGATCTCCCGAATTAAGCAAGCAGGCCAAGATACTTAGCGGGAGCCGAGAGCTTTTTGATATGAAGGGCAGCTGCAATAAGTCTCCGAAAGTACCTAGGGGTCGAAAAACTGAGCGATATACTGGATTTCTGGTAATTGATCTTCTGGCCCGAAGCTTGACCATAGCGCATGAGAGTGGACATGAGATATTCCGCTTCGTCCATGTTTGCATTAAGGAACACCGAACAATCTGATAACTATAGTAGCAGAATATTCTATTCTGCTACTTTCCTCTTGTAGAGCAATATTATTCTCTCTTGTAATCTTTCTTTTGTATGAATTTTCTATTTATGTATTCTCTTGTATAACTCTATATAAACCCTATTGGGGTAAAAGAATAAATCAACTACAGAATTTCTCCAAATTTCTCATTGTTATCATGGTATCAGAGCAATAAAATTCTGACTTGTTTCTTGAGGGAGAAGCATCTATATTGTTAGATCTGTGGTTATTGTCGTGGGATTGTCGGAATTTGCAATCGCACCTTGTCGTGCATCCTTGAACCTCATCTCAGACGAAAAGGGCATCGCTCGCGCTCCAGTTGTAGATCGGAGGTTCCGTGTTCGTCCTTTTGCAATCGCACCGCTGCATCATTGCTGTTGGTTTCTCTATCTCTACCAAAGAGTAAGGTTACTTTTGTCTTTTTTGGTTTCTCTGCACCATCTGTTATTTGGATCAACTACCGCTACTTTACTCAGACAACTCTTCACAAGTTGAAAAAAATATATATATATTTGTGGGAAACATAAAAGAGCAACCTTTTTTTTTATCCTTTGATCAGAGACATCATAATCATCTTTTGGCACTAAAAGACAAACCTTTGTCTTAGTTTCGGCTTGGCTAGTGCATGTGTTTCCATCTTTTGCTATTGTGTGAAGTGATTAAGTCTTGTTACTGCACATCTAATCATTGTGTTCAAGCGTACACTTTTCTTATTCATGGATAGAGATTTTTCTTCTCGATACTTGTTTGATAGCAGCAATTATGGACTGTGGTCTATTCATTTTACGAGTTTTCTTGAAGGGCACGGATTATGGGGTAGTGTTGATGGAACAGACCCCATCCCTAAAGCGGATAAGCCTAAAGAGTTAGCTGGATGGAAAATTAAAAATGGTAAAATTGTAACATGGATACTAGACTCAGTTGATAAATCCATTGCAGTGGGATTGACTCCACATAGGATAGCGAAGGCTATGTAGGACCATTTGAATGTAATTTATCAGCAGAGCAACGAAGCCCAACTTTATCGTCTAGAACAAGAATTGACACAAATTTCACAGTGCGATCGAACGATTCAAGAATTTTATAATGTTGTTGTTGCTATTTGGACCGAGATATCAATGATGGATCCAAAAATCCCCTCTGATGCTATCCCCATCTTTCAGAAGATGAGAGAACGGACCCGAGTTAGGCAGTTTCTTATGAAATTGCATCATGATTTTGGGCATTGTAGGGCTGCTTTACTTAATCGCAATCCTCTTCCTTCCATGAATGTTGTGATTTGTGACTTATTAGCCGAGGAACAGAGACTCAGGACCTTAACAGTTGCATCCCTGCCTCATCAGATACAGTTTTTTTGGCCTCGTCACCAGCCCTTGGCAAACGCGACCTGTCTCGCGTTCAATGTTATGGGTGTAAAAAGTTTGGACACCTTGCTACAGCATGCAAAGATAGCCCTATTTGTGCATTTTGCAAAATTCGTGGTCATAGCATCCAAGAGTACCGGAAGAAGAAGCGAGCCCAAGGAAAAGTCTACATGACTACAACCGATGACTCCTCTACCAGTGTCATGGCTCCTCCTCCACCTAGTGGGCCTCTTACTCCTAAGATGGTTAAGCAGATTGTCCAGGCCTTATCTGCGGCTGGATTGTCAGGTACATCCCCTCGGTCTCCTTGGTATTTTGATTCTGGTGCATCCAATCATATGACAGGTAATGCCTCATATCTCCATAAAATTAAGCCATACACAGGAAACCAAATAATCTCTATTGTCGATGGGGTTCAGTTACCTATTTATTCTATTGGGTCATTATCTTTTTCCCCTTCTCAACATCGTACATTTACTTTAACTGATGTCTTTCATGTGCCTAAATTATCTGCGAATCTTATCTCTGTTGGTCAGTTAGTCCAAAATTGATGTTTAGTAATTTTCTTTCCTGATTATTGTTTCATACAGGATCTGGAAACGGGGAAAGTGGTTGGGAAGGGTAGGAGGAAAGGATGGCTCTTTTTGTTGGATTTGGATGACTCTGTTACTCCAGCTTCTTGTTTTTTTTCTCCTTCTTCTGATGATATTTGTCATGCTAATAAAATGTGGAAACTTTGGCATTGTCGCCTTGGTCACCCACATTCGGATAGATTATTTCACTTATTTTCCTTTGGTATTTTGGATAAACTGAAAGTTAATAAATTTTCTCTTGATATTGCTTGTCCTTCATGTTGCTTATCTAAGAGTAAATGTCTACCATTTTCTCTTAGTACATCTCGATCCACTGCCCCTTTTGAGATTGTGCATACTGATGTGTGGGGACCATCTCCGGTGTTATCCATGTTTGGCATGCGGTATTATGTGATATTTATAGACGATTTCTCCAGATATACTTGGATCTATTTCTTGTACTTCAAATCGCAGGTTTTCACAATTTTTCAACAGTTCTACACTATGGTGGCTACACAGTTTGAGAAGAAGATTAAGGTTCTTCACTCAGATTCCGGGGGGGGGGATTCTTCATCAGAAGACATGTCCAGACACACCTCAGCAAAATGATGTTGCTGAGAGGAAGAATCGACACATTGTCGAGACAACTAACACTTTGATGACAGAGACCTTTGTTCCACACACATTCTGGGCCGAGGCGATGTTGCACTCTGTTTATCTCATAAACCGCATGCCCACCAAACTTCTTGGTAATATTTGTCCTTACTTTGTGCTCTTCGGTTCTCTTCCTACTTACTCATTATTTCGTATATTTGGATGTGTTTCTTATGTTCATTTTTCACTCCATGAACGTAATAAACTATCTCATAAGTCTGTTCGTTGCATGTATCTCGAGTTCGGAGATTCCCAAAAGGGTTATCGTTGCTATGACCCTCATGCTCGTCGCATTCGTATTTCAAAAAATGTTGTCTTCTTAGAAAATGTCTCATTTCATGCCCGACCTTACTCACCTTTGATTGCTCCTTCTATTGCTAGTGGACTAACATGGTTTCCTGATATACCTCCTGTTTCAAGTATGATTCCAACTCATTTGCAGATTCCTCTAGTCCAAGAGAGAGCGGTGCCTGCTCCTCCTATTCCTCCTGCTGCTGCACCCGAAGCTGATCCATCCATTCCAGAAGTACGTTGATCTACCCCTCCTTCGCATCCACCTGATAGACTCATTTGTTCTCTCTTTTCTGGTCTCGAGTCCGTCCCTGTTCCTACCTCATATTCTCAGGCATCTACACACCATTGTTAGAGGGATGCTATGACAGAGGAGTTACAAGCATTTGCAGATAATCACACATGGGATCTCGTTTCGCCCCCACATGGTCAGCAAGTGATTGGTAGTAAATGGGTGTATTCCATAAAGCTTAAGTCTGATGGATCCCTTGATCGCTACAAGGCTCGACTTGTGGCTCAAGGTTATAAACAGGAATATGGTATTGACTATGAGGAGACTTTTGCTCTAGTTGCTAAGATGAAAACCGTCAGAACATTAATTGCTGTGGCTGCCACTAAGGATTGGTCTATTCGTCAAATAAATGTAAAGAATGCATTTCTTCACGGTGATTTATAGGAAACTGTTTATATGGCTCAGTCCCAGTATCTGACTCTTGTAAGCAAGAACTTGTGTGCAGGCTCCATAAAACGTTATATGGATTGAAACAGGCACCGCGTGCTTGGTTTCAACGATTTCACGAGGTAGTACTTAGGGCGGGGTTCAGTCAGAGTGGTCATGATCCTTCCTTATTTATAAGGTCTTCATCCCACGGCATTGTGATTCTACTCATTTATGTTGATGACTTACTCCTCACAGGCAGTGACATATCTGGAATTGTAGACCTTCATCAAGTACTTCAGTCATCCTTCCACATGAAGGACTTGGGCTCACTTACATACTTTTTAGGATTGGAAGTCTCCCGTACTGACCGTGGTATACATGTCAGCCAGTGAAAGTATACACAAGACCTCATTAACCAAGCTCAACTCTCTAATCAGCGCACAGTTGAGACACCAATGGAATTGAATGTTCAGTATGGTAAACAGGACGGTGATCTTCTAGAGCAGCCTATTCTTTTTCGTCGCTTGGTTGGCAGTCTTGTTTACTTGACGATGACCAGACCTGATATTGCCTATGCTGTACAGGTTGTCAGTCAGTTTGTTTCTGCACCTCGTACCTTACATATGACTACTGTCTTTCGAATTATTTGCTACTTAAGGGGGACCTTAGATCGGTCCTTGTTCTTCTCGTCCACATCTCCCCTTGAGCTTGTTGGCTATGCTGATGCCGATTGGGCAGGGTGTTCTCTTACTCGTCGTTCCACTACCGGTTATTGCATGTTTCTTGGCACCTCACTTATCTCCTAGAAGTGCAAGAAACAACTCACAGTTTCCAAGTCTAGCACAAAGGCTGAGTATAGAGCTATGTCTTCCGCGTGTAGTGAGATTGTGTGGCTCCGAGGTTTACTTTCTGATTTTGGCATTCACTTTACTAGCCCTATGCCACTTCACGTGGATAATACTAGTGCTGTCCAGATTGCTTCTAATCCCGTCTTTCATGAGAGGACAAAACACATAGAGGTTGACTGTCACTTCATTCGTGAGAAATTTCAATCTGGGATCATTTCTCTTCCATATGTGGCATCTCAGGATCAGATTGCAGTCATCCTTACAAAGGCTATGACGATTGCTAGGCATTCTTTCCTTATTCGCAAACTGTTACTGGTTGATCCACCGCATCGGTTTGAGGGGGGGGGGGGGGGGTGATAACTATAGTAGCAGAATATTTTATTCTGCTACTTTCCTCTTGTAGAGCAATATTATTCTCTCTTGTAATCTTTCATTTTGTATGAATTTTCTATTTATGTATTCTCTTGTACAACTCTATATAAACCCTATTGGGGCAAAGGAATAAATCAACTACAGAATTTCTCCAAATTTCTCATTGTTATCACAATCATCAACAAAGAATAGGTGAGAAAAAATAGGGGCTGCGTGAGCCACTTGGATTCCGCTAATCCGCTTCTCCTGAACTGCAGCATTGAGCAAACTTGAAAGTGCCTCCATGCAAATGAGAAATAAGTATGGTGACATGGGGTCTCCCTTCCGCAAACCTTTAGATGGAATGATGTGACCAGTGGGTTTTCCGTTTAGCATTATGGAATAGGAGGCAGTGCTACATTGCCAAATAAGGTGGATCCATCTTTCGCAAAACCCCATTTTAGCCATAATGGCAAATAGAAACGGTCATTCAACTCGATCGTAGGCTTGCCTCATATCAAGCTTGACAGTCTTTTTGGGAGTTTTCTGACCCTTGTGCCCTTTGAGGAAATGGCCAATCTCATGAGCTATAAGAACATTGTCAGATATCTATCGACCCCAAATGAATGCCGATTGAGCGGAGTCAATAACCTGGGGCAAGCACACACTAAGACGGTTAGCCAAGATTTTGGAGATCACTTTATCGGTAGGAAGTTATTCATGCTCTCCGGTTGAGGTATCTTGGGGGTCATCACAATATAAGTGAAGTTGATTTGTTGTAGGAGATAGCCCCATGGTTTAAAATTTCGTTGAAATTTCGCGATTTCGGACAACCCCACCGATATCGAAACTGGGTTTATTTCGGAAATCAGATTTCGGACGAAATTTCGAAAATTTTGGGTGAAAATTCGGAATTTTGACTGAAATCTGATTTTTTTTTATTTTTTAATATTTTTTTTTATTAAAATTCTGAAATATTTCGGAATTTTTACTGAAATTTTGAAAATTTATTTATTAATTTTAAAAATAAAATAAATTATATTATATAAATATATAAAATTTTAATAAAATATTATTTTTTTAATATATATATATATTAATAAAAATATATAAAATTAATAAAATAATAATATTTCGATTTTCGAAATTTCGCCGAAATCCCGCAATTTTTCGGGATTTCGGTTCGGGTTGGCTGGCCAAAATCAATGAGAAATTCGAAATTTCAAACCATGGATAGCCCCCCTGGAAAAAAATCAATACAACATTGCATAAATCATTTCCTACAACATCCCAATGTTTGTTTGTGGTAGAAGATACCTGGCATACCATCGGGGTAGGGGCTTTTAGCGGCCCAATCTGAAAAACTGCATCTTTGATCTCCTCCAAAGATACTTCATGGCAAAGATCTTCATTAGTTAGATTGGAGATGCGAGGTCTGATAGCTGCAATGGCTTCTGGGATCCCTTCAGGGTGGGAAGTCAAATATATATAGTTTGGTGAATTGCCTCAGAACATGGGATTCAACTTCGTGGTCCGAATTCATCCATTGCCCACTAGCATCTCTGAGGGATAAAATACGAATTTTTTGTCTGCGTTGCAAGACAGTAATGTGAAAAAAGTTCGTGTTCCTGTCGTCAAGGACTAACAAAATCATCCCTTGATTTTTGCTGTATTCCTTGGTACATATTCTACGCTCTTAGGAGTTAGGAGCGTGTTTTGATCTCCTACTTATTTAAAGTGTCTCTATCTCTTCTGTTTGTCGGTGGTTCCAATTATTGACAAATCTTATATTAATTTCAAGTTTAAAGGTTATTATAACAATAAAAAAAAAAAGACATCTGATTTAAATTTAGTTAATATATATTCATTTACACGGGTTAGAGCCGAGGGATTTCTTATTTGGTAGGATTTAGGTTTGCCCTTTTAGACCTGTTTATTAATAGTTCCAGACTTCCAGTTGAGGTAGAACTAGAACCACGAGTCCACAACCAATGTTTTCAAAACCAGCAGAACAAAAACAATTGATTTTTTTGAAATATGATCTGTGGTTAAGACTTGAGAGTGAAGGTTAGTGTGACGAGGAATCCTAGTTTAATTATATGAGCTGAGGTCAGAGTGAAGACTGGCAGGTAAAAGAGAGCATCCTTTTCACCTTCTTTATTATCAGACTTGTGCCAATAGCTACTACATTCCTTCTACTTGGCAAAACTTCCAAGGATGAAAAAACATCACTCTTCAATGGAAACTCTTAGCTTGGAAGAAAAGCCCCCAAAAAATGAGAAAGAAACCCTCTCTACACAAGAAAATCCTCCAAGAGAAAAACCCCTTTCTCTAAAGCTCAAGTGTAAAAACTAATTTTTACAATAGCTCATGTAAAAGACAAGAAAAAGGATACCCACCTTTTTCTCTAATATATCTCCCATATGAATGGTCTCTCTTCCTCATTTACCTTTTGTGGTAATTCCCCAAATGCAAATGGTCTTCTCAAGAAAACTACCCACTTTATGACATGTCAAGAGACAACATGCTCATTGGGCACAAGAAAGATGATAATTCAATCACCACTCAACAATCTTCACCTTAATTGAAATATCAATGCTTGCTCTTAACAAGTACACCAAGAAAAGTTAAACTCCACTCCAACTTCTCTACTTGTACCATCTTCGTTAGCATTTTCGCTACATTCTCCTTAGCCCTCACCTTCAATAATTTCAATATCGACTTCTTCCACCACTTGACAAACATAATAATATTGAATCATGATATGTTTTGAACTTTTGTTATGATTTAAGTTTTTTTTCCATACATATAACACTCAAGCTATAACAAAATAACTTCATGGGTATAGATACAACACCCATCTCACTCATTAAACCTTGAAGCCACACCATTTCCTTGCAAGCCTCCATTGCTATCATGTGTACTTGACTTCGGTAGTAGATAAAGCCACCGTGGGTTGAAGCTTTGACATCTAACTTATAGGATCATTGACATAATGGAAAACCTATCTTGTGACTGACCTTCCTCTATCAAGATCACAACCATAACTAGCATCCACATAACCATGCATATGTTCCATTCCCTTTCCAAATGTGATGGAATGATTAGTTGTACCCTTTAAATATCGAAGTACCCATTTTATTGCTTCCTATTGGCATAAGGAACCTTTTGTATAAATTTATTTTCATCTTCGGTTTTTGGACAATCTTTAGAAGACAACTTAAAATGAGAAAAAAGAGGTATCCTTACCGGTTTTGCATTGCCCATTTGGAACTTATCAAACACCTTCTCTACGAAATTTCTTTGTGAAACTGACAAAGTCCCATTCTTAATATCCCTTTCAATCTTATTCCGAGAATTTGCTTGGCCGGTCCAAGATCCTTCATTTCAAACCTTTCACTCAAATATCTCTCGAGCTCAATTATCTTGGCCTTTTCTTTGAAGCATGTCATCAACATATAGCACTCTGTCTATGGAGATCTTGTTGCAAATACGCTGACTTCTGCTAGATTGGAGCTTACCGCCGATCGAGCAGTTTAAAAGTTCACTCTGTAGCACTTTTTCTGTGGAGATCTACTCGATCGGAGCTTTCATGGCCGATCGATCGGATTAGAACAATTTTGTCAGGGAATTTCCTGTTACATATTCTACGCTCTCAACCTCGCCATGTGGCTTCTTTGACACCCATCAACTATAGTTAAAATTCAGTCATACTTAAGGTTATATAATATAAAATAATTTTTTTAGAAAAAAATATTAAAAAAATTAACCACATGAGTGAGTGAATCATAAGCAAGGTTAATTTTTTAAAAATATTCTTTTTTACAAAAACAAAGCTTAGATTATTTATCCCTAGGATTGAGAGAAATATTTTAACCACAGTTAATAGATGTGTTGGGAAAAATATTATCTTTCCCTAAAGTTATCGGATCGATTAGATCACAAAACCACACCCACAATAACATGAAATAGAGAAAATAAAGCAAGAACATGCAAACCACAAAGGACATTCCTCTAACACCTTGGCAAAACCTCCAAGGATGCAAGAACATCACTCTTCAATGGAAACTCTTAGCTTGGGAAAAGAGCCCCAAAAAAATGAGAAAGAAACCTCTCTACACAAGAAAACCTCCAAGAGAAAAACCCCTTTCTCTAAAGCTCAAGTGTAAAAACTCATTTTTACAATAGCTCTTGTAAAAGACAAGAAAAAGATACCCACCTTTTTCTCTAATATATCTCCCATATGAATGACCTCTCTTCCTCATTTACCTTTTGTCGTAATTCCCCAAATGCCAATGGTCTTCTCAAGAAAACTACCCACTTTATGACATGTCAAGAGACAATATGCTCATTGGGCACAAGAAAGATGATAGTTTAATCACCACTCAACAATCTTCACCTTAATTGAAATATCATGTCGTGACCCAAAATACTCCCTTAGGAGTTAGGATACTTTGGCGTCGTGAACTCATTACCAAAACATCATGTACAACATATAAGACATATGATAGCGGAAGCATAATCTAAAATATTCTATACATACTATATCCCAGTTTATACATAAACCAAAATAAAGAGTGAACATGCTTGCTCATCAAAATTTATATACAAGTCACTCCCTCTCATCACTCAAACACCGGGCCACCACCTATCAATTACCCTCTGATACTCTTGAAGCTCCTCCTGAGTAGGCACCTCCTCAATATACTCCTCGACCCAAGGCACCTAAGGATGATCACTGTAGATATCGGAGGGACATGCTGACATAAATATATACGACTGAGTATTGAATACACCGCATATACAAACCACTAGATAGTAATGTCATAAACAGTAATACATCATATATAGCATTTTAATCATTTCACATGCATTCCTGTAATTAGAGCGTGGAAAACGAAATACTATCATGTGCATATACCTCGGAAAAACAACTCGTAAAATATCTTCTTATCATCTTTTACCTTTGCATATACGGGTATTTAAAATACCTTGGTTATCATCTTTTATTATATTCTCATGTACAGGTATTTATAATACCTTGGTATTCATCTTTTACCTCGGGAGTCGGACAACTAGTACCTGTACCCACATAAGCTGGGTGATCTAATATTATCCTCACCTTTGGCTACCTTCGGAGTAGACGACCAGTATCCATTTCCCTTCCGGGTGGCCTGCTATCATCGGAGTCCGATGCCAATATCCATTTCCCTTTCAGGAGGCCTGTTATCGTGTCTCCCCGTCGGATTTTTGCTCTTATACTTTACATCTTCCTCTTTTATCATCTTATACCTTCCATATACTTCTTTTGCTTCTTGTACTTTCCTCTTCTTATTCTTGTATTACATCTTATATATACTTTTTTTTTGGATACCCATAATTTAGAAAAACTCGATCATGCATATGCATATGTGTCAGTGTAGCAATTGTGAATAACATGGTAAACATAAAGGAAACACTTTACATATAGTCATATAGCCAATACTCAACATAATTCATCCATCGCAATAGCCCATATACAATTAATTCACACCATTCCAATTACATTGAAAATAAGGTTTTTCTCCTTTGTTTTGCCCAAAACTTATGTCTTTTAACATGTTTTTCATATTTGGATACTAAAATATAGAATGTCTAACTATTTACCCTCTTTTATTCATTGGTTAAAGGCATGGCATCATCACAAATTAACTCACATCACCATTCATAGGATTTTTTTCTTGATATAGAAAAGGGTTTATGAAATCAAAAGATAGGAGAGTGTATTTACACATATACAAGGCTATATATATATATATATACTTATCAAGAAACCCATGCTTTTTATTAATGGTTTATGGAATTAAAATCTAGTAGAGTGTATCTACCTTTCTAAGATCAAACCCCTCTTTGTTTTTAGCTTTAGAAGGATTGAGAAGGCTTGAAGAAGCTAACTCCGGCTTTGAAGAGTAAGATCAAGCTTTCTCGTTGATCTTAAGACCAATCAAGGCAAATCCTAGAAGAACCCTAGTTATTCCCTCTTCTCTCTCTAAAATCTCTCAAATTGTGTCTTAGAAGTTTTCTAAAACCCTAACCCATGAAATTTGGGTATATATAGGAAATGGGGTAGTCAAAAACCAACGTACCCTTAATGAAATGACCAAAAAAGACCAAAAGTGTGAGGTTCGGTCGACCAAAGGTGCCGAGGTTGGGTCGACCGGATTTGTGTTGGGTCAACCGGTTGCTGTCCCCGTTTTATCCCTTCTGTGTTTTGACTATAACATTTGACTCGCTAATCGGATTTTGACAATTCAACTTGCGTTGAACTCTTCATTCAAAGGGGAACCATTTTTTATCTAATGGACAAATCCAAATTTTGACTTTTTAATTTCCGAAATGGGCTCTAAAGCTGACTGGTCTTGAAATGGATCTCAGCAGCCCAGATTTTCAGCAGACCCAACTTCGGAAATCCAACTTTTATCTTAACCACTCAAAATATGAAAAAATGATAAACATGAAACTCAAAGAAGATTTCAATACCTTTTTAATGGTTCAAGAATTACTCGATTCTGATAAGTGGTGACAAAACTAGAGTTCCCTCAAGTTGAGGTTATGTCAAGACATACCTCTTTAACACTAAGAACATTTCGAGTGCTTTCACACTCTTTTCCCTTGGGTCCAACACCCTACTCACACCTCATGACTCATTTCTCTTAGGTTTATAATTCACCTAGATGATCGTTGAATTCACACTAATATGCATGAGAGGCACCGCACTATTCACTTACAACCTATTAAGCACTTAGGGTATTTCATACCCTTACTTTTACCCATTTAAAGTATACTTATACTCTCTTTTTGAGACTCAACACAGTCACCTAAAACCCTCACTTGACTCACCATACTACCAAGAACAAAATGGAAGACCTTAGGCCTTTACATACACCATACGAGAGCACTATTCACTGATACTATTAATAGCACAGTGAATTTAGGTTCCGGGGTTCTACATCAATGCTTGCTCTTAACAAGTATACCAAGAAAAGTTAAACTCCACTCCAACTTCTCTACTTGTACCATCTTCGTTAGCATATTCGCTACATTCTCCTTAGTCCTCACCTTCATCATTTCAATATTGACTTCTTCCACTACTTGATGAACGTAATTATATTGAATCATGATATGTTTTGACCTTTTGTTATGATTTAGGTTTTTTGTCCAAACATATAACACTCAAGCTATAACAAAATAACTTCATGGGTTTAGATCAACACCCCATCTCACTCATTAAACCTTGAAGCCACACCATTTCCTTGCAAGCCTCCGTTGTCGTCATGTGTAATGACTTCAGTAGTAGACAAAGTCACCGGGGATTGAAGCTTTGACATCTAACTTATAGGACCATTGACATAATGGAAAACCTATCCCGTGACTGACCTTCCTCTATCAATATCACAACCATAACTAGCATCCACATAACCATGCATATGTTCCATTCCCTTGCCAAATGTGATGTAATGACTAGTTGTACCCTTTGAATATCGAAGTACCCATTTTATTGCTTCCTATTGTGTCTTACCAGAATTTTCCATATACTGACTCAACACCCCAATCGAGTGTGCAATATCCGGCCTAGTACACAACATAACAAACATCAAGCTAACACAATTGGCATAAGGAACCTTTTGTATAAATTTATTTTCATCTTCCGTTTTTGGACAATCTTTAGAAGACAACTTAAAATGACGAAAAAGAGGTATCCTTACCGGTTTTGCATTGCCAATTTGGAACTTATCAAACACCTTCTCTACGAACTTTCTTTGTGAAACTGACAAAGTCCCATTCTTACTATCCCTTTCAATCTTATTATGAGAATTTGCTTAGCCGGTCCAAGATCCTTCATTTCAAACCTCTCACTCAAATATCTCTTGATCTCAATTATGTTGGCCTTTTCCTTGAAGCATGTCATCAACATATAGCACTCTGTCTGTGGAGATCCTGTGGCAAAACCACCAACTTTTGTTCAATCGGAGCTTACCACCGATCGAGCGGTTTAAATGTTCACTCTGTAGAACTTTGTCTGTGGAGATCTACTCGATCGGAGCTTTCATGGCCGATTGATCGGATTAGAACAATTTTGTCAGGGAATTTCCTATTGGTATCCACTTGATCGTAGATTACATGACCGATCAAGCGGTTCTCGCCATAATTTCTTGTTCCTTCTTGGTTTTTTCTTATTTTTCTGGTTCTTTCACGCTATGATCTTTCCAATTCCTCGAAGACTTCACAAGGCTTTAGACTTATAGTCTTTTCTTCGCTTGGTCCTAAAGACAATAAAAACATCAAACTATAAGTAACAATTATCAGAATTAAACTCTAGGATAGAGTGCTATATGTTGATGACCATGAGCATCTTGAATTGTGTATAGCCTCCATCTTGATTGGTCTCCAAAATCTGATCTTCCTGGACAAATATGATACCTTGATTGCTCTTCAGAGGCATCATATTAATTTCAAAGAGTTCTCACAACCACCGCCAATATTTTTGGGGTCTTTTTTTTACCTCTAATGCTGCCAATGACACATGTCTGATTCTAATTGGTTGCATGATGTAAGTGCATCTCCATACTGGGGTACTGGCCTACTGGATGGGGCCCACTGAGGTGAGGTGTCCCACTAAGGCCCACTAGAATGCCTCGACTGGGTTTCCTAAGCTATGAGATAAGAGATTTGATCTCACGCTTCCCATCAATGCCGACTGTTGGGGAGTATTAGTTAAGTCCTTGCATCAATTGGTGTCAGAGCAGGTCTCAGGTTCAAGTTTTCCTCATCGGTGTGCATGGATGATGCAGGTGCATCTCCATACTGGGGTGGGGTGGCCTATGGGTTGGGGCCCGTTGAGGTGGGGTGCCCCACGAGGTAGGGCTGTAAGGACCCAAATTAAATTCCTCGTTTTCATGATATGTGATTTAATTTTTCTAGATAAATATGCTTGATTTTTTATGCTTTAATTATATGAGAAATTTATGTGTGAAATCTTGAATAAGAAAACCCAATTATTTCATTCAATTTAGCTCATTTTTAGAATTAAATCGCATGAAATAAAAGAAAAAAAAAAGAAAGATCGGCGACGGTAGATCGATCGCCAGCGGCTCTAACCGATCTGCACAAAATGGCCGATCGATCGCCACGCGGTGATTTTTCTCAGGAACGGCGTTTTCCGACTTTTAAATTCTCTTTGGTCCCCAAACTCTATAAATAACTCTCCAACTCATGAGTTAAGGTTTCTATAGGCTTCTACCCAAAAGAGAGAAAAGGGAGAGTATCTTGAGAGATCAAAAATGGGAAACTTAAGGAGTTTAAGGATTAGATCAGTAAAAGGAAGAAGGAGGCTTGAAGATCGAGATCAAGCTTTATTCGTAAGCGATAGATCGTATGGAAGCGATCAAGTGAGGTAAATAACGAACCTAGTTTTCCATATCTTGAACATTAATTTAGAAGAAGAATTAAAAGAGATAGATCTAAGTAAGAACGTAAAGATGAGTAAGATTTATGAATTTCTATCGTTCTTAATTTATTATGTCATGAATCGTTAAATTAGGATGTGGATATATGAGGAGGATGGGATGAGTGTATGAAGTTGAGTGGAAGGGATGAAGGTATTTGAATGATTGAGATGAATTATTTGTGAGATTATGATTATATATTAGTATGATTTGTGATTATAATCCATGAGAATTATTATTGATAAAATATATGGTATAATAATGATATTGATCTCGATTAAAAAGGGTGTTTTGATATTTAAATTAGTTTGTGACTTATGCTTATTGAAGATGAATTGTGATTATAGATTGTTAAATTATTGGACATATGAGTCTTGTTGTATGTTTATTTTACGTTTTATATGTGATATATATTTGGGTAAAGGAACCTTTGATGAGAGTCAAGCTTGCCTAAGCCTGATTAACATAGTGGAATGGGACGCTATGGTGAGATATCCTATGACCCTTGATTGTTAGTCTTAGGATAATTTAACCAAAGGTGTATCATTGTGCACTCACCAATGGAAAATATACACATATATGAAGTGAAAATTAAGAGCACTAATAAGATTACAAGTAAGACCAAAAACAAAGTATATAAGTAAATAAGAAAGAAAGACACACGAAAGAGATAATGCATGATTATGTTTAGCACCACCGAATATCATCAAAAAGGCGATAAGTATGCAAAAGTAAGTAAGTCGTCGTACTAGATAATGTACTAAGCCGTCTGTGCCGAATAATGTACAAAGGGTGGTATATCGGTGAAGTAAAGTATAGTAACCATTTTTCATATAAGGTAAAGCGGTATTTTAATTTATTACCCGGTGCATGCGGATGTGTTGTTCATAAAACGATAAAATAAGAAAAGTAAGAAAGCAAGAAAAAAAAAAAGCAATTGACATAATGTACATGTTCGTTTTCTGCACTTTGATTTATGTATGTGAATTGAAGTATGAATTGTTAAATGCATGTAAGTTAATGTTTAAGATATTGTTTACTATTGTTTATTATATACACGGAGTAAATTGTTACTCAGCCGATAACTTTGTTGTCGGCAAGTTCTAGTTTTAATATCTCTGCACCCGGACCGTGGGAAGAAGAGGAATACATAGGAGAACTTGAAGGTGATCATCCCGAAGAGGAACGGGATCTCGATTGATGGCCTTATTATTGAATTTGTTTTATTAGTAGTAGTTGGATTTAATAAGGATTGTAATTGGAGTTATTCTGGATTTATATTTAGTTTAGTTTGATGGTTTATGATCATGATGGATGATTAGGATATTATTATATTTCAGTTGCAGTTGTAACGACCACAAATCCTACCTTGATCAAAATAGAACTTTGGGTCACAACATTTCTTAAACCTGCTTAAAATCTCATGACATACAAGGTGTAGCATCCCGAAACTTTTCGTACCAAATGAACAGTGTTCTCGTAGCCAATTGGCCTTTCACGTAGTCTAATTAATAAATAAAGAAGAATTTGAAGATTCTAAAATACCGGAAATGTTCATTTTCGAAAGACGAATCCAACGCAAGTTGAACCGTCAAAATCCGATTAACGAGTAAGAAGTCATGGCCGAAATATCAAAATAGGGAAAATCAGCAAAATAGGCAAAACATAGACCAACCGGTCAACCGCTCTACCCACCGGTCGACTGCTCTCGCACTAAATGTTGTATGAGAGATTTTTCCAGAGAGGGGATTTTGACCGGTCGACCGCTCCTCACCACCGGTCAACCGCTAGCTTACCGATCGACCGCTCCTATGACCCGTTGACCGCTCCTCGAGCACTTTGCCTATTTGGTCTGTTTTGACGAAAATTTTAAGGGTAGCATGGTCGTTTAACCACCCCTTTTTCTATATAAAGCCTCAACTCGTGGGTGAGGGTTTCATAAACCCTCAAAGCTCATATTTGGGGATTTTGGGAAATTGGAGAAGGAAGATAAGGGAAGCCAAGGTTTGGCCAAAGGTTGGTGTTTGTGATCAAGGAAAAGCTTGGATCTCATCTTTTCTCAAGTCCCCACAAGTTATTCTCCAAATTTCAAGGTTAGTACAACCTACTAACTCACTTAACAATAACCCAGTTTTCCTTATTGTAAATGATGCATTCGATCTTGTGTTTCTCTTCCTCTTGAAGTATGCTATATTCCCTAAATATAAACAAGATAAATGGAAGGTGTGATGTATGGATGGATGTGGTTGAGGCGATTGGATGCCATATGTCGTGATGTGTGGTGAAATAGGAAATGGTGGAAGGGCGTCTTACAAATAATGAACACACATTGGTGTTTTGACGAAAAGTATGCATTAAAAAGAAGAAATGAAATGACTATGAAATGTTACAAGCCATGTGTTTGATTAAATGCATAAATGAAAAGTTCGCAAATCAATGGAAAATATGGAAGTATGAATATGTGTAGTTTCTTCCAAATTAGTAACCTTGATCAAATGCTATATCTATGTTATCTAAATTTCCACATGTTTATATTATGAATGGAAATGCTATACTCATGTGATCCTTTCATTCAAGCATGTCATCATGTTTACTACTACTGTTACACACATGCACACAAGCATGCATGAATCGATTTTCTAGAGTATATGTATATGATAAACCAAATAAGAATAAGAATTGTAATTCACGATACGAATGACAAAGCTGGACATCAGGCCGGCCAAGGGTAGGGCCTATCCCTAAGATAGGTCATACCTGACTTACAAGAAAAATAAGCATAAATGTCAAGGGTAGGGCATATCTCTAGGATATGTCATACCTGGCTTACAAGAAAAACAAGCATGAATGTCAAGGGTAGGGCATATCCCTAGGATATGTCATACCTGGCTCACAAGAAAATAAGACAAGGAGGTTGGTGTACCTTTTCTATATATATATATTTCATTGAAGGGAACTTACATTTCCGGCTCATAAGTCACTTCAAGGGCACTAACCTTTGGCTCATAAATATACAAGAAAGTCAAGTCAAGAACATGACAAGAACAAGTATAACAAGTGATTCCAAGCAAGACAAGACAAACATGTGTGATCTCACGAACAAGACCAAGACAAGAAACAAGTTTTAAACATGACGAGCAAGTTTTGAAAGAAACATGAAAGGTTATTTTCAAGTATAAGAAATGATTTTTAAGTACGAGTTTTGTCGGAGTTTTCGCATTCATGCAAGCATGTCAAGATGATCATATTGCTTTACTTTCAATGTTATTGTCATATGCTGCTATTATTTATTTAAACTGATGTGATTAACTATATTTTGTTGCCCTGTGTGATGGTTATTGCTATTGTTAGCTAGTAGCTTGTACTCGCTGAGTATTCCATACTCAGTCGTACTTTTATGTCGGCAGGTACCGAGGAAGTCCTCAACCCTGAGCCTTGGGTTGGGGACGAGTATGTAGAGGAGAGAAAGCCTCCTATCATGATACAGTCACAGTAGGATAGAGACCGAGATGTCTGGCCGTACTTAGATTACTGCTGAGCATAGTGTGCTCAATAGTTCCTTTTGTATTTTGATATTTTGGATAGGTGGGCATGTCCACCTTTGACTTGATATATTTTGTATATATCCTCACTTGGAATACAGACCACCTTATATAGAAAGGGAAAAAAAATTTGTTTACGCTTTCGCACTCTTATTATTGTCATTATTGTATCATGTTTACCTTGTTCATTACAGGATGGTTTGGCAGGTAAGAATAGTCAACTCTAAAGTATCCCTTTACTCCTAGAAGGTATTTTGAGGCATGACAGAAGTGGTATCAGAGCTCTAGGCATTAGAGTCCCTAGGGTCACTTAGAACTGATACCATGATTGAATAAGGCAATAGGTGTTATGAAAGATTCGTATTCCAAGTATAGACTAACAAGTTAGTCTTAGTCAATATCGGTTGAGGCTCAACCGAACTTACAATCCTACGCTTGGGAACACGGATTGTTTGTTATGCCATTGTTATGTAAACCATGTGTGCATTGTTCTATGCTTAGTGGATATGTATTGAGCATATGGTGAAATTGTTACTAAATGCGTATCCAAGTTAGGCTTATGTGTATTGTTGTTCTCAGGATCTAATCATGAGACACAGTGCGCGGGGTCGCAGATACAACACAAGGGGTAATGGAAGTGATGCTCCATCGGGTGATGATTAACCCAAATTTGCCCAAGCTTTTGCTTCAATAGCCAAAACCTTGGCTATGTTGGCCACAAGGCAACCTTACTCCTTCGACCGGCACACTTGTAACTGCTCCTCCCAATCGAGCATAAGCCGGAATAGAGGCTTTTCAGAGGATGAGGCCTCCAACTTTTTGTGCAAGCATTAATCCCCTAGTAGCCGAATAATGGATCAGACAACTTGAGAAGATATTCTCGGTATTGACACCTACGGAAGCAGAAAGGGTCACTTGGGCCGCCTTTATGCTTGAAGGCAAGGCCGATCATTGGTGGAGGTCCGCACTTAGGACCTGAGATTTGACCTGATAGGGTCAAGAATGGACTTGGGGAGAGTTCTTGGACGTGTTCTATAAGAAGTACTTCCCCATCGGGATGAAGGAGAAGAAATAAGTTGAGTTCATTATCTTGGAGCAAGGTAATATGTCTGTGGCCACTTATGAGGTAAAATTTTCAGAGCTATCAAGATTTGCTCTGCATATGATAGCGATAGAGGCTATGAAAGCCCGAAAATTTGAGAGGGGGTTAAAGGCCTATCTCAAGGACCGAGTTTCGATGTTCCGGCATGAGACATATGCCGAGGTAGTGGATAAGGCACTTTTGGCAAAGTTGAAATTTGAGGAATTCTTTAAAAGAAGAGGGATGGAGAAGGGACAGTCTAGTGGCTCATCAGAGAAGAGAGCTAGGACTATATCATATCAGTCTTCAGGGCCGGCACCATCACAGAGATTATACTCTGCACCTCAGCCTCTCCATCCTTTTGCTCCATCGGCTTTTCGCCCGGCGACTACACAGGCCCCTTGCCCTGCACTATCTCAGGCCACTTACTTCTATGAGCCCTATACGTATTGTGGTAGGATGAATTTGGCAGGGGAATGCCGGAAGATATTTGGAAGCTATTTTCATTATGGCGACCAAGGCCACATAATTCGAGATTGTCCACGCCGTCAGATGCCACCTCAGTCTCAGGGGAGTAGGCCCCCTGTTAGGTAGGCATTTTAACAGAGCTCGTCTCCGGCATCGAGACCCTCACTGTCTACCCGGCCGCCTCGTCAAGCGACTCAAGGACGAGTCTTTGCCCTGTCAGAGCGGGATGCACGTGCATCGGATGATGTCGTGTAAGGTACGCAAAAATATTGAGATTTAAGTTAAGAATGCGTGCTATTACATGATGTGATTGCTTGTGTACTATATGATACTGATACATTATGGATGGCCTTGCTTGAAATACCTTAATGTTAGTTATTTAATTATACAGGTGCTTTGCTAGTAAACGAGTGTCTATCCCGAGTGTTGAACGACATGGGATCCACTCATTCTTTTGTCTCATCTAGCTTTGCAAAGGGCTTTTCAGAGGAATCTAGTCCGTTGGAGCAGGAGTTAACCATTTCGACTCTGCTTGGGAAGTCAATTGACACAGACCGAATATATGAGAATTGTGTAGTGCAAGTGGGGCAGAATGAATTACTAGCCGACCTCATCATCCTAGATTTCCCAGACTTGGATTTCGACGTCATCCTAGGGATGTATTGGTTGTCAAGCCACCATGGCCATGTGGCATGCTTTGAGAAGGTAGTGAACTTCAAACTAGAAGGAGTTAAGCCATTCCACTTTCAAGGATTGAGAGAAAGGGATATTGCTCACCTCACAGCTTTGAGCTTAGTGAACCCAAAGGCACCGAACTCCTCAGCCATTCCTGTTTTGGGTGTGTTGTTGAATGTGTTTCCGGAGGAACTTCCTGGATTGCCTCCTGATAGAGAGATCGAGTTCACTATAGAGCTTACTCCGGGCACAGCCCCAATTTCAAGAGGTCCATATAGAATGGCCCCGATTGAACTCAAGGAGTTAAAGGTGCAGTTGGACGAACTGCAAAGCCTGGGTTTCATTAGATCGAGTGTCTCACCATGGGGTACCCCAGTGCTATTTGTGAAGACGAAAGATGGTTCAATGCGTATGTGCATTGATTACAGACAATTGAATAAGGTCACAATTAAGAATCGTTATCATTTGCCATGGATAGACGACTTGTTCGACCAATTGATGGGAGCAAGATTATTTTCCAAGATTGACCTTAAGTCAGGGCATCATTAGTTAAAGGTCAAGGCAGAAGATATTCAAAAGACTGCTTTCAAGACTCGGTATGGGCATTACGAGTTCCTTGTCATGCCTTTTGGTTTGACGAATGCACCGGCAGCGTTCATGGATTTGATGAACCGGGTGTTTAGACCTTATCTCAACAAATGTGTCGTGGTGTTCGTAGATGACATTCTAGTATACTCCCCGACATGAGAAGAACATGATCGAGATCTTCACCTTACTCTTGAGATGCTTCGAGAGCACAAGTTATATGCCAAGCTAAGTAAGTGTGAATTTTGGTTGGAGAAGGTGGCTTTCATTGGTCATGTGGTGTCCGCAGAAGGTATTTCAGTAGATCCAGCGAAGGTAGAGGCGGTATTGAATTGGAAAGACCCCAAAGCATCACCGAGATTCTGAGTTTCCTCGGTTTGGCAGGCTACTACCGGAGATTTGTAGAGGGATTCTCCAGTTTGTCTGTACCTCTCACTTACTTGACGAGGAAAAATGCCAAGTTTAGTTGGAGTGACAGATGCAAAGTGACCTTCTAGGAGTTGAAGAAACGCCTTACTATCGCTCCCGTCTTCACAGTGGCTTCCGGGAGTGGTGGTTTTGTTGTTTACAGTGATGCCTCCCATGTGGGGTTGGGATGTGTGCTCATGCAGTACGGAAAGGTCATTGCCTACGCCTCAAGGTTATTGAAAGCGCATGAGAAGAATTATCCCACTCATGACTTAGAGCTCACCGCGGTTGTGTTTGCATTGAAGATATGGCGACACTATCTCTACGGGGAACAGTTCGATGTATTCACGGATCACAAAAGCCTTAAGTATTTGTTCTCCCAGAAGGAGCTGAACTTGAGGCAACGGCGATGGATGAAATTTTTGAAAGACTATCAATGCTCAATTCAATATCATCTAGGCAGGGCAAACGTGGTGGCGAATGCTTTAAGTAGGAAGTCATATGGGGTTGTTGCATATATGATGGTTCGAGAGTGGAAGTTTTTGGAGGATGCTTCCAACCTTGACATTAGTTTTAGCCTCCCTACTTTTGGACCGATAATGGTTAACATCACCGTTAGGCCTTACATCTTGGACCAGATCCAAGAATTGTAAGAATCGGATACCGAGTTACTTGCTTACTGAGACAAGATGATTAGTAGGGGTAGCGAGTACTTCACAATGAAGAGTGATGGGACTTTCACATTCAAAGGAAGAACATGTGTTTTGACGGATGAAGAGCTTAGAAGGGAGATATTGGAAGAAGCTTACCGGTCCAAATATACCGTTCACCCTGGAGGTACCAAAATGGATAGAAACTTGAAGGGGCACTTTTGGTGGCAGAACATGAAGAGAGAAGTAGCTAAGTATGTATCTCGGTACTTGGTGTGCCAGCAACTCAAAGCCGAACATAGGAGACCGGTTGGACTTTTACAGTCCCTCCCTATTCCCGAGTGGAAATGAGAACACATCTCCATAAATTTTATTGTGGGGTTGCCAAAGACAGTTAGAAACACCGATGCTATATGATTTGTAGTTGACAGACTCACAAAGTCCGTCCATTTCTTGTCATACCGAACTACCTTCAATTCAAATCAGTTAGCGGCACTGTACATCAAGGAGATAGTTCGGTTGCACGGAGTGCCAGTGAGCATTGTTTCAGATAGGGATCCTATATTTACTTCCAGGTTCTGAAAAAGCTTTCAGGGTGCCATGGGTTCCCGGTTGGACTTTAGCACTGACTTTCACCCATAAATAGATGGACAAACAGAGAGAGTGAATCAAGTTATAGAGGACATGCTTCGAGCTTGTATGCTAGATTTTAAAGGCAGTTGGAAAGATCACCTACCATTGGTGGAGTTCGCCTACAATAATAGCTATCAGGCGAGTATACAAATGGCTCCTTTTGAGGCTTTATACGGAAGAAGTTGCAGATCCCATTTGTATTGGGATGAAGTTGGAGAGAGAAAGGTTTTGGGTCCAGAGTTGATTGAGCAGACCACAGATAGGGTCAAACTTATCCGGGAAAGGTTGAAAACCGCACAGGATCGACAGAAAAGTTATGCTGACAATCGAAGGTGAGATCTTGAATTTTGAGTTGGCGACTTGGTTTTTATCAAGATTTCATCGACTAAGAGTGTTATAAGATTTGGGAAGAGAGGCAAGCTCAGTACGAGATATGTGGGTCCGTTTGAGATCATCACTAGGGTCGATGAGGTGGCTTACTGTGTTGCCTTACCCGCTCATATGGCGGCGATCCACAATGTATTCCATGTTTCTATGCTTTGGAAATATATCGCGGGCCCATCCCATGTTATTGAACTTGATCCGGTAGAAATCCGGGAGGATCTCACACTAATTGAGCAACTAGTGCAAATCTTGGACAGGCGAGATCAAGTCTTGCGCAACAAGACCATTCCCCTGGTCCTTGTAAGATGGCAACACCATTCGGTAGAAGAAGCTACATGGGAATGAGAGGCCGAAGTGAGAGAAAAAATATCCTCAAATGTTTGTTTAGGACTTTGGCATTCTTTTGGATTTTGTTATGGTTTTGTACATGTATGTATCATCCAAATTTCGAGGATGAAATTTTTGTAAGGGGGGGAGAATGTAGTCTAATTAATGAACAGTGTTCTTGTAGCCAATTAGCCTTTTATGTAGTCTAATTAATAAATAAAGAAGAATTTGAAGATTCTAAAACACTGGAAATGTTCATTTTTGAAAGACGAATCCAACGTAAGTTGCACCATCAAAATCCGATTAACAAGTAAGAAGTTATGGCCGAAATACCAAAATAGGGAAAATCAGCAAAATAGGCAAAACACAAACCAACCGGTCGACCCGTCGCCTACCGATCGACCGTTCTACCCACCGGTTGACTGCTCTCGCGCTAAATGTTGTGTGGGGGATTTTTCCAGAGAGGGGATTTTCACCCGTCGACCGCTAACCTACCGATCGACCGCTCCTATGACCGGTCGACCGTTCCTCGAGCATTTTGTCTATTTGGTCTGTTTTGGCTGAAATTTTAAGGGTAGGATGGTCATTTAACCACCCGTTTTTCTATATAAAGCCCCAACTCGTGGGTGAGGGTTTTATAAACCCTCAAAGATCATATTTGGGAGATTTAGAGAAGAGAGAGAAGGGAAGTAGGGTTTTACTCATACCAGGCTTACAAGAAAAACAAGCATGAATGTCAAGGGTAGGGCATATCCCTAGGATATGTCATACTTGCCTTACAAAAAAAAGAGGCATTAAGGTCAAGGGTATGGCATATCCCTAGGATATGTCATACCTGGCTCACAAGAAAACAAGATAAGGAGGTTGGTGTACCTTTTCTATATATATATATATATTTCACTTAAGGGAATTTACATTCCTGGCTCACAAGTAGCTTCAAGGGCACTAACCTCTGGCTCACAAGTATATAAGCAAGTCAAGTCAAGAACAAGCAAAACAAGTGATTCCAAGGATGACAAGACAAACATGTATGATTCTCACAAACAAGTCCAAGACAAGAAACAAGTTTTCAAACATAACGAGCAAGTTTTGAAAGAAACATGAAAGACTATTTTCAAGTATAAGAAATGATTTTTAAGTACGTGTTTTGTCAGAGTTTTCGCATGCATGCAAGCATGCCAAGATTATCATACTGCTTTACTTTCAATGTTATTGTCATATGTTGCAATTTTTTATTTAAACTAATGTGATGAACTATATCTTGTTGCCTTGTGTGATGGTTATTGCTATTGTTAGCTAGTAGCTTGTACTCGCTGAGTATTTCATATTCAGTCGTATTTTTATGTCGGCAGGTACCGAGGAAGTCCTCAACCTTGAGCCTTGGGTTGAGGAAGAGTATGTAGAGGAGAGAGAGCCTCCTATCCTGATACAGTCGCAGGAGGATAGAGACTGAGATGTCTGGCCGTACTTAGAATACTATTGAGCATAGTGGGCTCAATAGTTCCTTTTATATTTTGATACTTTGGATAGGTGGGTATGTCCACCTTTGACTTGATATGTTTTGTATATATCCTCACTTGGACTACAGACCACCTTATATAGAAAGAAAAAAAAAATTGGTTTACGCTTCCTCACTCTAATTATTGTCATTATTGTATCATGTTTACCTTGTTCATTACAGGATGGTTTGGCATGTAAGAATAATCACCTCTAAAATATCTCTTAACTCGTAGGGGGTATTTTGGGGCGCGACACAAGGCATACTACACGAGTCTCCAAAATGATAGTAATAAAATTCGATTTAAACCAAACCATCCTCTACAAGTTTAGGGTCAGCATAAACATCACCCACTAAGATCAAAGCACTCCAACATCTTATGAAACTCTGATGCAACATCAAAACTATAACTGAAACCAAAGTATCACAAGTCTATTACATTCCTTAAAAAGAACTGAACAAACACCTACTAGTAAGGAAAGCTATCTAGATCTCTAGTTACCTCGGAGAAAAGGTCGCCTTCCTCCTCAACACCGTAGGTCTCCTAAACCCAAGGCTCAACCACCGACTCAGGCTCCACACTTGCCAAGACAACAGTCTGGTTGAGTACAAAAGCACTCGATATAAAATCCAACCAACAACATAGAATATCTATACTTAGTTAGAACAATAACCAATAGCATAATAACATAATCAGAGTGCGGAAGAACATGGCTCATATGCATCATATCATCATCTTGACTCGTGTACATGTGAGAACCTTAGACTTAGAAGACAACATACTTATGAGATGCTTATGCTTATGAGACCACGTGCTTGTGAGATGCTTATGCTTATGCACTTATTCTAATCATACACTTATTCAGATCCCTCATTGGGCTTATTCAGCATGACAAGCGTATACAGTGCTTATGCTTATGAGTCTTGAGCAGCTTATTCAGAACATGCACTTATTCAGATCCCTCATTGGGCTTATTCAGAATATCAGGCGTATGCAATGCTTATGTTTGTGGTCCACATGTGTGACTTGTGAGACTCTTATCTTAACATACATGTGCGTTTGTGCATAAGTGTCGCAATTAACATTCGAGTTGGTAATTGCTTAAATTCCGATCTCCCACCATGGAAACTCCACTATGTTGTCCCATACCATATAGTTAGAGAATTCCCGGTTTGAAAGATTTTTCTCTAAATTCTTACTTTCCCGAATATCAATTACCATGCAAATAATTAAGCATAACTTAACAAACATTCACATATAAATACCTTATCATGATTCTTAGCATAATTCTTAATCAATTTCCAACAATTCCATAGAATCCTATTAATACTTATCAATTCAAGCATTTCAACAAATACCTTGGGTACCTAACATATGAATGCATTACCCTTTCTCATTTCCAACATTTAACAATACCATAATTCATCCATACAACCCAAATACAATCCACATCCATACATTCATCTCATTCTCAATATTTCCATCTATAGTAACTTAATTCATACCATGTTAGGGAAAAACACACCTAATCTCTATTTCTATCATTTTTATCATTCTAACATTCACAAAGAATCATAATAGGGTTGATTTGGATAGTATATCGACCTTAGGGATCCTTCCCTTCGATCCAGATCGCTCCCAAAAAGCTTTGAGGAAGATCTCCAAGCTTTCCTTGCACTTTCCAAGCTATCTCCTTCTTCTCCAAGAAATTTATTCCTCAAAACCCTAGATTTCCTCTTCTCCCTTGCCAAATTAGGTTAGAAATGGCTTAGAACCCTAAAACCCTTGAAATAGAACCCCTATTTATAGCCCCAAGGGTTAAAAACCCAAAAAACGTGACTTTAAAAAAAAATTTGGGCCCAAGTGTGATCGATCGCACTTATGGTATGATAGATCGCATTTAAACCAGAAAGAAACTCCAAAAACTTGCCTGTATGTGATTGATCGCACTTGTTGTGCAATAGATCGCACTAATGTGCGATAGATCGCAGTCCCCCTTCTAGATTCCGACTGATTTTACCTCAACTTTGGTATTTTGATCATAAAATTTGACTTGCTTATCGGATTTTGAAAATTTAACTTTCATTAGATTCATTTCTTAAAGGGGAATAATTTTGTCTCTAATGAAAAAATCCTAATTCTGAGTTTTTAATTGTCTAAATGGGCTCTAAAGCTGACTGGTTTGAAATTTCCGCAGACAAAACATTAGAAAACCCACTTTTGACTTAGCTTAGACTCAAAATTTGGAAATACATTAAACATGAACCTCAAAGGGGGTTCCAATACCTTTCTAATGGTTTAAGAATCACTCGATTCCAATAAACGGTGACAAAACTAGAGCTTCCTAAAGTTGAGGGTATGTCAAGGCATCCCTCTCCTTTACAACTTTGATTAGGCCTTGATCGCACCACACCAATTAGATATAAATATATACACATTAAAACATCACAAAGACTACTATACCCATAATAATTGCATTAAAGACATGAAAAAGATTCAGGTCTTTACATCCTCCCCCCTTAAAAGAATTTCGTTCACGAAATTTACATACCTTAGGTGAACAAGTGCGGGTACTTTTCGCGGACCTCAGTTTCTCTCTCCTAAGTAGCCTCTTCTCTAGAGTGATGATCCCATTACAAGAGTACAAAAGGAATGACCTTAGAATGTAAGACTTGCTCATTCCGGTCCAAGATTTGAGCCAGTTGCTCCACTAGAGTCAAATCTTCCCAAATTTCTAACGGTTCCAAATCAATGACATGCGAAGGATCTGAAATATATTTCCTCAACATACAGATGTGAAGGACATTATGCACACCTGCCATGTGAGGTGGTAAGATGACCCGGTAAGCAACTTCTCTGACTTGGGTGATGATCTCAGAAGAACACACATATCTCGGACTGAGCTTGCCCCGCTTGCCGAATCTCTTCACCCCCTTTGTAGGTGAGATTTTGACAAAAACAAAATCTCCAACTTGGGACTCAAGATCTCTCTTGTGAGTATCGCATTGCTCTTCTACCTACTTTGAGCTATTTTCAACCTCACCCTGATCAACTGAACTCTATCCACAATCTGACCAACGAGCGGGACCTAGAAGGTTCCTCTCGCCAACTTCATCCCAACACAAAAGGTGAACGACAACTCCTCCCATAGAGTGCTTCAAAGAGAGTCATCTGAATGCTGGCTTGATATCTATTGTTGTAGGCAAACTCAATGAAACAAGGCTTTTCGGTCGTTGAAATGAATCACCCTATTTTAATACTTTAATTTAATCTGAATCCTGCATACATATGAGAATGGTATAGGGCTTGTGTCGGATGTCGAATCCTCACTCGGGGTTAGTTAGTTAGTGCAACAAAGAAAATAAAAATAATAAAATAAAGAAAAGATTAAAATGGTAGAGTAGTGAGAATGATGGAATAATGAGATTTAAAAAAAAACACTTTTGTTTGAGAAATTATTAAGGTTTACCACTATCCATGAAACAAGCATAAAACATAATTAAACATGAGGAAAAAAAAAACTAACATTTAGTTAGAATGATTCATTAAATTAAAAAGTATTTACAACACTTGAAGACAAAGAAATTGCAAGAACATTCGAAAGTAAAGCTGTAAAAATGGTGAGATAGAGAGCTTTCTTCTTCACTTTCTTTCTTTTTCTCCTTCCCTTGCAAGAGTCACCAAAGATGGAGATATACCGAGAGATAGAGAGAGAACAAAAGATCTGTAGGTGAGAGAGAAGAAGTTAGATGATAGAGAGTGGGGTGAGAGAGAGAGAGAGAGAGAGAAAAGGGGTTGAGAAATGAGAGAGAGATGAGAAGAGACGTTAGGGGGGAAGGAACCATTTTTTAGAGGAAGAGATGGTGTAGGTTATATAGGATCATAGTTAGGGTTTGGAGAGAAAGAGGGTGTGATGAGATGGACGGCTAGGATTTCGTAGAGAAAAAGAGAAATTAGGGTTTCACTTTTGAAAAGTGAGTTGTTATGATGGGAGAGAAATTAGGAAAGAAAGTAAGAAATGGAAGGGGATTAGGGTTTTGAAAGAAAATGAGATGGGATTAGGGTTTTTGAACTAACCAGGGTTTTGAAAAGTAAGGATGGACGGCTAAGATGATTAAGGTTGGACGAATAGGATTAGGAGAGAGAGATTAGGGTTTTGAGAAATAAAAGAGAAAAAGAAGAGAAAATGATGGTAGAGGGTTTTGAACCCTGGTCTCTAACACAGACTCCATAGATTTCACCAACTAAGCAAGCTTTTCTCATATTTCTTGTATAGTGATCTTTATTACTCAAGTCCTCTTTCTTGGAAATTGACTCTTCAGCTCCCTAGGCCTCGTTATGTAATTGTGAACTCTTGGCTTAGCCCACACTTGGCCTGCATCTACTTGGTATAGCCTGTTGGCTCTTTAGTCTTTGGTAATGGGCTTTGATGCTTAACTACGGCCTCCGATCCTTGAAAATCGTCCAGTTAGGGTTCCTGAGACAGTTAAAACACGTAATGAGAGTTCATCGAAATGGCTTAGTATCTAGACTTTCATAAATGTGTTTAAACTATGCAAATACACTATTTTAACTAGAAAAGTGTGTTCTATGCAATTGATAAAACTCTTACGTAGAAAATTTTGTAAAAATAAAAGTTTTACCTAGGAGAGTTAAATAATTCTCAAAGGATAATCGTGAAAAAAAACACTTTTAAGCGAATATGACAACCCCCAACCAGTATATTGCCAGTCCTTGGCAATCAGTGCGAAAAAGTGGAGCTTGAAAGGGTTTGGCACATGCTACACACTGTTTCTCATTACTCAGAGAAAACTCCGTTTGTCAAATTATTTCAAGGATGTAACAAAATATTTACAAGCTAGAACTCAGTCAGTAAGTTTCAGCAAGAATATAGATGGACACTCAGCACAAGAAAAGTCAGATTCAGCATGTGTGTGTGTGTGCTCAACATCATCATTATCCGGCAGCAAAGATTTTCAAATCACCTCTAAGATTGTATGTCTTGACCTCAATTCTCACTTGTATACCACTCAGAAATGAATCATTCGGAAATGGTTTTATTTATTTTCTCTCAAGTTATATGTGAAGAGATGTGTTGATGAAAATAGGCAAATATCTCACATATATTGTCTAGAAAGGAGGACATTAGAAAATAAGATCTCATGATAGGAATATCATGTCACTCGGAGCGTTAGATCAAACTCTATAGTTTCTCTTTCTCCATTCTCCACATTTTATAATTGTGCTAACATAGAATCAAGTAGGACTTTAATAAGTTGTATTGAGGCTTGAGATCGGTTTAGGAAAAGAAGGGAACATAGGATTCAAAGTTCTGAGAGGATATCTCAATATTCTTTACAATTTTTCCTGAGGGTGTAACACCAGTTCCTTTTTCTTTTCCTTCTTTCATTTTTTTGATCTTTTTGAGATTCCTTCTTTCATATTGTCTTTCAGCTTTCCATATTTTCTTTTCAGTTCGAACCTACTTGGTTTTTCTTTCCTTTCTCGATTTCTATCTTTTATTGTGTACCCATACCATTTACTCTTTTATCCTTCTCAGAAATAGGGTTGTGAGTCATATTTCTTATCTGGATTGGGTTTTCGGTTAATGGGTTGACAAGAAAAGGTTTTCATTAAAGGCTCAAAAGGGTTTTCTACAGAATGTAAAAGTTAGGTAAGCTAAAAAGTCTGACAGGTTACAAACATGGCCTATATCATTTTCTAGGGTTGCACTATCATGTCTAATGTCTTGAATGGATACAGAGAAAGTTCTTTTGTAATGACCCAATGTTTGATGTCGTTCCGAGTTTAATGATCAAATCAAGAATTAATGAGATCTCTCAAAGGAATATGTGTGGGCTGGAAGAAATTGTGAGTCAACTTGTGACTCAGAATCTTTGTATAACCCTCTGAAATGATGAAGTGCTCAAAACTCACTGGGTTAGGTCTCCACAAATATTCTTCTAGGATCTCTAGAGAATTTGAACGTAGGATGACTCTGATGTTGATTTTGTGCAATTTGTGCCAAAACTGAATTTTCTAAGCATCTCAATCCAAAGTAGTACTGAACTAAGTGCTAACTTGTATTCCAAAAGATGACATCCCTTTCAATAAGTAGACTAACAGTTAGTTTTGGTCCCATCATTGTAAAGTTACTTGAAAACATTTTTGAAGTACTAGAAAAACCTTTTTTTTTATAAAAAGAAAATAAGTCTATATATCCTACCCGCAAAACCCAGAGTTCTACCTCCTAGGCGGCCTACGGGACAGGCCGGAAGCTTTCACAGTCTCTAAAGCTCCAACGAGTTAGCCAAAGAAAACAAATTTTTTTTTTTGAAGGGAAAACATGAGTTTCGGAAAATACCATCCCCAAACAAAAGATAGCACTGTCCTCGGTGCTCATGACCAAGACAAAAAGATATGACTGTGGACTATAAGATGCAAAAGTTGAGGAAGGGTATTACCAGCTTGGCAAAAATGTACACTGGTAGGTATCTACAAAAATAATGAGATCCGTACAACCTGAAAAATAGTGCCAAAATAATCATGCAACTCATGAATCTTGGAATTGCCTTCCCGACAGCGCTAAGTTTAACGTCTTCAGCCAGACACAAAAGGGGTACATAAAAGCACCCCCAAACAAGTTGGAAACACGGAGACTGAGTAGGTCATCAGTCTTCACAGAGAGGATCGATAAGATTGATCTCAATCAACACCAACCAGCGGCTTTGGAATGACCCCAGTAGGTTGTATGTCCTTTAAGCCTAATGGTTGATAGACTGAGAAACTCAAGAGATGCACACTAGCTCCTAGGACTAGCAAAGTCGTACAGATGAAATCGTTTGTTATGATGCACTGAACGGTAGGGCTTCCAGGATCCTTGAATTTGAACACAGTGGCCTTTTCAACTAGAAATGGATCCTTAGATGCTTGTGTACACAACTTGACTATGCATAAGTCTTTGAGGAACTTCGCATAGTGTGGAATCTGCTTGAACGAGATATTTATTGGTAAGTTTTTCAAGACTTCTTTGATCTCTAAAATTTTTTGGTCCCGATTATTCTGGACAAGCCTTTCTGGGAAAGGTGGTTTCAACGGACAAATGGGCTTGTCCTCAGCCTGAGGTATCTGTACAGGAATATCAGGTTTGGGTACAGATGTAGAAGCATCAGAGTTGGATGTGAAATTGGGATTCTCTGATCTAAGGTTAGAAGGTGGTGCTTTTGAGGGCACCAAGGATGGTGGTACTCCTATATCAATAGTTTTGCCTGAACAAAGGGCAGTATCAGCTTGGATCTCTCCCTGAAAATTCTGGTTCTTTGACTGTAATTCTAATTCAAAAACTATCTCCTATTCAATTGGATTTTGAATTGTTTGGCTTGGGAAGTTACCTATCTCGCTCTCAGCTTCTAATTGATCCAGACATTGTTCTAGACGTTGAAGGGCTTATTCTTGCCTGGTCATAAACTGGGAGAGAAGGTCTTCTAGACCAGGTTTAGGAGTAGATTGTGGAGGTGCAGAGAAGGGAAGCACAGGTACCACTTCACCATTAGACCTCATCAATGTATAATCATTGTAGGAATGAGGAGTCGGGAGGGCGCATAGTTGGTCAAAATAAGAATTTTGGGTGAATTGCTGGTACAATGGCTATGAGTACTTTCCATCATACCGTATATCGGATTGGTTAAACCCAGAATGATATGTGCTATGATATGGTTGCTGTTGTGGAACAGACTCTTGCTCCCAAGAGAAACTGGAATGATGATTCCAAGTATCCGGATGATAAGTTTGGCAATAGGAATTTGGGTTATAGGAGTCATGGCAATAGAAATTTTGGCTATAGAAATTTGCATAAGTCTCAATAAGAGGCCTTTCTGCTACCATGGAGAGGATGAGGAAGGTGAAGAAGCTGAGGCTAATTCCCGGATTTGAATGACTCTCAGATCGAATCAAACGTTGATGGGCCGAACCCAACTGGGCATATGTTTGAAGAAACACACCCAAGACCTGGCAAAAAGTTGCCAAAGGAGACACTAACCTGAGTGACTCTATATGATGCGCAAAGAACACAAAGATAACCTTAAGCCAAAGCTAAACAATCAACAGTTTTCTGGGCTTTATCTTTTTATCTGTGTTGGCAAGCAGGTTATGATAGTGGGCGGAACCACTGATTTTATCTTGTTTAATCCACCGGACTGACTTGCACTCTAGGGTTCTCACAAAGGTTTCACTCGCAAGCTAACCTTCCAGTACTAACATGAGTTAACTACAAGAGAATCCGTAGCCTAGATAGACGTGTCGCACAATGGCAAGCTTAAGTACATCCCAGACTAGCCGGATCAGTCAAGTAGTTTGACAAGTGTATTCCTGAAAGAATAAGTTAGGCTAGATTGTGTTCCTAAGTCAACAAGCACAGTTAACCAACAAGATTTTGAGGAGGCCACTTAAGAGCTCAGTTTACTAAAGTAGTAGGGACCTGTGGGTATGTTAGGAAACAGGGACCCGCGCTCGTGGTCTTATTCGACTCAAAAATGAAGGATTCACTGATTTTGTGATGGTCCTATGAACACCGAGCTAAATTTGGCTCTAAATCTTGGTTCATTTTATTAAATTGCTTTCGGGTTCACACAGCTGGAGTGATGAGGTGGGTGATGAAATCCCACTAGTTTCAAGTAGAGCTGGGTTTGCTCTTTAATTAATATATTTTTCGGCCATCCACACAGTTCGAAAAAATTGTACAAAAGCAAATAAACAATCACCACCTAGATGCTCAGTCAACACCCGGGATCGCTTTCAAACGAGGTATAGACCACGTACCTACCCGTGGGCTATGCCACGACGTCGTCTCCGTGAGGTAGGGAGGGGTAATGGGCTTGGGCCCACTCCGAGCTAGTACTCCCTACTCACACTCCTTCCCTACGCACAAGTTAGTGCACAATAAAATATAGGTCACGTGATTGAGAATTATTTTTGGAAGGTGGCTTCTTTTAAGGGGTTGCACATAACATTCAGTGAATTAGGCAGATTAATTAATTTCCAAATTTGGGTTTTAATTCAAACTTAGTAGTTTCCTAAAGTAGGGAACTACTATTCCTAAATTTTCCCTCAAGTTTTGGAAACCTTCCAAGTTAAATTGATGAAATCAGGGCAAACTTCTCAAAATGGAATTGTGTTAAAGATTGACTTTTTCCACTATAAAGATTTAGTTAGATTTAGAAAAAAAAAATTTGAAAATTAGAAATTTCCAAAAAAATATGCTAAATCTCTAAAAGATATGGGAAAATGCCTAAAATTAACAAAATTCTTATTTGAAAAGTCTCCAAAAGCAATAATTCCCAAAATACTAATCACCTAAAAAAAAACAGAATATAAATCTAAACCTAACATTTTTTTTTTTTTTTGCTGTTTTTTTTTTCGCTCAAGGGTTGCTAAGCCCTTGAACACATATCTAAAAATAATAATTAAAAAAAAATGTAGAAAGTCCTAAATTATTACAAGTTGCACTCGGCCATCCAAGTAGAAAAGAAAGAGAAGAAGGGGATCCCAAATCCCTTGCTGTTTTTTTTTTTTTTTTCCTTAAAATTTTTCTTCTTTCTTTATGCACTTCCTTCACCCTAGCGGCAACGGCGCCATTTTAAACAAGGAATTTCCGTCATCTAGAATCTCCTTACTTGAACAATTATTTTTTTATCTGATTCCTTTCAATTCCTGTAAAATATGAATTATGCAAAGATTAGCACAATGGTATTACGGATGTCGAATCCTCACTCAAGGTTGGTAGGGTTAGTGCAATAAAGAAAATAAAAATAAATAAAAAGATTAAAATGGTGGAGAGATGAGAAGGGTGGATTAATTTTTAAAAAAAATATTTTTTTTAAAGAGATTATCAAGAACTACTAATGAAATGAAATAAAAGCATCAAATTAAACAATGAAAGATGGCAAGTATGAAATAACAAACATGAAAATTTATTTATTGAATTAAAAAGTCACCTACAAAATTTGAATTAAATGCAATAACATCAAATAATAAGAAAAAAAATAAAAAGAAAACAAATGGTGAGAGCCCTAGGCGTAGGGCAGGCCGTGAAGAGATGAGCGAGACAATGGTGATGCCGTGAGCTTGTGGAGACCTTAGAACTCCTTAGGTGAGAGAGAGAGCCATGAGATGAGAGAGAGAGGGAGAGAGGTGAAAGAGGAAGTGGTTTGAGATGAAAGTGGTGAAATGTAGGTGAGAGAGAGGTAGTGGGGTGAGAAAAGAAGTGTACGGCCACTACTAGAGAAGAGGTCTTAGGTCTAAGAACTTAGGTTAGAGAGAGATAGAGGGGTGAGAAAAGAAGGGGGCTGTAGAATGAAAGAAAGTTTTGATACCCTCCTTGTGGCCACCTATGTGAGTTATATAGGGAGAGAGGGATGGATGGTTTTGGAATTAATCAAGGGTTTAGAAAGTGGAAAGTTTTTGAATTAGACAAGGTTTCTAACTAAAGAAGAATGGCAAGAATAGAAGGTGGGAAATTAGGAAAGTGAGGTGTGGCCACTAATCTCTTAGATATTAGGGTTTTAGAGTTAGTGAAATGGGTGGCTAGGATTTAGGCTAGAAGGTGGTGGCTAGGTTTAGGAGAAAGAGATGGGATTGGGGTTTTTGAACTAACTAGGGTTTTGGAAAGTAAGGATGGACAGCTAAGATGATTAAGGTTGGATGAATAGGATTAGGAGAGAGAGATTAGGGTTTTGAGAAATAAAAGAGAAAAAGAAGAGAAAATGATGGCAGAGGGTTTTGAACCCTAGTCTCTAACACAGATTCCATAGATTTCACCAACTAAGCAAGCTTTTCTCATTTGTCTTGTATAGTGATCTTTATTACTCAAGTCATCTTTCTTGGAAATTGACTCTTCAGCTCCCTAGGTCTCGTTATGTAATTGTGAACTCTTGGCTTAGCCCACACTTGGCCTGCATCTACTTGGTATAGCCTATTGGCTCTTTAGTCTTTGGTAATGGGCTTTGATGCTTAACTACAGCCTCCGATCCTTGAAAATCATCCAGTTAGGGTTCCTGAGACAGTTAAAACACGTAATGAGAGTTCATCGAAATGACTCAGTATCTAGACTTTCATAAATGTGTTTAAACTATGCAAATACACCATTTTAACTAGAAAAGTGTGTTCTATGCAATTGATAAAACTCTTACGTAGAAAAGTTTGTAAAAATAAAAGTTTTACGTAGGAGAGTTAAATAATTCTCAAAGGATAATCGTGAAAAACAAACACTTTTAAGCGAATATCACTCAACTAACGGCAGTTGATCATCTCAACTGCCCTAGAAGTCTAACATTCAAGCCCGTAGCATGTCCGTCCTCTATGATCTGATTTACCCTCTCAGTTTGCCCGTCTGTCTGTGGATGAAATGCTGTACTGAAATCTAAATGGAAACCCATGGCTTGTTGAAAACTCTTCCAAAATCTGGAAGTAAATCTCGGGTCTCGATCAGACACAATGCTGACTGGCACTCCATGCAAATGGACTACTTCTTTGATATAAAGGTTGGCCAACTGGTTGGAGTTGAAAGTGATCTGATATAGAAGAAAATGAGCTGACTTAGTCAATCGGTCGACCATAACCCAAATGGCATCAAAGTTTTTCACTGTCCTTGGCAAACCAACAATAAAGTCCATAGAGATATTTTCTCACTTCCACTCGGGAATAGGAAGTGACTGAATGAGTCCTGTCGGTCTCGTGTGTTCGCCTTTCACTTGCTGAGACACCAAACACTTTAATACATAAGTAGCCACATCTTTTTTCATACCTTTCCACCAGAAATATTTCTTAATGTTCTGGTACATCTTGGTACCTCCTGGATGGATAGTGTACTTAGACTTGTGTGCTTCATCCAGAATCTCCCTTCTTAAATCTTCATTGTCCGGAACACAAAGTCTATTCTTGAAAGAGATGCCACCATCTTTCCAAGAGAAATCCTCAAACCTGCTGCTAAGCGACTTGTTCATGGCAGTCTTTAGTTCTCCATCGTTCTACTGTAGGTCTTTAATCATGTCCAATAAGGTTGGCCTGACTATAATGTTAGCCAACAAAGCTCCAGACGCTCCAACACTAAAACCCGCATCAAAGCTAGACACTTCTTCAAGTAGCTTCCATTCTTAGACCATCAAGTGTGCCAAGAATCTAGTAGGTCGCCTACTTAGCACATCTGCCACCACAATTGCTTTCCCTGTGTGGTACTGGATAGAGCAATCATAATCCTTGAGAAATTTCACCAAATGGTGTTGCCTCAAATTCAGCTCTTTCTACGAGAACAAATATTTTAGACTCTTGTGATCGATGAATACTTCAAATTATGTACCGTACAAGTAGTGTCTGCAGATCTTGAGAGCAAAGACTAATGCTGCCAATTCCAAATAATGGGTAGGATAGTTCTTCTCGTGGTCTTTAAACTGCCGAGAAACATAGGCAATCACCTTTTCGTGTTGCATAAGAACACAACCTAACCCAATGAGTGAGGCATCACTATACACCACGAATCCCCCTCTACCAGATGGTACTTTTAAGATTGGAGTGGTGGTGAGGCGCTTCTTCAACTCAAGGAAACTCCTCTCACATTTCTCATTCCATTGGAACCTAGCATTCTTTCGAATTAGATGATTAAGCGGCGCTGCCAAACAGGAAAATCCTTCCACAAATCTTCGATAATATCCAGCTAGGCCCAAGAAGCTTCAAACCTCTGTAACACTCTTTGGCCTTCTCCATCCTTCCACTGCTTCTATCTTAGCAGGATCAACTGAAATTCCCTCTCCAGACACCACATGGCCTAGAAATGTTACATTTTTCTAGCCAAAACTCCCACTTGTTGAGCTTAGCATATGGCTTATGCTCACGGAGTGTCTTCAATGTGATATGGAGATGCATCTCATGCTCCTTCTGTGTCCTAGAGTACACCAAAATATCATCCACAAACACGATCACAAAGCGGTCAAGAGTTGGTTTGAAGATTCTGTTCATGAGATCCATGAATGCTGCCGAAACATTTCTCAAACCAAATGACATGACTAAAAATTCATAATGCCCATAACGGGTTCTAAATGTAAACTTAGGGACATCTTCAGTCTTTATCTTTAGTTGATAGTAGCCCGACCTTAAATTGATCTTGGAGAAATACTTCGCTCCTTGCAACTGATCAAACAAGTCATCAATCCTTGGTAAAGGATATTTGTTCTTGATAGTGACCTTGTTTAGTTGTCGATAGTCGATGCACATCTTCATTGAACCATCATTCTTTTTCACAAACAACACCAGAGCTCCCCAAGGTGATACATTTGGGCGAATGAATCCAAGATTGAGCAACTCTTCAATCTGTTCATTTAGTTCTTTTAACTCTACTGGAGCCATCCTATATGTTGCCTTAGAGATGGGCGCCATTCCCGGGGCTAACTTAATTGTAAACTCTACTTCTCTATTCGGTGGCAAACCTCACAAGTCTTTGGAAAAAACATCCATGAATTCCTCTACAATAGGGATACTTGAGGAATCTGATGCTTTAAAGGTAGCGAGACTCAATGCCGTAAAACGAGTTAAGTCTTTCATCTTCAATCCCTGGAAACGAAAAAGGGGGCTCACTGATTGGTCTAAAGTTGACCACCTTCCCAAAATAGTCGACATGTCCATGGTGTTTGGAAAGCCAATCCATGCCTAGTATGACGTCGAAGTCTTGGAATTCAAGGACAATCAGATCAACTGACATTTCTCTCAGACCCACTCGAATATCACAAGCTCGATAGACCTTATCGGTGATGACTGAACTACCAACAGGAGTGGCGGATCGACAGTTCATGGTCTAAAAAACTTGGTTCCATCGGAAACTCTCGTGCAAAACTAGGTGTGACGAATGAGTGAGTAGACCCGGTATTGATCAATACATGAGCGAGAAAATCATTTATTAACAATGAGCCTGAATTAATACACAAAGCTAATTTTGTCAAATCATGAACACATACATACATCATACATAAAACATATTCATGCATATTATTTAACATCACATACATAGCATCAGAACAACATTTTAATTAACTAAAATCACAAATAGACATACCCTGCACAACGTTGTCGGACGTTTGTGCATCCTGCTCTGATGTGGCAAACACCCAGCCCTGAGCTGGCTGGCGGGGCTGCCTCATCGGTGGCCTACCTCCCTGTGGCTGAGTCGGTTGAAGCCCTTGCTGAAAGTGGAGTGGGCAATCTCAGATCCGGTGTGAAACATCTCCACAATGGAAACAACCTCTAGTGATTGCCCTACACTCTCCTACCGTATGCCTTTTTCCGCATTGGCTACATACATCATACAACTAAGTCCCAGCAGTAAGCCAGGCAACCTGAGTAGGCCTCTGATATGGGGTAGGCCTAGTAATCGACATAGGGCCTGATGCCCTTGGCCTCTTGTCTTACAGTCTTTGTCTATCTGCCTACATCCTTCTCTTCCTCAAAAACTCTGCTGATCTCCTCGGCAATCAAAGCTCTCTCACTAACTTCCTGGCAAGTCCTAAGACGTAGGATCTCAACCTTGTCTCTGATGTAGTCTCTAAGACCCCTCTGAAATCTCCTTGCCTTCATGCTCTCTGTGGTGATCAAATGAGGCGCGAACCTAGACAGCTCAGTGAACTTAGCTTCATACTCGGCCACTGACATGCTCCCCTGCTATAGAGTGGAGAACTCAATCTCCTTCAGCTCTCTCACTAAAGTTGGGAAGTACTGCTCATAAAAGACATTGAGGAACTCTCCCTATGTCCATGGCTGCCCTGCTCTCTCTTCACTCTTCCTAGCCGCGGACCTCCACCAATGCTCTGCCTCTCCTTTATGACAAAGGAGGTTCACTTAACTCTCTGATCCTCAGTAGGCTCGAGAACGGAGAATATCTTCTCTAACTGCATGATCCACTGCCCTGCTACCATCGGATCAGTACTCTCACAAAAATCTGGAGGATCCATCCTCCTGAATGCTTCCACTTCGTGATGTCGGGGTGAGTGGACCTCAGCTGGCCTCTCTTGCCCATCTGCTAGCAAGGCAGTCAGTTGCGCTATGATTCAGCCTGTCGAGTAATGGCTGCTGCAATAGCCTCCATAGCCCGACTTTCATTGGGCTAGCAGGCATCCTCTGGGGTATCCCCATCAATCACACTACTCCCTCCATTCCTATTATTCCTTAGACCTCTCCTCATAACTTTCAAAACCCTGAAGTTAATCAAAAATCAGTCATCTTTTGGAAACAATTTCATAGAGCATTTAATTCATAGACTCGATCCTAGATTCAACCTAAGTCCTAACTTGATGTTGCTTCCCTAACTTGGGTCAATTTTCTTATTCCTAAACCTAATATCTTAACCCTAAGGACTCTAATGCCTTGGGCTCTGATAACACCATTGTAACAACCACAAATCCTACCTTGACCAAAATAGGACATTGGGTCGCCACATTTCTTAAACTTGATTAAAATCTCATGACATACAAGGCATACTACACGAGTCTCCAAAAATGATAGTAATAAAATTCGATTTAAACGAAACCATCCTCTACAAGTTTAGGGATCAAAGTACTCCAACATCTTATGAAATTCCGATGCAACATCAAAACTATAACTGAAACCAAAGTATCATAAGTCTATTATATCCCTTAAAAAAAACTGAACAAACACCTACTAGTAAGGAAAGCTATCTAGATCTCTAGCTCTCTCATAGAAAAGATCACCTTCCTCCTCAACGCCGTAGGTCTCCTCAACCCAAGGGTCGACCACCAACTCAAGCTCCACACCTGCCAAGACAACAATCTGGTTGATGTTAGACATATATGCCGACAAAAGCCATTCTGGAATTTTATTTATCTATTTAATCAATAAAATCATATTTTCATTCACACATTGTCTTCTACATTGGGTAATATATCAAAAGTATCTCATTGGATGAGGCTACAATGTCCCTTAGGTAACATTGTAGGAATACCATCTAATTAGTTGATAACTAATTGCTAAGGAGATATGGTTTTTCTAGTTCCTTGTAGACCTAAAATTGTTCTAAGTTAATCAAAATACATCTGGACAATGTATTCCTAAAAACTTACACATTGTTAGTTCCATATGATGGAGTGATGAATCTCAATCACTGAGAGAAGGGTCTCTAGACTAAGATGTGGATATAAGTAAGAAGTACTTATATTGCAACTGGATCGCTCAGTGGATACCCTTAGAAATATACTGTCTTTATATTTAGGGTAGTCCATTTAACAGATTGTCCTTAACCTGAGAGGTCGACATCTTCTCTAGTATTTGCCTATATAGCTTTGATGTAGCCAATCGTCAATGTCCAACACACCGGACTAAATACGGGCTCGTTGGGTTATGTACACTATATTAGAAGAAGTGTATGTACGCTCAACAAGGATTCCACTACTCTTATAGAGTAAATAATATTGAGTTGATACTTGTCAAAACCGGACTTGAAAAACTCAGCGCTAGTATTTATCGATAAAATGGTTTTATCGAATAATTTAGTTTCTGTATAAAAGAAATGTAATTATTATTATTATTATTTCTTTTAAAGAATTTCTAAAATGTTTTGAAAGTCCAAGTTTGACTAAAAGTATCAAAGAGAATGGGTTCTCAATATAAGCCAGAGATTAAAGACAGTATTAGATATTGTCCAGTAATCTTATAACAATATTAGAAGTGGAGGGACGCATCTGTAAATAAATCTTAAGATAAAAATACCTCCAAGTAATTCTCTATTGTCTGGAGGTTAATCACATTGTGTTAATGGACATTAATTGTGATTGGTGGAAGTCCAGGGATATAGATGACATTCTATAATCCTAATGGAGTGATATGAAAGGTGTTTCCTAGTAACAATGCTTTAACCAAAAAGTTGAGTACTTGGTCCCACAACCGGAAATAGGAGATCCCTTTAGATCCCACACACAAGGACTTTCTTAAGTATTTAATTTAATTAAATTAATTAATTTCTCTAAGTAATCACTATATGGTATAATGAAGCTCTAAAAGGTGGAACACATTAAAAACCAAATGGGTAGGACCTATTGCGGATATCTTAAAAGAATAATTAAAGAGACATAAAAGGGTTTGGAAACCCTTTGGGCGTGTGGAGAGGGGCCCACCTAGGGTGGGACGCCCACTTCATGGAGGTATTAATAATAATAATTGTTATTATTATTTAATTAGTATCTAATAACTAATATCACTATTGGATAAGGTTAGTTAGTTAGTTAGAGTTGGTTATTAATTAAAGATTCCTTGTTGGACAAGGATTCTATTAGTTTCTTGCTAATCAAGGAATCCTAATTGGATTAGGATTAGGATAAGGTTAGTTGGTTACTAATAGATAAGATTAGTTTCTATTTTGATTAATCCTAATTAATCAATCTCACGCCTCTCTCTCTCCTTGTAAAGGTGTACGGTCACACCCTCCACCTCTCTTCTCTCTTATCTTCTAGGTTGAATAAAAAGAAGAAGATCATCAATTCTTGTTTGATCAAGAAAGGTTCTTGATAATAAAGATTGGATCTTTTTTTTAAGATCCTAGAGCTGGAAATTTGGAAGGGCCATTAGCTTCTATTAGAGAAAGCTTTAAAGAAAAAGAAGGTCCGTGTGGATTACAAAGGAGACTTGACACTTGTGAACTTTTATCGGTATCGCTTTTATTATGGATTTGACTTAATAATTTCAAAGTCGCAAAGGTGATTATGATTTCTTACTCTCATTGAATAAAATCAATTAGAATCTTAGTCAGATCTTGGGATTCGATGTATGCCCCCTCAAGAATTGTTTTTCTAAAATTAAAAAGAGGCATACTTTCACTGGTATCAGAGTATGCATCTCTTTGATTTTAGGGCATAACCAATTTTTTATTAGATCATATTACCCTCCCTATGAATTTCGGCCACCCCTGTGATGAATCTTTTTGATTCTTGATCACTTCTTAATTATAAGATAATCATTAGTAGGGCTAAGGGGTTCCCTTGGATCCAGATCGCTGCCAAGAAGCTTTGAAGAAGATCTCCAAGCTTTTCTTGCACTTTCCAAGCTATCTCCTTCTTCTCCAAGAAATTTCTCCCTCAAAACCCTGGGTGTCCTCTTTTCCCTTGCCAAATTAGGTTAGAAATGGTTTAAAACCCTAAAATCCTCAAAATAGTGAAAGTATGCCTCTTTTTAATTTTAGAAAAATAGTTCTTGGGGGGAATACATTGAATCCCAAGATCTGACTAAGATTCTAATTAATTTTATTTAATGAAAGTTAAAATCACAATCAGCTTTGTGACTTTGAAATTGTTAAGTCATATCCACGATAGAATGCTAGACCGGCAAAACTTCACAAGTGTCAAGTCTCCTTCGCAATCCACACGGACCTTCTTTTTCTTTAAAGCTTTCTCTAATGGAAGCTAATGGCCCTTCCAAATTTCCAGCTCTAGGATCTTGAAATAAAGATTCAATCTTTATAATCAAGATTGCTTCTTGATCTTCTTCTTGATATTGAAAAGCTAGAACACAAGGGAAGAAGAAAGGGGTCGGAATGGGGCTGACCGTACACCTTAAAGTAGAGAGGAAAGGGCATGAGATTGAGGAGAGGAGAGGGAGAGAAAAATCTAGAAAAAGATTGTGTTCTCACATAATGGGCGTCCACCCATATAAATAGAGTTTGGGGACCATATAGTGATTACTTAGAGAAATTAATTAATTTAATAATTAAATTAAATACTTTATGAAAGTCTTTGTGTGTGAGATCTAAAGAGATCTCCTATTTCCTGTTGTGGGACTAAGTTCTCAACCTATTGGTTAAAGCATTGTTACTAGGAAACACCTTTCCTATCACTCCATTAGGATTATAGAATTTTATCTATACCCCTGGACTTCCACCAATCACAATAATGTTCATTAACACAATGTCATTAACCACCAGAAAATAGAGAATTATTTGCATGTATTTCTATCTCAAGATTTGTTTACAGATGCGTCCCTCCACTTCCAATATTGTTATAAGCTTACGGGACAATATCTAATATTGTATTTAATCTCTGGCTTATATTGAGAACCCAGTCTCTTTGATACTTTTAGTTAAACTTGGACTTTCAAACATTTTAGAAATTCTTTAAAAGAAATAATAATAATAATTACATTTCTTTTATACAGAAAATAAACTTCTCGATAAAACCATTTCATCAATAAATATCAGCGCTAGATTTTTCAAGTCCGGTTTTGACAAGTATCAACTCAATATTAATTACTCTGTAAGAGTAGTGAAATCCTTGTTGGGCGTACACACACTTCTTCTAATATAGCATACATAACCCAACGAGCCCGTATTTAGTCCGGTGTGTTGGACAATGATGATTGGCTACATCAAAGCTATATAGGCAAATACTAGAGAAGATGTCGGCCTCTCAAGTTAAGGACAATCTGTCAAATGGACTACCCTAAATATAAAGCCAGTATATTTCTAAGGGTATCCACAGAGCGATCCAGTTACAATATAAGTACTTCTTACTTATATCCACATCTTAGTCAAGAGACCCTTCTCTCAGTGATTGAGATTCATCACTCCTTCATATGGAACTAACAATGTGTAAGTTAGTAGGAATACATTGTCCAGATGTGTCCTGAATAACTTAAAACAATTTTAGGTCTACTAGGAACCGGAAAATCATATCTCCTTAGCAATTAGTTATTTACTTAATTGGATGGTTTTCCTACAATGTTACCTAAGGGACAAAGTAGTATCATCCAATGAGATACTTTTAATGTGTTACTCAAAGCAGAAGACAATATGTGAATGTAAAATATGCTTTTATTGATTAAGTAGATTAATATAATTCCGGAATGACTTTCGTGGGCATATATGTCTAATAAACAGAACCCCTATTTATAGTCTCAAGGGTTAAAACCCCAAAAAACACGACTTTTTTAAAAACTTTGGACTCGAGTTCGATCGATCGCACCTATGGTGCGATAGATTGCACTTAAACTTGAAAGAAACTCCAAAAACTCACCTATATGCGATCGATCGCACTTGCTGTGTGATAGATCGCACTAATGTGCGATAGATTGAACTTGTTGTGCGATAGATCGCAGTTCCCCTTCGGGATTCTGATTGATTTTATCTCTGCTTTGGTATTTTGACCATAACTTTTGAATCGCTTATCAAATTTTGACATTCTACTTTCTTTGGACTCTTCTTTCAAGGGGAAACAATTTTATCTCTAATAGACAGATCCTAATTCTAAGTTTTTAATTGTCTAAATGGGCTCTAAAGCTGACTGGTATGAAATTTCCGCAGACAAAACATCGGAAAACCCACTTTTGACTTAGCTTAGACTCAAAATCTGGAAAAACATTAAACATGAACCTCGAAGAGGGTTCCAGTACCTTTTTGATGGTTCAAGATTCACTCGATTCCGATAAGCAGTGACAAAACTAGAGCTTCCTAAAGTTGAGGGTATGTTAAAGCATCCGTCTCCTTTATAACTTTGATTAAGCCTTGATCGCACCACACCAATTAGATATAAATACATACACATTAAACATCACAAAGACTGTTATACCCATAATACTTACATTAAAGACATGAAAAAAGATTCATGCCTCTACAGCAATTATGGATCATGGATTTATGTAAGGTTATTAATTGAAGAAATTTTTAGGTTCATATTTTTAGTATGCCTTAAATGCTTTTAACAAGATGGTTTGTTAAGTCACGTGCCAAGATCTCACATTCTCCTAAGTGGGATTTTGGGGCGTGACAAGGGCTCATTGGTATGTCTCGACCGGGTTGCCTGAGCTATCAGATAAGAAATTTAATTGGGTAAATTATACTCACCTCCCTTGAGGTTTGGTGAAATTTCAGAAACCTCCCCTCTAGTTTCTGAAATTACAGTGCCCTCTCCTCAACTTTGGTTGTTGTAACAGATTCCCCCTTCCCTTAAGTTTACCGTTAATTTATGGATGGACTTTGATGATGCCATCATTTAAACATTCTAAAATGTCTAAATTATCCTTTTTCAACACAAGGTTAGTTGATTCAATAAAAATAAGTGATAATTGGTTTCTAACCAAGGTTAATAATATCAACTTAAGGTTAATATATATTTCCAAAATCAAGTATATATATTTTCTTTCTTCTAAAAACCAATGTTAGATAGATGAACTCTAGGGGTGGGCCATAGTTAGTGGGTATTAAAAGGGACACATGACGACTTATAGAGATCCTTTAACTGTGGTTAAACATAATTAAACTAAGGCTAATATTTTATTTTTTTTCTTAAAAGCAAGGTTAGATGGATTAGTCCTAGGGGTGGTGAATGAATCTTAAACACGATTAGTGGGTGTTAAAGGGGACACGTGGCAGCTTGTGGGTACCCCTTTAATTGTGGTTAAGTATAATCAACCTAAGATTTTTTTTTCTAAAAATCAAGGTTAAATGGATGAATCCTAGGGGTGAGTGAATTTTAACCATAGTTAATGGGCGTTAAAGGGAACATGTGGCGGCTTGTAAAACTCCCTTTAATTGTGGTTAAGCATAAGCACCTTAATTTTTTATTTTATTTTTATAAAAAACCAAGGTTTGATGGATGAACCCTAGGGGTGAGTGAGATTAACCATAGTTAGCGAGTGTTAAAAGGGACACGTGGCGGCTTATAGAGATCCTTTAATTGTTATCAAACATAATTAACCTATGATTAATATTTTATTTTATTTTCTTATAACTTCCAAAAAAAAAAGATTAGATTAATGAATCCTAGGGATGAGTGAATCTTAACCATAATTAGTGGGTGATAAAAAGGACACATGGCGGCTTGTAGAGCTCAATTTAATTGCGGTTAAGCATAACCAACCTAAGGTTATTTTTTCCTTAAAACTAAGGCTAGATGGATAAATCCTAGGGTGAGTAAATCTTAATCATAGTTAGTGGGTATTAAAAAGGACACATGGCGGCTTGGGAATTTATGTTTTTCTTTGGTTGAGCTTTCAAACCGTAAAGGCGTGTTTCCTCAATCAAGTAAGAGGGGTAAAATGGAAAAATAGTAACTTTAGTTAATAGTGTTAATATTAAGAGCCTGACAGGGGAGAGCAGTGTAATTTCATAAACTAGAGAGGAGGTTTCTGAAATTTCACCAAACCTCAGGGGAGGTGAGTGTAATTTACCCAATTTAATTTTATGTCTCCCATTAGTCACGATTTTGTTACGATGGTCGTCTGATCTACAAAGACACTCTGACGATCAAGTTAACACCATTGAGTATAGGCAATATGGATTATATATAGGGTGAGTCAAGAAGGAAAAGACCAATCCCTACTCATGCCCAAATTTGCCCTATAAATAGGTCTTACTCGCTTTGTTGCCATTTCAATTCCTTAATAGAATTAGAATGCATCGTGGAGGTTTGTCTATATGATTGGGATTATGAAGTATGTTTCCAGTTTGGATTAGGTTGACAGTCTTTGTTTCCCACAGAATTGGGCATAATCCCTTCATGTTTGAGAAAATTTCTAAGATGGATTAAGCTTTAGGATTGTAGCTTGGAATCCCAGCACACCCTGGGGTTGAAGGCTCAGTTTGGTCTGGCTAATAGTCAGGTCGGATGGTGGGATCCTCTGACCGAACTAGTAGTCAAGTCGGATGGTGGGATCTGCTTAGTCATGCTAAAGATTATATAAGTATTGGTAAGTCAGTTTAGTTTAGTACAACGTGGTGCTGCCACCTATTCTGCAAGTATAAATTGATTTTTACTCATACAAAGTTAGTAATCAAATGAGCATTTGAGTAAAACGAAACTCATACACTTTTATCGCTAGCAAACCATCATTGGAGGATGAGAGCATATGCAGATATGGCCCAGGACTGGGGCGGAGCCAAGAATTTACTGTAAGGGGGCACATTTGGTTAATGGGATGGACCAAAAAAATGATGACTAAGTTTGTAGGTCATTTCATTCATACATTTTGTACATACCCTACAAGAATTGTTTTTCCTTGTTTACGAGAGCAATTGTCCCCTTTCCCTATGACTATGTCCTAGTTTAACCCTTATCCAATGATGATTATGCCCTATTAAATAATTAAACGAAACAGTTAAAAAATATTTTTTTTTTTTTTGACTCTCTACAGTTATAACTAAACTCATTGGAGTCCAGTTATAACACAAATGTCATGTAACTCTACTTAACAACTTTAACCTTAATTTAGAGTTATTTTTTTCTTCTAGAAACCAAGGTTTGAACCCTAAGGGTTAGTGAATCTTAATCACAATTAAGAGGTATTAAAAGGGACATGTGTTGACCTCTGGGCTGTAACCGACTCCAAGGAGTCCGATTATAATAATAGAAGATTCTAAATCCTTAATAAACTATATTTTAAACATAAAATTGAAAAGCTGAATGGGTACCCCACTTGAGATCGAATTACAGCCAATCACGTTTGAACTCTGAGAGAGTTAAATCACACCCACAGGCCTACACATGTCCTTTTTAACTCCTATTAATTGTGGTTAAGATTAACTGACCCTTGGGGTTCAACAATATAACCTTTTTTTTTAAAGAAAAAAAATATTTAAAAAAATATTAAACTCTAGTTAAGGATTTTTAACCCTTAGGGATAATTTTTTTAATATATATTTTAAAATAAAACTAAAGTAAGGTTTTATTGAGATCTTGCGTGTGGATTAAGAGAGTTGGTCTTGAAGGACCTCCATCCGGTGGAGGATGGGGATTCCCAGTAGAAGATGACCCAAAAAGAGAAATGTGGAGAAGTAAGAAGGGGAACGATATTGAGATACTAGAATGAAGCCTGAGAAGAAGATGACCGCTACTAGAAAGTAGAAACGACCCCAAGTGAGAATATGCCATTAGTACAACCCCTGCCCCTTGCGTGAGTGGTAGGGGTGTGGCCTTCCAAGGGTAGAGGTCTGGGGATCTAATCCCCCCACAGGGTAAGAGTTGCAAGAGCTCCACTGCCCCAGCTAACTTCTGATCGGGCTGACTCTACCGACATAGGTAAATGATATCTGGTTCCTATGAGGCCATTCAAAAAAAAAAGCCATTAGTGGACAGGTGATTGGCTAAAGTTGAGCAATTTTGTTCGTCCAGTGCAATTTTGCTAGAGCAACCTGGCTAGCCATTTCCATCCATTGGAGTGAAGACTCGGGGTATCCTTGTGGATTTTGTAAAATGGTGGTCTTATTGGTCCATGAAACCAATTTTCAATAAGGACAACTATAGAATGGCTATGACTATGGTCTCAGCTCTTTGGGCTATTTGGTTTACCCGAAATGAGGTAGTCTTTTCCAATGCTCAAGCCGATCCTAGAAGCATAGCCGATTGGGCGAAAGGGATGTTGAATGAGATTGTAATGAATATCGGGCGTCGCCCCCAAAAATGAGCATCAATCCCCATGATCAGGCCCGTGTGGCGATTCCTTTCAGATGGCATGCTCCTTCTCGGGCTTTTTTAAAGATAAATTGTGATGGAGCTTTTAATGGAAATGCTTGCGAAGCCGGGATTGAAATTGTGGTAAGGGATCATAGAGCGGTGGTGGTTACGCGAATATCCAAACCTATTTGGGCAAGCTCGCCTCTTGCCGCCGAGGCTTTTGCCATTAAAGAAAGTTTGGAATTGGCTATAAGGAAAGGCTGGAATCAGTTTATAAGGGTCGTGTTCATTTGTCGTCAGGCGAGTTTTGCAGCCCATAGCCAGGCTCAAAAGGCTATTTGTTTGTTTTGAAATGTTTGGAGATCTGTGTCTTCTACTAGGGTGAGAGGCATCTGCATTCCTTTCAATCCAGGCATATCTGGTGTGGCTAGTGGCCGTTAGTTCTGTTTACGAATTACCCAAAAAAAAAAGACTAGGGACATTATGCCACATCAGACATAGGAAACCTTCCAACCGAGACGTTCCAAACTGAATGTAGGAAAAGCTGACACCTGGCGTGACATTGTTCATCGTCTTCATCGCTGCAACAAAACAAAGGATCAATACACCTTCGTACTGTCGCATTTCCCGAATCTTCTCTGCTTGGGTTTCGACGTATTAGTGGAGGTTGAGAGAGAGAGAGAGAGCACTTCAATTTGCAGAGAACAATGGCGAAGGGAGAAGAAGTTATCAACAAACAGATCATTCTCAAAGCTCACGTCTCTGGTTTTCCGAAAGAAAGCGACATGGATTTGAAAACCAGCACTATAAGGTTGAAGGTTCCTCAAGGATCGAAGGCAGTTCTGGTGAAGAATCTCTACCTATCTTGCGATCCTTATATGCGATCTCAAATGAAGAAGCTCGATGTTCCTGGCTACATTCCTTCCTTCACGCCTGGCTCAATAAGATTACAAATTTATTGCTATAGTAGAACTCTTTGATCTATGAGTGTTCTTGGTGATTATAAGAACTGAATTGTTTATGCTTCTCTGAAGAGATCTTCATCGATAATGTAAGCAAAAAAATTAATCCAAGAAAGGCCTTCGGAAAACCCTAAGGCTCCGTTTTTTTGGTAGAACTTTTAAAGTCTAAAACTTTCATTGTTTCATGCCTAATTTTACTTGATGTCTACAACTATATTATTTCATGGAGTGCAAAAGTTTTAAGAATATGGAAGTTCTAAAAAGTTTTTTGGATTTTTCAAGTTCCATAGACGTGGAACTTCTAATTAAATTGAAATGATAAATCTGAGATATCAACAACTAAAAGGTTAGAAACCCTCCCCCCTCTCTTCCAATACTCTTGCCTCTTGTTCCAAAACATTAATATTCCGGACTTTTAAAAGTTCCACCAAAAGAACATAGCCTAAATTTTTTGGATAAAATTGCCCCTGCTAATTTAGAAATGGACTATTGATTTGAAGTCACGATTCATGAGTCATGACCAAGACATTATTGTTATGTTTCTTGCTTTTATAGTTTGGTGGTATTTGTGTGAATTTCTATATCAATAAACTGTAATTCTTCTATTGTCCCCTCCTCGGCACCAGGAGGTGACTTCTGCTCTTAAAAAAAGGCACGTTAGAACTTATTGTCAGGCATTCCATATTCTAACCCAAACAATACTATTAGCATTAGCAGCATGGCCTTGGATTGTCACTGGCGAAACCAGAAAGGGTCTTGCCTCGGGGTTCCATAGAATAGGTGACAAGTGGTGAAGAAGTCAAAATCATGGGGCCAATGATTTCGACGTTGGCGAGGAGTCCGCAAGCATCCACTCCCTCCCCACTTGGGCAAAAGATTAGCTTGGACGCCCGAGCCAAGCGCTCGGCCATCCACAAATGATTGGGCACTTGGCCATAATTTGGGGGAGAAGTCATTTCATTTTCTCTCCATGAATTTTGACTTCTTCCCACTTAATATCCCTCTCCTTTACAACGATCACATGCCCCATTTGTGGATGCCCAAGAGACAGCTTGGCTCTGGCGTTCACCAGAGCCATTCTTTTACTCAACTCCAAAACGTCACATACAAAGCCAATCAACGTTGGTTTGCGTGCATTTTCCGACGTGGCACCTTGGAGTAGTACCGCCGGTTTCATTGCTAACACCAACCGGAGAAGATCTCAAGTCAAATGAAAATGTCGTAAGTTAACGCGCTTCATAATTTCATTACGCGTTTGTTATTGAAAAAAAAAAATTTTTATTACGCGTTGAATAAAAAGGAGTGTCGTGAGCCCATTAGAGAATTAAAACAAAAACAAAAGGTTCAGCCCAAAATCTTTGATTTCTTAATGGTCATAAACGGTCAAGGAAACGGAGGATTTTGAGTTTTGACCCACACTTTGCGGTCTGTTTACGATAGATGGGGAGGTTAGAATAGAAGAACTGCTCTTGCTCCGCTCTTACCTCAACTGTCGATTATTATATTTGGGATCCCAATTCGTTTAGAAATTCAATGGTAGATTAGATTTGATTAGGTGTGATTAGATTAGGTTGATTTACTTTCCATAAAATCTCCCATTATATCTATATAAATCCTATTTAGGATCATTGTGAATCATCTTATCTATCAAAAAATCACTTTTTATCATATTATCAGACCGGGTGATCCGCAACCTATTTGATTTTTTTTATTACGCTCTTCCAGTGGTGGGTATCGCCACCACCCGTCCGGCTCGAAGTTTTTTATTTCCTATGTTTTTTGCCTCCCACAACCTTCCCATCATCAATCCTTTATATCATATTTTCCCTTTGCAATCCAAAAAAAAAAAACACTGTCCCTAACTGTTCAATATCTTCATTTGTCTCCCAAATAAAGAAAAAAAAAACAGTGACATTTCCCTCTCTCTATCTCCATTTCTTTTTGTTTCTCTTTCTTAGATACTCGCATCTTTCCAAAGAAAGAGTGCTATGTCGACCGAGTCCGGCTCCTGCACTAGTATAGTTGGAAATGCCTTTTTTTGAACAGTAATACCATTTTCTTCACCAATTACTGGGATTGGTACCATGCAATACAAATTTTATCCGGATTCAAGAATGCTTGCTAAGCGAGCCGGCATTGAATGGTTGTAATGAAATCGTTGGCAACAATGCAAGCCACCAACGACAAGATTCTCTTGTTGGATTACAAAGACTATCTGACAGAGATGCTCAGGAGTCTTACACGGAAGGGTGATTAGTTTTTGTAACAGGAAGCTTGCCCGTACCCGACCGTCGTTGCTGGAAGTTGCATTCACTTTATTGCCTGTCCAACCTCACCTGCTACCTATGTTGTAAATGGTGGAACAGAACTTTGATAGAGCCATTTTTTGATGGTTCGAAAAAAAAACAGAAAGGAGGTTTTCAGACCTATGAATCCTTAGCCCAAACCGTAGAGGCTATTTTTAAAGGCCCGGCGTTAATTCAGGTCCATAAAGGTCATGTTCTCAGTTCCATAGAGACCAATATTTTAGGTCCATTGAGCCTTGTCAGGTTCATTAGTGGCACTGCTTTTCAAGCCCATTTGAGGGATTTATTTTAGGTCCATAGTGACCTTTCTTTTGGTCCATTAGGGGCCCATTTGATTCAACCACATCCATCAATAAACAAGCAGCGACTCCAACAAGCATGCAACGAAAATCAAAGGTGTCAAGTGGATTTCTACTACCGGCAACCACATAGAGATTTTTCAATCCCATATGTTTGAGACGAGTATTAGAGAATAAAGAAGAGCATTGTAGTATGGTGAATGTGATACACTATATCATTCTAGTGTATCTCATCACAATATTAGATTAGCATCAATCAAGGGTAGATTAGGTGTGATTAGATTAGGTTGATTTACTTTCCGTAAATTCTATTTTTTTTATCTCTATATACCTATTTAGGGTCATTGTAAATCGTCCAATCTATGAAGAAATCACCCTTTTTTTTTTCTTTTTTTTGTTATCACTATCTTCTATTCTTAGTTGGTTTTGAGTGTTTTATGGGGAACCAAATCGCTTGTGCTCTTTCCTAGGTTCTTCCCTATGGTCAGGGTGTTTGATGGATAGGATCTCTTATAAAGTTGTTAAATTTGTACAACAGATTTAATCTCAACCTTCAAACAGTCATGGCCACAAGTAAGAACCCAGAGAAGAGCACAAACGATTTGCTTCCTTTTTATGGTATCTATTGCCCGGGCGGAGTAGGGACTTTTTTCTTGGGAGGGTCAAAGTACATGTATAAAAAAAATTAATGGGTTTTGTGGAGAATGATCAGGTGTGCACGGAATTTTATGGGGCTTGGGGTTTCAGGGTAGTAACTCCCAAGATTTATTTATTTATTTTAGTAATGGCCCTTCATAGTCATGAAATTCATTAATGAAGTCTTCTAATAAAGGTCCAATACACAAGAAAAAATAATGGCCATGCCTTTTGGCAGAGCTATTATATAAAAAAATTCAACTATATTTTCAAATTTCTTATAATTATATATATAAATATAAGAAAGAAAAGATTCTTCACGCATGTGCCTCCCTAGATTTCCATTTGTCCTTTTTGACTTCCTTTTACTATGGTAAAATCAATGTTACCCTGTGTAAGTCCATATTTTTGCATTGGCTTATTTCGTTGTCAAAATAGTTGTGTCTAGTGTGCCTTGAATCCTTGCCTTCAAGCATCCAAGACTAGTGAAGAAGAAGACCAAAGAAGATCAACTGAAGACATTCCAATCATCGCCTTTTGACTTCCTTTTACTATAGTAAAATCAATGTTACCCGGTGTAAGTCCATATTTTTGTATTAACTTATTCAATTGTCAAAACAGTTGTGTCTAAGTGAAGATGAAGTCCGAAAAAGATCAACTGAAGACATTCCAATCATCGCATTTGTTTCACTCATAAGATGGTAAGTGACCTAGATACCTTGTTACCATATGGGGAATTGACTTAGAATCATGCTAAAAACCCTAAGGGCCCATTTGGTATCATTCCGGATCAGAAACCGATTTTGAGAACGGAACAGTCTAGATTTTTTGGAACGGTTTTGTTCCTAGAACCCGTTTGGATACAACTAGCCAGAATCTGTTTCAAGGAACAGAAACGACAGAATCTCGTTTAGATGACGAAAAAACTAGAATCACTTATATATACTATAAATTGATCAAATAATAGACAAATAATCATCATACTCTCACAATCTCTACTCTCACCCTTTTATATATGCATGTATTATTTTCAAAGCTTATTTTTTCCAATTCTATTACATGTCATTGAATTTACCAAAATTAACAGAATTAAAGAAAAGCATCCTACTAACCTTAAACTACAGGGATGTTGGATTGAGCAAGCAACACTATAACAAACCATCCAATCCAAATGGTGAGTAACAGTAGTTTAATTTATAAATTAAACTTAAAAGGAAAAACAGTATAATGGAAAAGATGGAGTATTTACAACACAAACTAAAAGAAATAAGATAAGGATGACTCTTTTATCTCTTCTAGCAAGTTTTCATGGGTCATACAATCTCTACTCATAAATGCGGGTCCAAGATAATGCTCATTCTGTACCCACACCTTGGAGAATCACTGCACTTATTCTCTTTACCACCCCATGTCTGAATTTCAAGATCCTTGTGCCCTTCCACCTGAGCGACACTCAAACCCGAAATTTTACTTTGGGAGAGAGCTATGGACGTGAAGTTCAGATTATGGGAGAGTTATGAACGTGTTGTAGGGATTCTATCACCCATTACAGATTAATCAAAAACGAAGAAAGCACAGATCATACGATCAGTCATTCGATCTAAAAATAAAAGCAAGATCAAGTTCAGATCTTGCTAGATTTGCCATTTTTTTTCTGGTTCATTTTTTGTCATAGTTCAAGAAACTTTTTTTTTTTGTTCCAAATGAAGAACTCACCGTCGTCAGCAAATCTGGAAGATGGAGATCTTGTCGTCGCCGTCGTCGGCAGATCGGGAAGATGAAGATTTCACATCTATTTTTCATAGAGAGAGAGAAATCTTGTCCTCACATTCATTTTCAGAGAGAGATAGTGAGTCCTAACTTGTCATTGTCTCCTAGAGGCCTTACTGGCATTGAAGGTCCGTCAGAACTAGTTCAACTCTCTGTTTCACAGGTCACTGCTACCCCCTTTGTAGAGCCCCGGATTTCAAGTGCATTGTTCATATGAATAGTGCAGTGAATAGTGTTAGTGTACAATGTATGTAAAGGCCTAAGGCCTACCATGTGTTCTTGATATCGGGGAAAGTGAAGTGAGGCTTTTATATGTATGTGTTGAGTCTCAAAACAAGAGTATAATAATACTCAAGTATCTAGGGTATAAAATGCCCTAAGTGTGAATGTAGAACCCCAAGAACCCATTTCACAATGTTATGAATAGTGTCATGGGCACAAGTCTTGTAAAGGCCGAGGGTCATCTATGTAATTTGGTTTTATGAGGCATGATAAGAATAGTTTAAATTGGTTTAAGTGTTGTTGTTGAGTGTTTGGGATGAAGAAATAAGAGTATAACATACTCTAAGTGGTGAGAATGAGGGATGTCTTTACATTCCCTCAGCTTGTGGGAGCTCTAGTTTTGCCGTCGCTTATCGGAATTGAGTGATTATTGAACCATTGGAAAGGTATTGAAACTCTTCAAGATGATTTTTATCACTTTCCCAATTTTAATTCGAAGCTAGGTGAAATGTGGATTTTCTAAAGATGGATCTGCTGTAAACTTAACAGTCTCTTTGGACCAGTCAACTTTAAAGCCAATTTTGATAAGAAATAAAGAAGAATTGGGCTTAGGCTATTAGAGACAAAATTGTTCCACTTTGAATAAAGAGTTCAAATCAAGTTAGATCGTCAAAATCTCATAAGCAAGTCAAAAGTTATGGTCAAAATACCAAAGCGGGAAAAACTGGAAAAATGGGGACCAATCCGGTCGACCGAACGTTTGACCGGTCGATTGGTCACCTGTGTATTTGTGCTCTGGCCGACTTCCAGAGATATTTTAAGGGTGTTTTGGGGTTTTGGCAACCACTAAACACTTATATAAGCCCACATTTTGTGGGAATGGGTTCACAAACCCTAGAGAGAGAATTGAGAAGGATTTTAAAGAAGAAGAAGAAGGGAAGGTTGGGTTCTTCTTGGTTTGTTCTTAGCTTGGTTTGGTGATTAAAGGAGGAGCTTGGATCTTGCTTTTCAAGCTTGGATCGTGTTCCTCAAGCTTTCTAAAATCTCTTAAATTGAAGAAAATCAATTCTTCAAAAGGTAGAACAAGCTACTAACTCCCTTGTTATGATTCATTCATGCTTAGTAATTAGTAAACCATGATTTTGGATGCAAATTTGTAGATACTCTCTATTAACTAGCTATGTTATGACTCATTAAGATTAAGTATGATGAAAGTCTTGAGTTTTTATAGGTTTTGATGAAATATATTTAAAGTGAGATGAAAAGTATGTTATTTAGATGAAATGAAGTAGAACAATCTACTAACTTGCTTTGCTATACTTCATTGATGTGTGGGTTGATTTTCTATGGTTTCAATAAATGATTTTGATGAAACTTAGGAGGTTTTAGCCATATTGTAATTCTTATATTATAAGTAAGATATAAAGCATGATTTTGATAAAAACAAGTAGTAAATACACTTCATTACTCTTCATTGATGCATGGTAAGTAGGGAAACATGATTTTTGTTAAAAGTTAAGGCGTATAGCCTTATATGTATTTATTTTTGGAAAGAAGAAATGAAATTGAGTTTTATATCCTTGTACAAGTAAGTATTTTAACCTAGTTAATCATGTTATAATTAATTAATGAAAAGGAAGCTAAGAGGGATGGGTTTGATAACTAGAGTGTAAATACACTCTCTTAAATGGAATTGTTAGGATTCCTTAGGGATAAAGGGATGGGTTGATGGAAAGAGTGTAGCTAAGTATAGCCTTGTATTGGTCTTAGTGAAATGAATGACATGAAATGAGGTTAAGAAGACCAAGTATGTGCATGCTCATGCAATAAATGCAATTTCATGCGTATGTCTTCATGTTTTAAATGCTTTCCAAGAATATCATGATGCTCACAATTACTCTATGCATATAACTAAATTGTTTAAAAGCTTTCCATGATCTCTATGATACTCACATGTATTCGATGATGCTCACAAGCACTTTATGCACATGTATGACGTGTATGACCGAAGTTTCTCGCAAGAATAAGAAAGTTAAAGCTCATAAGACTCACAAGAAAGGTTCATAAGAAAGGGAAAAAAAAAGCTCATAAGATTCACAAGAAAAAGCTCAAAAGGTCACAAGAATATGAAAGGATGTTAGTGTACTATGACCAAGTACGGGCACTAACATCTATTTTCAAGTAAGTATGAGAGGATACTAGTATACTATGACCAGGTACGGGTACTAGTATCTATCTCCAAGTAAAATAAAGAATATGAAAGGATCTAGGTGTACTATGACCAGGTACGAGCACTAGTATCTGTTTCCAAGAATTAAGGAAGTATGTTTTAGTGTTTTAGTGTACTATGACCAGGTTCGGGCACTATCATCTGTTCCATGAAAGCAAGAGAGGATGTTAGTATACTATGACTAGGTACAGGGTACTAGCATCTGTCCCCAAGTAAATACAAGATAAGTGAAAAGTATGATCTCATAAGAACTCGTAAGATGCTAATAAGCTAATAAGACTCTCATAAGCAACTCATAAGAAACTCTTAAGACTCATAAGGAGCTCTCAATAACTCATAAGGATATAAGGAAAAGCAAAGGAAATTCATAAGGAACTCATAAGATTAAGGAACTCACAAGACTAAAGAACTCATAAGTCAAATTCTCATAATTGACTTGTAAGACTCATATGATATTTGAAATACATTTTTGTGAAAGTACGAACTCAAAGTATGCTTTTCGAGAATATGCAATTGTCATATTGTTTTAACTTCCGCACTTTGATTATGCATATGTTCTTATGAACTGTACTTTGTATGACATGGTAATGTTTTATAACATTGCCCGTTAGTATTTTGTATACGCTGAGTATTCAATACTTAGTCGAACTGTTATGTCAGTAGGTTCCAGGTTGGACAATCGTGCTCTGAAACCGAGGGCGAGCAGGAGCTTGCTTGGGATCATCATGTTGATGATAGGGGCCTGGACATGTGGCCTTATGGTTGAGAGAGAGCGACATGTATTTGGGGTTTATTTTGGGGGTTTTGCATCGGACTTGAGTTGGTAACTCAAGTGATGGATTTTGTGTACAGGGTTAGTTTCTATTTATGTACAGGTTTAGTTTGGGTTTCAGTGGACATTGTTATATAGAAGAAATGTTTAGGTTCACTATTTAGTATGCCTTGTATGCTCTCTCGCAGGATGGTTTGTATATGAGTTCATGATGCCAGAGTCTCATTTCTCCTAAGTGGGATTTTGGGTCGCGACAGATTTGGTTGTAGAGCTTAGGCATTAAAATCAGAGGGACTGAAGGGTGTTCTTTGAGTTGAAGTTAGAACTTAGATGAATTTTAAATTTTAGGTTTGATACAATGACATAATAGGTATCAAGCAAGGGTATTAGGTCCGTATAGAAAATGGTATTCCAAGTATAGACTACTTAATAGTCTTCATCTTAAACCTGTTGATATGTCCACTGGATGTAGTGTTTAGTTTCGCTAGAAAATGAAACAATTGTATGTTTATACTATTATGTGTTATGCTGATTATGTATTGATATATGCTATATGTTGTGATTGTACCATGTGCTATGTTTAGTGAACTGGTTTCCAAGTTAGACTCATGTTTTGCCGTTGTTCTCAGGATTGATCATGAGACATGGCAATCAGAGTCGTGGTTATCAGACTCGGAGTAATAGAGGGGACACTCCATTGGGTGGTGAGTAGCCCGACCTTATGCAGATTTTAGGGCAAATTGTTGAGGCCATGACACTTATGGCAGCCGGTTGCTAATTCTGCTACTGCAACCGTACCTCCATCTGAGCCTCTCACCGTAGGTCTTGTGGCCTTTAGGAAACTGCATCCTCCGATTTTCTACAGGACTAGCGATCCTACCGTTGCTGAGGCCTGGATCATGCAGCTAGAGAAGACCTTTAGGGTGCTTCGCTCCACTGATGAGCAGAGAGTTGAATGGGCTTCCTTTATGATAGAAGGTGAAGCCAAACATTGGTGGAGGTCTATGTTGAGGCAAAGAGATGCCACCAAGGTAGGGGAGCCATGGTCTTGGGAAGAGTTTCTTGACATCTTCTACAAGAAATATTTCCCCATAAGAGTTAGAGAGAAGAAAGAAGTGGAGTTCCTTACCTTGGAACAGGGGAACATGACAGTGGCCGAGTACGAGGCCAAGTTTTCTGAGTTGTTAAGGTTCACTCCACACGTGATAGCCACCGTGAGGGCCAAGAAGTTCGAAAGGAGGCTGAAAGCCTATATTAGAGACTGAGTCTCCATGTTTAGGCATGAGACCTATGCGGAGGTCAATTATAAAGCTCAGCTAGTAGAGACGAATGCTGAGGAATTTGTTAAAAGGAGAGAAATGATGAGAAGCCAATCCAGTGACTCCGCACCTCTTGAGAAGAGAGCCAGGATTACTCCTTGCCAATCCTCTGGACCTACACATACGCAGAGGCTTCCTATTACACCTCAGGCTCCTCGCCCTACTATTACGCAGGTCACTCGACATGAGCAACCCACATCTTCTACATCTACAATCAAGTTCTGCGGCTATTGTAGGAGAAAACACTTGGCTGGAGATTGCCGAGCACTCACAGGTGTATGTTACTATTGCGGTGACCTAGGACACCGGGTTAGAGATTGTCCAGGCTGTCAGCCACAATCCCAAACCCAGGGGAGAAAACTCCCAGTTCCACTGCCCACACAGAAGGAGTCTTTCCAGGCTTCGAGGCCCCATCAGCTTACACAGTCACCTCGCCATGCAAACCAAGGTAAAGCCTTCGCCATACCACAAAGGGATGCCCAAGCATCTACGGATGTGGTTCAAGCTACTTGAAATTGCGATAGTTGCATAATATGATAATTGTGTGCTAAAATTGTAAAGGTCAAGGTCTTCCATTTGACCTTGGTGTTGGTTTAAATGGGAATGAGGAATCTCATTTTAAATGAGTGTTATGGTATTGATTTGGTATGTGGAACATAAGGAAGACGCTAAGTGTGGAAAATGGAAGAAGTAGCAAAATGGGCAAGAAACAGGGCAAACCGGTCGACCAAACATGCCAAATTTTGTTAGGGGTTTTCAGGCAGAGAGGGGTCTTTTGACTGGTTGACCGAACCTCTCTACTGGTTGACCGATCATTGGGCTTTTGCCTTCAACCGACCCTTTTAAGATATTTTAAGTGTAGAGCCCTAGACTTTTTCATGCTTAATACATGGCACTTTCGTAGCCAATTCGCCCTTAAAGTAGTACAATTAATAAATAAGGAAGAAATTAAAATTCTGACTGTCAAAAATATTCCTTTTCGAAGTACAAACCCAACGCAAGTTGAATCGTCGAAATCCGACGAGCGAGTCAAAAGATATGGCCAAAACAGTTTGGACCTGCAGAGCACCGATCGCTCGGTCCATGGAGCGATCGATCGGTCCAAAACCGATCGATCGGTAGCTATCGACTGGTCGAAGAATTTGTATGGGGAAATTTTTCAGAGAGTTGATTTTTGGTCGAGAGCTCGGTCAACACACCGATCGCTCGGTAGACAACCGATCGATCGATCATAACCACCGATCGCTCGGTCTTCGTGTTTTTGCAGAAATTTCATCAAGGGTGTTTTCGTCTTTTGGACGTTTCACTCCTTCCTCTGAAGGGTTGCCCGAACCTTTAGGGCTCATTTCCCACACTTAGAAGATATTAGAGAGGAAGAGAGGAGAGAAGGGTTTTCTTAACCTAGGGTTTGATTTTTGAGAAGAAATCAAAGGGTTTGTGAACCCTAGATCACCTCAAGCTTGGATTGCTTCAAGATTCCGGTTCAAGCACGCGAGGAGCAATTTCTCCAAGCTAGGGCAGCGCCTCAAGAACGTTTTTGGAGGAGTTTTCTTCCTCATTGATCAAGGTCGGTACTTCTTGCTACCCTCCTAGTTATAGTTCCTTTTTTCCTCCATATTTCTTTGTTTTCCTTCATCTATACTTGTGCTATGAGTTGGGATGTGTGGATGTTGTGAATGGAGATGAAACATGTTGTGATAATTGAAATGGGGAGGGCATTGTATCCATAATGAACAAACATGTATGATGGAATTATAACCCACCTAGAAAAGTATATTGTAGGGTTAACAAATAATGAACATACCATATTTGATGGAATGCCAAGGTGAATGAAATGAGTATAAATCAAGAAAATGCATGCTAAATTACTTATGTAACTTGTTAGGGATTATGCTAGCATGAGTTCTTGTTTTCCCTAAAATATTATGAATGTTTATTTGTTTAAAAATTGCTATATGCTATACATTGTGAAATCCCCCAAATGTCATGTTTAAATTCAAATGCAAGTATGCACACGATCCCACGAGCACGGCATGCATGATATGATTTACCGAGGTTTTCAGGAACATGATTAGAGGTGGGACATGTCCTACGATATGTTTTACCTCATTTTTCACAAGAAAACAAGAACAAACATTCCACGAGGGGTCTCCCCTCACTCACAAGTGCATAGCATAAAGAATGGCCTCCCTTCCCTCGCAAGTACATACATATCATGAAGAAGGGTCTCCCTTCCCTCTCAAGTGCATTGCATAAAGAAGGGTCTCCCTTCCCTCTCAAGGCATCTCACAAGCGCATCTCACAAGTACATCTTACAAGTGTATCTCACAAGTTACATGATCACAAGCAAGCACGCATGACATGCATGACATGACACGATCTACAAGAATCAAGCAAGATAGACAAGACGAGTTTTCAAGCACGAAAATGGTACCTTAAGTCAAGTCAAGTGCACGGTGTTTTCAAGGGTTTTATCGGCTTTTATGAATGCAAGCATGATTATATATTGCTTTACTTTATTGTTATGATATGAATTATTCCTGCTTTATATGTATGAATTGTTTCCTGCTCTATGTATTGCTATCTGTATGTTATGACTGTTGGTTAGTATTTGGTACCCGCTGAGTATTCCATGCTCAGCCGTACTTCTTATGTCGGTAGGTGATAGCGGAGTGGCTGCTCCATTCGATGTTTGTGCTCCGAGCCCTTGGGTGGAGGAGGAGTACGTCGAGGAACCTTTGGAAGAACCCCTAGTAGAGGGTTACCATTAGGTGGTGGTAGATTCTGAGTGATATAGCTGTGGGTGAGTTGAGAGAGATATATCCATGTATTTTGGCGGGCATGTCCGCACTTTCTTTGATTTCCTTTTGTATCAAACTTGGGTTGCATATATATACATAGAGGTTTGTTAGACTTCCGCTGTGCTTTATAGTTTATGTTTCCGCTACTATTGTCCTCTTTTGTGTATGCTCCAGGTTTGTGCAGGTTGTTTTGGTCAAGCAAGTCATGCAAGTCATGATGAGTCGTCCAAGATTCACTCTAACTCCTAGGGTGGGTCTCGGGTCGCGACATTAAGGGTAGGGGTATCTTTGGCTAACCCCTTTGGCTATAAATCTAAGCAAATTTTGTTTGTGTATCAACCTAATTTTGAGGACGAAATTCCTATAAGGGAGGAAGATGTAGAGCCCTGAATTTCAGGTGCATTGTTCATATGAATAGTGCAGTGAATAGTATTAGTGTACAGTGCATGTATAGGCCTAAAGCCTACCACGTGTTCTTGATATTGGGGAAAGTAAAGTGAGGCTTTTATATGTGAATGTTGAGTCTCAAAATAAGAGTATAATAATACTCAAGTATCCAGGGTATAAAATGCCCTAAGTGTGAATGTAGAACCCCGAGAACCCATTTCACAATGTTGTGAATAGTGCCATGGGCACAAGTCTTGCAAAGGCCAAGGGTCATCTATGTAATTTTGTTTTATGAGGCATGATAATAATAGTTTAAATTAGTTTAATTGTTGTTGTTGAGTGTTTGGGATGAAGAAACAAGAGTATAACATACTAAGGGATGTCTTTACATTCCCTCAGTTTGTGGGAGCTCTAGTTTTGTCGTCACTTATCGGAATTGAGTGATTATTGAACCATTGGAAAGGTATTGAAATTCTCTTTAAGGTTCATGTTTATTGCTTTTACCGATTTTAAGTCCAAGCTAGGTGAACTCTGGATTTTCTGAATATAGGTCTGCTGCAAACTTAATAGTCTCTTTGGACCAGTCAACTTTAAAGCCAATTTTGACAATAAATAAAGAACAATTAGGCTTATGCTATTAGAGACAAAATTGTTTTTTTTTTAATAAAGAGTCCAACGCAAGTTGAATCATTAAAATAAGATAAGCGAGTCAAAGGTTATGGTCAAAATACCAAAATGAGAAAAACCGGAAAAATGGGGACCAATCCGGTCGATCGAGCTTTCGACCAGTCGACCGGTCACCTATGTATTTGTGCTCTGGCCGACTTCCAGAGATATTTTAAGGGTGCTTTGGGGTTTTGGAAACCCCTGAACACTTATATATGCCCACATTTCGTGGGAATGGGTTCACAAACCCTAGAGAGAGAGTTGAAAAGGATTTTAAAGAGGAAGAAGAAGGGAAGGTTGGGTTCTTCTTAGTTTGTTCTTAGCTTGGCTTGGTGATTAAAGGAGGAGCTTGGATCTTGCTTTCCAAGCTTGGATCGTGTTCCTCAAGCTTTCTAAAATCTCTTAAATTGAAGAAAATCAATTCTTCAAAAAGTAGAACAAGCTACTAACTACCTTGTTATGATTCATTCATGCTTAGTAATTAGTAAACCATGATTTTGGATGCAAATTTGTAGCTACTCTCTATTAACTATCTATATTATGACTCATTAAGATTAAGTATGATGAAAGGCTTGAGTTTTTATAGGTTTTGATGAAATATATTTAAAATGAGATGAAAAATATGTTGTTTAGATGAAATGAAGTAGAACAATCTACTAACTTGCTTTGCTATACTTCATTGATGTGTGGGTTGATTTTCTATGGTTTCAATAAATGATTTTGATGAAACTTAGGAGGTTTTATCCATATTGTAATTCCTATTTTATAAGTAAGATATAAAGCATGATTTTGATAAAAACAAGTAGTAAATACACTTCATTACTCTTCATTGATGCATGGTAAGTAGGGAAACATGATTTTTGTTCAAAGTTAAGGCGTATAGCCTTATATGTGTTTATTTTTGGAAAGAAGAAATGAAATTGAGGTTTATAGCCTTGTACAAGTAGGTATTTTAACCTAGTTAATCATATTATAATTAATTAATGAAAAGGAAGCTAAGAGGGATGGGTTTGATAACTAGACCAAGTATGCCTTGTAATTGTCTTAGTGAAAGAGTGTAGGTAAGTAAAGCCTTGTAATTGTCTTAGTGAAATGAATAACATGAAATGAGGTTAAGAAGACCAAGGATGCGCATGTTCATGCAATGAATGCAATTTCATGTGTATGTCTTCATGTTTTAAATGCTTTCCAAGAATATCATGATGCTCACAATTACTCTATGCATATGACTAAATGTTTAAAAGCTTTTCATGATCTCTATGATATTCACATGTATCCGATGATGCTCACAAGCACTCTATGCACATGTATGACGTGTATGACCGAAGTTTCTCATAAGAATAAGAAAGTAAAAGCTCATAAGACTCACAAGAAAGGTTCATAAGAAAGGAAAAAGAAAAGCTCATAAGACTCACAAGAAAAAACTCAAAAGTTCACAAGAATATGAAAGGATGTTAGTGTACTATGACCAGGTACGGGCACTAACATCTGTTTCCAAGTAAGTATGAGAGGATACTGGTATACTATGATCAGGTACGGCTACTAGTATCTATCTCCAAGTAAAATAAAGAATATGAAATGATCTAGTGTACTATGACCAAGTACGAGCACCAGTATCTGTTTCCAAGAATTAAGGAATGATGTTTTAGTGTACTATGACCAAGTACGGGCACTATCACCTGTTCCATGAAAGCAAGAGAGGATGTTGGTATACTATGACCAGGTACGGGTACTAGCATCTGTCTCCAAGTATATACAAGATAAGTGAAAAGTATGATCTCATAAGAACTCGTAAGATTTTAATAAGCTCATAAGACTCTCATAAGCAACGCATAAGAAACTCTTAAGACTCATAAGGAACTCTCAATAACTCATAAGGATCTAATAAGGAAAAGCAAAGGAAATTCATAAGGAACTCACAAGATTAAGGAACTCACAAGACTAAAGAACTCATAAGTCAAATGCTCATAAGTGACTTGTAAGACTCATAAGATATTTGAAATATATTTTTGTGAAAGTACGAACTTAAAATATGATTTAAAGTATGCTTTACAAGAATATGCAATTATTATATTTTTTTAACTTCCGCACTCTGATTATGCATATGTTCTTATGAACAGTACTTTATATGACATGTTAATGTTTTATAACATTGCCCGTTAGTATTTTGTATATGCTGAGTATTCAATACTCTGCCGAACTATTATTTCGGTAGGTTCCAGGCTGGACAATCGTGCTCCGAAACCGAGGGTCGAGCAGGAGCTTGCTTGGGATCATCATGTTGATGATAGGGGCCTGGACATGTGGCCTTATGGTTGAGAGAGAGCGACATGTATTTGGGGTTTATTTTGGGGTTTTTGCATCAGACTTGAGTTGGTAACTCAAGTGATGGATTTTTTGTACAGGGTTAGTTTCTATTTATGTACAGGTTTAGTTTGAGTTTTAGTGGACATTGTTATATAGAAGAAATTTTTTAGTTCACTATTTAGTATGCCTTGTATGCTCTCTCGCAGGATGGTTTATATGTGAGTTCACGACGCCAGAGTCTCATTTCTCCAAGGTGGGATTTTGGGTCGCAACACCCTTCCTTTTTGTTAAATGTTGATTTTTGAGTTTTTGTCGGGAACACCTTAAGCCAGTGCTTTTGTTCCGTTCAAGAAGCCTTTTGTAGAGACCTGGATTTCATGCCTTCTATTTATCTTGTTTAATAAGGGGTAAAATGGTCAAATTATATTGTATGTTATAAATGAATGTCAATGAATGAGTTTGGTGGGTGTTTAATCTTAAAATATGTTTTAAATGTTTAAAAAAGTATACAAGTCTGGGTGGGTGAAGCGAAAATGGAAGAAATAAACAATCATCATCCATTTCCGTTTTAAAGGCTTAAATTCATTCGAATGGAAATGGATTAGTTCGAACAAAACCAAGAATCTCAGTTGGATAAACATTGCAGCATCCATTTCCGTTCTATAGGACTCAAATTCGTTCGAACGGAAATGGATTCTTTCTAATGAAATCGTGCAGAAATGTTTAAAAAAGGGTTTAAGTCCGGATTTTTAGGGTTTTAAACCCTATGACTATAAATAGACCCCTATTTCAAGGGTTTAGAGTATTCTAAGAGATTTTTACCTAATTTGACCAAGGAGAAGAGAAAACTTTGGGTTTTCAAAGGGAGATTGCTCAAGAAGGGAAGATCTAGCTTGGAGAAGGAGATTAGTGCTTGAAGATCACTCCCAAAGCTTTCTTGGAGCAAATTGGATCAAAGGGAACGTTCGCTAAGGTCGATATCCTTTCTAATCTATCCCTAGTTGATGTTTTGTATGTTTAAACATGAGTATATATGGAATATCAAGAAGTCTACATGATTATGCATGGATTGAGGAATATGGAGTTGGAAATGGAGTTTTTGCATGTACCTATAGTTTTATTAAGTATGAATTAACATGATTAAGTAAGATTAAGGGATGGTAATCATAAAAATGGATAGATTACTATACTTAAAGCTTAAATTGAGAAATGACATGTATTTTAAAGGGTTTTGCTAAACATGATAAGGGAATAGATAATGTATTATGATATTAGAGTTGTTCAATATTGAATTGGAAAATGAAATTGTTGGTGGATGATTTTAATGGTGTGATTATGATTACGGATGGTTATGAATGGATCTTGGAGTGTCGAAAATGGAGGAAGGGCAAATTGTACACGAATAATGGGTTGAATGTTTTAACTAGAATGTTTAGAAATGATAAATGCTTGAAATGGTGGGGTCATAAGGTTTTGTTAAATCAATATAGATCATTGCCATGATATATTATGCCCTATTTATATTGTATGGTGATTAACATTCAGGTAGGCCAATGCTTAGAGGAAGTCTTCCAGGTCGAGAATTCTCCAACCAGGTAGATGTACCCTGACAGAGTTTCTTGGTGGAAAATCAGAATCTAAGTTATGACCGAGCTCAAATATTAATTATGACACTCAAGCGCAAGTTCACATGTATGGTAGTTTTACAAGTATCACGGGTACACAAGCATGGCATGGATATTGCATGGGTATGGTGTATGAATTACAAGGGCAAGATAAGAACACTGGGCATGAAATACAAGGGCAAGAGCACAAACAATGTGCATGAATTACAAGTCCAAGAATACAAGTGCATGAATTTCAAGTACACTAAATTACAAGTACATGAATTACAAGGAGCGCCGGGAAACCATATGTGCTCTCCATGGATACGATTACAAGTCCTAGATAATCCATCATGAGCTTTAATCACAAGGATGCTCTGAGAGCTTAGGCTCGTGTCGTAGCTCTCCATGGATATGATATAAAGACCTAAATATCATCTCATAGGAAACAAGCATGCATGGAATTCATATCAAAAGTTCTTGTGTCACACAAGTACACGAGTCAAGGTATTGTCATGATATGCTCACATGTTATCCGCACTCTAATTATGTACGTGTCTTATGGAACTGTTATTGATTATGCAACTGTTGCATGAAATGGATATTGAATATGTACATGTGTTAATGCTATTGTTAGTTACACTGGATATCTACTGAGTGTTCTCAATACTCAGTCGACCTGTTATTGTCATCAGGTTTAGCGTAGGAGCCCATTGCCACAATGTGGGTCGAGGAGGTTTATTTTAAGTTGTTGTGAGAGAGCTTTCATAGTCATTTTTCATTTTAGTTGATGTTGCTTACACTTAGTTTTAAGGATGATCAGATTATGAGTTGGTATTTATTTTGGTAGTATGATGTACAGGATAGTTGTTTATATTGAGAAAAATTTTGTGGTTGCTATTTTGGGAGAATTATTATTTAATCTTTGCTCTATATGCTATGGATTCAAGCATGGATAAGCAGCGTGATGGACCCAAAGTCCCATTATGTCCAAGATGGGATTTTGGGATCGTTACAAAGGTGGTATCAGAGCCAAGACATTAGAGTCCTTAGGGCTAAGGTATTAGGTTCAAAAACTCAGAGATTTGTCCAACTTAGGAAAGCAACATCAGGTTTAGGACCTTAGATTGGTTCTAAGATTGAGTTTGAGAGTTAGTCTTATCTTTAGAATTATTTCTAAAGACCAATGTTTTATGATTATTTTAGGATCATTGTCATGAGGAGAGGAATGAGAAGAAATCGGAATGGAAGAGGCGGTGTGACTGATGGTGACACCCGAAAGGGTAGCCGTCATCCTGATATGGGTCATATCATGGAGACCCTTGCCGCGACCATTACTCAGCAAACTGCTTTCATGGTAGCAAGCCGGGCAAGGCAGGAGAGGAATTTTGATATCCACCCACCCCGGTAGCCCATATTATGACCTTCTTGATTTGACTCACTAACAGGTCAAAGTTACCACATCTTCTTGATTTGACTCACTAACAAGTCCATATTATGACCTTCCCAAAAAAAAAAAAACAGGTTTATATTGTGAATTATTGTGGTTATTGCTTAGTAACGAAAATCATGCAATATCCTTGTGTTCCGGCTATCGATCTGCGCTCCTCTCGACACTATGCTATATTTAAATATAATACAATGTCGTCCCGCTTTCACTTCACACTCCTCTCAACACTATGCTATATTTAAAATAAATGTTCTTGCTCCCACTCTTACACCGAGTCAGGGGTTAGATTTTTTTATTTGGGGTTGAAGTTTAAGTCAATGGTGTAAGCATTCTGTTAGCTATATCACCTAGGGAAATTCCCTCCCTATGACATGACCTTAGGACCTCCTTCAAATAAGGCATATAGGAGATAGAGAGCCAATTGTGAGAGGGTATTGCTAGGATCCAACCCTTTGATGAGGGGCCCGTCCCTACCCGGCCCTTCAAAGCCCGTAAAATAGAGGGCTTTATTTTTTCTCTTAAGGCTCTAGGGTTGGGCTTGGCCGCCTAATTTTAAAAGGCCCTCTTACTTGAGGGCTGGGCCTGGTAAGCACCTAACTTGGCCCTGCCCTCCCCTGCCCGGTCCTCCACTTTAAATGACATACCATATATAATATATTACATATATAATGTAATAGATTAAGACATAATAACTTAAGGTTCTTGAATGTCTAATGGACTATGTAATGGGAAAAATTCGTAAAAAGAAGAGGTAAAATGGAAATTTCCCACTCTAACAAATTCTAACAATTTAGTCGACATAAAGCCCACTTGGGCTATGTGCTGGCTCTCTTAAGTGTTATCTGATAGGTGACCTCATCATGAATACACAAGTCATGATGACTCCAATTGCCTATAAATAAGCAAGAATCACCAGAGAAAGGAGGATGGTGGGGAAGGCAAGAGAGAAAGTAAGAAAAGAGAAAAAAAGAAGAAGGAGAACTGGGAGGCTTGGGTCGTTCACACCCCAACCCCAAAGGGCTATGCAGACAGTCATCCACCTGATTCTCTCCTCTTCATTTGATGTTCTCCGGCTACTTGATGCTCTCTACGGCCTTACAATCGATTATGGCCACCGGATGCTCTCTTGAATCGGTCATGTCCGCCTGATGTTCTCCATGAACGAGCTACATTGTCCGAGCCACGTCCTTCGAGCTACGTTCTCCATTGTTAACTGTACCTGAGCTACGTCCTCCGAGCTATATTCTCCGCTGTAAACTGTACCCGAGCTACGTCCTCTGAGCTATGTTCTCCACTGTTAACTGTACCTGAGCTACGTTGTCCGAGCTACATCCTTCGAGCCATTTGTTCTCCGTTGTCAACTGTACCTGAGCTACGTTGTCCGAGCTACGTCCTCCGAGCTATGTTCTCCGCTGTCAACTGTACCCGAGCTACACCCTCTGTACCTCTGAGCTACGTCTTCTGTGACCCCGAGCTACATCCTCTGTGCCTCTAGAGCTACGTCCTCTGTGACTCCTTCACTCGTCCTCCAGAGCACAACACCAGAGCCCTTCCTCAAGCACATGTGTTCAATAACCTCACGATAAGTATCTCCACACTCTCACGCTCATATGCCTATGCTTTATACTAACTTGATCGTCGGAGTGTATGACAGGTTGGACAACCACCCACCTTGTGGAGGACGAACCCGAGCTGAACCTTGGACGATTATGTACAGAACGTTGTTTCCTTCGAAGAGCGTGCCATATGAAAAAGGGTATAGATGACGCGCATATGCAGACGAATGTATAGGACATGAACCATGCAACCCCTGTAAGGTACCGCTAGTCCCGAAAATTTCCCTTTAGAAATTGGCGACGTCTGTGGGAAATTATAAACAAACCTCCCTTTGCTCTTTGTGATCATGACTTATCAAACTCCTGTGCCCGTGCTTGAGAATCAAACCCCTCAAACCACTCCCTTTGCATTTGCTGTCATGCAAACTTTCATCCCAGGAATTGGGTAATCTTCTAGGCAACTTGAGGGAATTATGTCTCCATTAGATGTTTCCTCTTCCTCAGATCGAATTTTGTTGATGTTGTAGAGACAGCAGTCTACCTTGGACCATATCACCAGGCAACAACAGATGTTGCATGAGAGACTCGATGCTTTCGAGCACAGTAGATGATGAGCCACCTCAGAGGCCTTCATCAAGACGTCAGCTCAACTTTCCCTCTTCTCCCTCAGGAGTAGCAGCAGCACAGCCAGTATCCCCGCTATTGCAAAAGAATCGAGAGACTAGATTCATGCTTATTCCTCCTGCTGGTGGTGCAGCTCGACCCCGTTCTCCACCTGTTCTTGATGGACAACGGAATCAGGCCCGTACTGATCAACGGGATTCTTCTGACCATGCCGAGCTACAAGCAGATAGGGTTCAAGAAAAGCCACGAGGACGTGATGCGGAGGAGCCTAACACTCAAGCGCATACTGAAAATCAGAGGGCCTGGATTATGTCTAAAGAGGTAGAGGCCATGATCAGTACTCGTGTCAAGAGCATGAAAGGAAGTACTTCTGATCACTTTGCTCAGACAGCAAAGGACAACGTTGAGAATTCTCCTTTCTCGAATGCAATCAATCAGTCGTATACTCCCTCCTGGTTCATGACACCAATCTTCTCCATGTTCACGGGCAAGACTGATCCAGAGGAGAACCTATTTGACTTCAAGCATGCAATAGCTCTTTGTAACCCGGATGATAACCTTTTTTGCAAAGCTTTCCCCAACAGCTTGTCTGGAGCAGCATCAAGGTGGTTATATAATCTGCCCCTGACTCAATCAAAAGCTTTTCTGAGCTCAGGTCAGTTTTTATTAATCAATTTAATATCAATAAAAAGAAAAAAGCAAGTGCAGATTCTCTCTTTGCTCTGAAGATGAAGCCAACAGAGTATCTGAGGGAGTTCATTCCGCGCTTTACTAATGAAGTCCACGGCCTTGACAAGATTGATGATGGTAGTTGGCTTATGGAATGGAAACTGTTATTCCCACTGAGATCAGTTTGCCCACAATGCGTTCCTAACATAACAAGAAGAAGGCAGGGGAGAAAGACAAAAACACCAAGCTCATGGCCATTCATCTTGACTTATTAGAAGAGAAGCGAGAAAACGTCAGTATATAGATGGGAAGGTATCAACAACAACTAAGGAAGGCTTATAACAAAAGAGTACAACGGAGAATCCTTCAAGTCGAAGATCTTGTCCTTCACAAAGTGTTCCAAAATACGAGAGAGCTTAATAGTGGAAAGCTAGGACCTAACTGGGAAGGCCCTTATATTGTAGATCGATTGGGGAGTCCTGGAGTATGCTATTTTAAAGATTTACAAGGTAATGTAATCCAAAAATCTTGAAATATCATGAATTTAAGGCAATTCTTTTAATAGAAGTTTAAGTTACACAACGAGTTCCTTTACATATATGTTTGTGTTTGTTCATATACTTATTTAAGTGGATTATTCAAGAGAATCTTACAAATATATTATCTAAGTGTTAAGTGAGACATCGTGAATGTTTTGCAAACTCAAATAAAATTTTCAGTTGAACAACGTACTCACAAAGAGACACAAGTGGCTTATCCTAAGGATGTCATCTGAGCAAACCAGTGGCTTATCCTAATGACATCCTCTGAGCAAAGTGTCTCATCCTGAGTTACCCTTAGTTCATCCTATGAAAATTTATTTGTCAAATTACATTCATAATGTACTACACTGTATTGCATCCATGTGAATTTACGTTGTAAGTATGGCCAGTACCAGTGATCTATTCAGTGTGATTATTGCTGAAAATTTGAAAAATGTTTAAATTCATTTCAATGCTATTCTTAGAATGACATCTCTATTTTTTATTCTATCATGTGTTCTCTGCCTTGTCAAAATTACGATTACTTATGTTATTCTTTGTTTATGTCTTTTGTATGAGCTCCTTTCTCTTTGTGCTTCGAGACTGAGTTAAAATACAAATGGCAAAAACAAAATAAATTTCATTCATTAAAGCCCATTGCTGGGCAGGGTACATCATAAGGAAAGATAAAGAAATTCACAACGGAGACAAGAGAATTATAGAGACAACGGGAGTCAAGCAGTAGGGTCTTCGGCAGCAGCGGAGGTATTAGGCAGCGCAACGGAAAGAGGGGCAACAGCAGCAGGTGCACCAAGAGCAGAAGGATCAGAAGAGAGCTCGGAGTGAAGAAGAGCAGGACCTTCAAAGGGAAGTGCTTTCTCAACCCCTTCGACCTCAGGCTCGTCGTCCAGATTGACAATGTCCTTGCTTTGAAGCTCAAAGCCAGTGGTCACATCCTGCTTGTTGTCTTCTCTCAATCTTCTTTGTTTGTGGAGCATGATCATCAATTCCCTTTCTGTCTCCTCTCTGTCTTCATCCAGCAACCTGTCCATCTCCATTTGATAGTGCCTCTGGAGGTTAGCAGTTATAGTTTTGGCAGCCTTCGTGGACTCTTCGAGCTCTTGTGCAAGAGCTACTTTTGCTGCCTCAGCTTCCTCGAGCTACCTTCCCAGTGTCTGGGATACGACTTCCAGTTCACTGATTCAGAGAACGGTATTCTCAGCCTCTTCCTTTGCCTTCGCTTCTCCTTCCTTTGCCACCCGAGCTTTGTCCTTGGCTTTTTCTTGCAACTGCTGGGCAGTGATGGGTTTGTCTTCTACTAGCCGCACTTCGGAGTGAGCTTGTGACAGATCAAGCTCTATTCTCATTCTTTCCTTAGCAAGGGTTTCTTCGACGGTAGTGACCCTTCCTTTCTAGAACTCTATTGCCTCTTTGAGATGATTGTAGTGATAGTTGCTACGGACGTTCAGTTCGGCAACCAGAGTATTTAGCTGTGGGACAGAAATAAGTAAAGTCAGTACACCGTTGAGCACAGCGGTCAAAGTGGTGTGAGACAACATAATAACTCTTACCGTTGCGAGGGTGTGGCACACAGCGTGATTCACTTCAGATATGGACAACTGTTCCGCATGTTCAATATCAGCGGGGAGTCTCATGGCATAGGTTAATGCTAAAACCACGGAGTCCATTGTCATTGCGGAATCAGTTATGTTTGGTCATCCGTACCTGGAGAAGTCAGGGGTCCAATTAGGGGGACCTCCCGATGTGCCTAGCGCCCGCTGTACTGGAGCAGTAGTAGTCGTTGTCATAATAGGGATAGTAGAGGAAGTGGCTGGAGCAGCAGAAGCAGAATCAGCTTGCAGAGTAGCAGCAGGAGCAGTGTTGACTACTAGGGGCCCCACTATGGTTTCGGGCTCACTAGCGACTCAAGGAGGGGACTGCAACGGTCTTGCCTTTCTCAGGGTGCTTTTCTTCTCTCTTCTTCTTCTTGGCCTGTACCTCGGCCTGGGTATAAACCCTCTTTCTCTTTGGCTCCGCAGCCACGACTTCCGATGTGGGGTGAGTTTTCTTCGAAGAAGGTGGAGGAGGAGGCAGAGCTATTGTCTTGCGTGCAGATCGAGGCTTCCTGATGAGTGGGGGAGGGGCATTACTTGCCATATTTTCTTCCTCAGCAGGTACGCCAGTGGGATATGAGGAGGAAGCACCCTGTTGTCCTTGATCAGAGGGAAGAGTTGGGTTCGGCGCACTGTCGAATCCCCAACTATCAGACTTTAATGGTTTCCACCTGATATATTCGCCTCCTTGTTCTCTCTTGATGTTTGTAAGGACTCGTTCTTCTTCTACTATAAGGCCCTTGAAAGGTATTTTCTTCTTATCCACTGCAAGAGACAAAAGAGTATCAAAAACACAAGTAAAAGACAACGGATAGATGACAACGGACAGTGATAACGTAAGAGTAATGGATACCGGAGAACGGAAGTTAGTTACCTGGTGCCTCTTGAAAGACGTTGGGAACAGAGGAGGTATCCGATTTCCAATCCCCAGAGATGATGAAAGGTGTTGCCTTCCAATCTCTTTCTACATCTGTTATGCCAGAGATGAGATCAGGGACCAATGCCTTTTTATTCCAGGAGAAATAGGTATAAAGGTCACCATCACAACCTCGACACTTGACAGCATGGCTGAAATGAAAAGGTGTCTGGCCTCGATGTGGTATCTATCCTTGATGAATTAAATCTTCATAGACATATACTTATAGAAATTGGAATGCATTTGACCTGGGGCGAGTTGAAGGACGGAGAGAACATCAGCAAGAACGGGATGCAAGGGGAATCGTAGTCTAGCCTTGAGTTGAGCGAGGTAGACAACGGTGCAAGCAAAAGAGCGCTTATCAATGAAAGCATCCTCTTTTTAAAAATGAAGAAGAACATGAGAGGGGAAATCAAAGCGAATTCTGAAGTGATTCAGATACTCCAGTTGATTTTGACAGAGTGTCGAGGATTCTGCAATGTAGGCATCATACAGTGTGCTACCGGTGCAACTCGCCTCATCGTCAGTCAGGGCTCTAACTTCCTCTTCTCCTACCCTAACGATTTCTAGGGAAGCCTCAGCAGACATGGTGAAAAAGAGGGTAGAAACAGAGAAACAAAGAAGCAGAGAGCAGAGAAGGGAAGAGCGATACGAAGAGCAAAGAACAGAGAGAAACAAAGGGACCAGATAAAAGAAGATCAAAAAGAGGAAACTATAAAAAAGTAAAAGAAAGAAGTCAGAGGGAGCGTACCAAAGAAGGAAGGAGAACAAAGAAAGCTTGAAGGCTTGGAGACTTGGTGGAGGGGTGAAATCGGCAGAGTAACTGTGCTTCGGGAGCAAGATGAAGAAGAATGGTAGACTCTTCAGCAACTTATAGATATCTTAGGAATGTCAAAAGATGAGAATACCCTTCATCAGAGACGTATGCATATCAAAGAAATAAGGTCAGAATGGTCATTTACATATATTTGAAATTAGTGTGTCAGAATAAACTTTGTGTAGAACAGAGATACCCTTCATCTCCTTCGTACACGTCAACAAGAGCAGGGACACGATTTTCTTTTAATAGATATAGTAACCGTCGAAGGAAAAAAGCGCTTCGAGTTCCGAAAAATGACATGATGATAACCTGCCATGCATTAATGAGGAGTGATGGTTTCGCACGTGTGTGGACAGCTGGAGCAAATGTTTCACATCCTTAGCGTACAGTTCACACAAAGTTGCAAAAACCCCAGAAGCAGGTCAGGTATGATTTGTTGCCTTGTGCTAGTTTATGACACTTCGAACTACGTTCCAAGTATCATAAAGGGGCAAATTGTAAGGGATAAAATTCGTAAAATTGATTAAGTGTTGGAGAACGATCTATTTTTCGTTGTTATAATCACCAATGGGTGACACGTGGATCACGTGGTTAAAATAGAGAATGATCTGTTGTCAGGTCTACAATGTACCCGTTGTCTATTACACAACGTACCCATTGTCTTGTGTACATCGTTTCCGTTATACTCTCGACAACGTATTCGTTGTCTTATGGACAACGTATCCGTTGTCTTCAGAATAAGCGTATGGAATCTCTTTTTAACGCATACACAACGGAATCGAGCTTGAATCAACAACGAGACCGACTCGTAGGAGGAAATGGTCAGGAGGCGATCATTCTATTCTGACAGTAGGTGAAAAGCACTATCTTGGCATTTAATGTTGGTCACTTCTGCATGTTGTTAGAATCAAACCGACTCAACTAATAGTAGGCTCCCACGTGTGACACGTAAGGCTCCAAATCTGTCTGACATATTTGGTAATGAATATAGAGCATGTGGCATGGGCATCTATGGCTATCCATGGGCATCCGGCTAAACCTATAAATACCCCCAGAGACCCAATGCATAAAGACCACAAAATTTCAGCTCTTTCTCTCTTATTTGCTTATGTGCTTCTTACCATTCACCATCTTCTACACCTACTTACTTTGGCAATGGAGTACAGGTCAGGGTGACACACCCTTCAACTTCAACCTTTTACCAGTAAACTAGAGTACCTGTAGCAGCTGCTGACGTGTGGCTCTCCCGGAATTTTCCACTTTTAGACTACCTTTATAGTTTAGTCACTCATTATGATATTTTAAAATCTAAGAGTGGTTATTGTGTGTATGGGTAAGAGAAGTGTAGTATCTCTTACAAAATTTTCTTGTAAGTTGTAACATTATAATAATAGATTAAGACTTATAATAACATAAGGCTAAGAGTTAATTGTATGTGTAACGGACTACCATTGTAGTGTAGTCACATATTTATTTAATTATTTTTAAATCTAAAAAAAGCTATTGTGTGTATGTGTCATAGAAGTGTATCGTTTCAAAATCTTCTTATAAGTTGTAACTTTTTTTTTTAGTCTAACCGTACTAATCTAAAAATCTAACGGTAACCATCGTTGGTGTGTGGTGGTAATTTCACCAACTGCCCCTCACTATAAATTGAACCTAACTCCCTACTATAATAGAAGTGTGAATGAGGCCAGCTAGCAATCTTCATCTTGCCTTATCGGTCCGAAGCCCAAATAAAGGAGGAACATTACATGTTAGATCGACAATCAATATAGATAAATTTGCTAAAACATGATGTTTTTTTTGTTTCTTTTGACCCTGACCCTTGAGGGTAGGGCTTGGGCCCAACCAGTCTAAGCCCTTTGAGGGCTAGGGCCTCACCTCTATAAATAAGGGCAGCCTGGTAAGTCCTATGCCTTGCCCTGGACCGTCCCTTTGACCATCCTAGCTATTGCCAATTAATTGGTGTGATATATATATATATATATTATTGGAATCGGAGGTGTCCCAAAGCCTTCTAGCCAAGGAATAGTCCCTTCACATCAACTCACCCGGAATTTTCCCCAAGGATAATTAGTGCAAGAGGTTGATTATCTACAGGGATCTTTTAGGCATAAAGATAAACCAAGCTTGGTGTGCCATCAAAAATCATAGACAACAAAAGAAAATCAACAAATTAGATGGTTCAATATGGCCCATAAATCGAAGGTTTGAGATAGATGGGTTTCAACCCAAATAAAACGCAGAGATGGCTAGTGATTCACTCGTCACCTGTTTGAATGCTTGCACACTAATGAGGTGAAAGGAACTGTGTCCGAATCACGCTCGCATGCAGAGTTCGAGCTAGTGCGCAACCCTGTCATGTCCGAAAACCTTAATGTAGTTTGTAATTAGACATCACCGATTGACTTCATCAAAACCATACAAATGTTGTGTTTCAATTTCCACCGATACAGTTTTACTAACCAAATTTAGTACCCCAACGAGAAACACCAAGAAATTGAATTTAGAAAATACATGATACAAAGACAAGAATTTAAAAACCCACATCCACATAATCAATATGCAAGTCTTTCCACTATGAGAATTATAGAATGACAATAAAAGAAAATATAAGAGAGTGTATTTTGATACCTGAAACCCACACAAACAATCCTTGCACACCACTATTTCTCTTCCACTCTCAAACCCGTGAAAATCACTATTTTCTCATGCGGCTCCAAAAATCCATTTCTCTCTACCTAGAGTCTTAACCGTTAGATCAAGAAATGATCTAACGGCTAAACATAAAGACATAAACTTAACAACAGACAATGTGAAGAGATGCCAATCTCTCAAGTTGAGGACAATCGGTGTGTTTATATAATTATCTACCTTTTATAATCTGATAATGATCATCCTATAGGTTGATCATTGATAGATCTAATTCTATGTGTACTTGTTATATGTACCCATTTACTAGTTTAAGAGTCTACTCTCAATAATTGATGTTCACCATATTGTCCGATAATAGCTTCACAAATGTAAGTCATAATAAAGTATAATGACCACTCATTACTCATAACTTAGAACAATCCTTTTTTTTAGATAATTCACAAATCAGCACACACAACAAACTCACAGAAACTGGGAAAAAAAATATTATGTCCTCAGATTTATAATTCTATACATAGTTTTTATACAATTTCGGCTAAATTTTTTGAGTCTGGAGTCATTGAAAATAACAATATGCTTATGATAAAATGTGTATCAAACTAATATTATTAAAGGATACAATTACTAAGTAGATACTGGCTCTTGAGGGTATATAACAGCAATAATAATGACTCATTAATCAAACGACAGGGATAGATTGGGTTTCAACCCAAGTACACATAAAATGCAGAGATGGGAAGTGATTCATACACTGTCTATTTCACTCGCCAAATCCCCTGTTCGACCGGTGAGTCGTGAATCTCATTGGGGTTCCACTGTTAAAAGTAAGAGATATGATTACAGCCAATTGCAATTGAATATTTCAAGAGAAATCAATTACGTACGTGGCACATGTAGATTGGATGAAGAAAAAAAGAAGAAAAATTCAAATTTTAATTTTTTTTTCTTCCAATCAACAAGTGCTACATATGCAATTGAATTCTTCTGGATTCAATTGAAATTGGCTGCGATCCCGACTCTATAAAAGTAAACAAGTGTTTAGGAAAGAAAAGAAAATGCGGGATTCCACCGTGTTTAAATGCTTGCTCAACTAATGACGTCTAAGGGGCGTTTGACATCAATTTTATAATTAGTATTGTGCAGAGAATTCGTTTGACAACTTTTAGTTAAAACAAATTATAAATAAAAGAACCAACAAAATATGTTTGAATAGAGAAAAAAATAAGATTATTTTATGTATTAATTTGATTATGGTCATAACACATTTATAAGTATCATTAAATACCCAAAATTCTATTATGTCACTTTTTATTAGGGCTGCAAACAAACGCGGATATTATCCGTATCCAATTCGCATCTGAATCCGTTTAGTCGGATATTTATCCGAATAGATATCTGGCGGAGCGAATTCGGATAATAAATCACCATCCGTTTATAATTCGGATACTGATACTTCTGGTCCGATAAATATCCGTTCGATCATATAATACTAGCGGGTGGCACGTGCGATGCACGTAAGAGCGAGGGGAAGAAGTTAACCACAATTCATAGGAGTTAAAAGGGATACGGCAGGTGTAATTGAACTCTTCTTGAGTTCAATCGTAATTGGCTGTGATTCAAAATAGATAGACGAGCAAGTGTAGTTTCGAAATTAAATAAAAGGTAAGGGGTAGTTTGGAAATTAAAGTAAATATTAAATCAAAGTTTTGTTTTTATATAAGGGTAGTCTGAGAATTTCAGAAAAATCATTCATGGCTGCTTCTCGCATTATAATAGTAAAGATATATAAATAATATATTTTAAATTTATAAAATTAATATTACCTTTAAAATATATTTTTTAAATAAAAATTATATATTTTTACATTTTTAAATATTAATTTATATTATTTTAATGTTTTATTTAAAAAATAATCAGATAATCCGGATTCGGATCCGAATCCGGATATTTTAATCAGAGTCGGATACGGATATCATATATCACTATCCGTCGGATATTTATCCCGATACGTATATCCGGATATATAATCGGATACGAATTCGGATATACCAATATCCGCTCCGTTTGCGGCCTTACTTTTTATCCCTACCCGTTTCCCGCTTATCTCGTTTCTTTCAAGCGCAATTCTCAAATTTAATTCTGAGAAGCATATTTTTTAATTCTATTAAAATTATGTCAAAAATAAAATAATTCTTATAATCCTTTCTTAAAACTGAATTTGCTAGCTTTGAATTTTCAAACGAGACTTGCTTTATTGGATTTTGGGGGTCTTCGGGTCTTCCGAACAAGAAGGGGTTTGAAATTCTGTTTTTTTTAGGATCAGTTGTTTGTAATACTGCGTGAAATTGCAGGTTTGTGGGATCTCATCTGTTGAATTTTCATCTGTGTGTTGTTGGATCTCCTTGGGTTACTTAGGTAGAGCTGAATTGGGTTTCTTCTGAGTGTGTGGAACTTGATTTACTTCCCCGGGTTTCGCATTACTAGGGGTTAGGGTTTTGTGGATTGAATCCATTGATGATTTTGTGCTTTGATATTGCATGAAACTGCAGGTAAAGTGGATGAATTAATTCCTGGCAGTTCCTCATCTATATTTCTTTTGAGGTTTCAAGGAAAAGAATTGCAGGGTTTTTGATGGAATTTTATTTGCATATGGCCTTGAATAGAAGAGCTCCTGCTGTTCTTCTCCATACCTTTGTGGGGTTGTTGCTGAGTTGTTCAGTAAGCTATGGTACTCTGACTGATATTTATTGCTTGAAAACTATAAAAGCATCCCTAGAAGACTCACTACAGTACTTGAACACTTCCTGGAATTTTGGCAACTACTCCGAAGGGATCATCTGCAAATTTACCGGGATCGAGTGCTGGCACCCTGATGAGAGCAGGGCCCTAAATATCCGGCTCTCCGACATGGGACTCAAGGGCCAGTTCCCTCGGGGTATTGAGAACTGCACGAGCTTGACAGGTTTAGATCTTTCTAGTAACAAGCTCTCTGGACCCATCCCAACCGACATCTATGACAGGCTCAAGTTTGTGACATCCCTTGATCTCTCATCCAACAGTTTCTCTGGTGAGATCCCGCTGAGTCTCGTAAATTGTACCTATCTGAATATCCTTAAACTCGACTATAACCGGTTAACGGGTTCGATTCCTCTGCAATTCGGCCAAATCACCCGGCTCAAGACATTTAGTGTCAGCAACAATCTTTTGTCTGGGCAGGTCCCTACCTTTCCTAATGGTATTGTTACAGCCGAAAGCTATGCAAATAATCCGGGACTCTGTGGGAAGCCTTTGTTGAATGCATGCAAAGCACCTGCAAAGAAGTCTCATACTGGAGTCATTGCCGGGTCAGCTGTTGGTGGGGTGACTGTCACAATTTTAGTTGTGGGTATTGTTTTGTACTTTGTTTTGCGGTATTGCCATCCATTAAGAATGGCAATCCTTAATTATGCTTTTTCCTTTTCATCGGTAAACTAGGGTTTGACGGTCACTATTACATTGGGTGAAACTTGGTAGCAATGGTTATTGTAGGCTAGGGCAGCAACCATGGGCTGCTGATACATGAAAAAAGTTACAAAATAATTGTAAGCACCCTATTTTTGCATTCCTATCCTTTTCCCGCTTCTTCAAATGCTTTAATGTTCACCTAAGACCTAAGTTCATTTGGCCAAACTTATACTCAAACAACTTAATCAGGCCCAATTACTTAATTCCATTACCCAAACCCAAGTAACCAAGTCCAGTGGCCCAATTGTCTTAGCCAAAGCTCAATTATTTTAACGAAAACCTAATTACCATAGCCCATTCCTAATTGCTATAGCTGACGTCTAATAACCATAACTCATAACTCATCTACTAACGACCCATGATCTATAAGATCTAGTCCACATACTCACATTCATTCAACCTATATCCAAAACCCACAATAAAGAAGAATGAAGAAGATCTTGAAGGAAACAAATGGGCAAAGGCAATAAAAGGAACCAAAGGCATCAAGGCAAGGATTATTCTATTTCTGATAGAGTCTAGGAAATTTTTTTATGTTTTTGTCAAATGGGACCCTCCATGATCAACTGCATCCGGTGGAAGCTGAGGCCTGAGGCCAAAGCCATGGAGTGGCCTTTGAGGCTCAAAATTGGAATAGGTGCGGCCAGAGGCCTGGCATGGCTTCATCATAACTGCAACCCCCGCATTATCCATCGAAATATAAGCTCCAAATGCATCTTATTGGACGAGAATTTTGAGCCCAAAATATCCGACTTTGGACTCGCGAGGCTCATGAACCCTGTTGACACACATTTGAGTACTTTCGTGAATGGAGATTTTGGGGATATGGGTTATGTTGCTCCCGAGTATCTCCGGACACTGGTGGCCACTCCAAAGGGAGATATTTACAGCTTTGGAACGGTGCTTCTCGAGTTAGTTACCGGTGATCGAGAGACCTACCCATGTGGCTAATGCCCCCGAAAGCTTCAAGGGTAACATGGTGGAGTGGATATTGCATTTGTCAAACTACTCTCTCGTCCAAGATGCCATTGATAAGTCTTTGGTTGAAAAGTGTTTTGATGGTGAGCTCATCCAGTTTCTTAAAGTTGCGTGTAATTGTGCAGTGCTAGCTCCCAAGGAGAGACCTACAATGTTTGAAGTGTACCAGCTTCTAAGAGCTATTGGCGAGAGCTTTTTGATATGAAGGGCAGCTGCAATAAGTCTCCGAAAGTGCCTAGGGGTCGACGAACTGAGCGATATATTGGATTTCTGGTAATTGATCTTCTATCCCAAAGCTTGACCATAGCGCACAAGAGTGGACATGAGATATTCCCCTTCATCCATGTTTGCATTAAGGTACACCGAACAATCACCAGCAAAGAATAGGTGAGAAATAACATGGGCTCCATGAGCCACTTGGATTCCGCTAATCCGCTTCTCCTGAACTGCAGCATTGAGCAAACTTGAAAGTGCCTCCATGCAAATGAGAAATAAGTATGGCGACAGGGGGTCCCCTTGCGGCAAACCTTTAGATGGAATGATGTGACCAGTGGGTTTGTCGTTTAGCATTATGGAATAGGAGGCAGTAGACACACACTGCCGAATAAGGTGGATCCATCTTTCACAAAACCCCATTTTAGCCATAGTGGCAAATGGAAACGGTCATTCAACTCGATCTCGTAGGCTTGGCTCATATCAAACTTGATAGTCATTTTGGGAGTTTTCCGACCCTTGTGCCCTTTGAGGAAATGGCCAATCTCATGAGCTATAAGAACATTTTCGGATATCTATCGACCCCAATGAACGCAGATTGAGCGGGGTCGATAACCTGGGGCAAGCACACATGAAGACGGTTGGCCAAGATTTTAGAGATCACTTTATATATTACGTTGCATAGGCTGATCGGCCGGAAGTGATTCATGCTCTCCGGGTGAGGTATCTTGGGGGTCATCACAATATAAGTGAAGTTGATCTATTGTAGGAGATAGCCCCATGGTTTAAAATTTCGTTCAAACCCCACCGATATCGAAACTGGGTTTATTTCAGAAATCAGATTTCGGCCGAAATTTCGAAAATTTTGGGTGAAATTTCGGATTTCGAAAATTTCGGAATTTCGGCCGAAATATGATTTTTTTATTTTTTAATAGTTTTTTTTATTTTTTTTTATTAAAATTCCGAAATATTTTGAAATATTTCGAAATTTTTACTGAAATTTCGTGAAATTTCAAATTTTGATTTATTAATTTTAAAAATAAAATTAATAATATTTATATAAATATATAAAATTTTAATAAAATATTATTTTTTAATATATATATATATATATATATTAATAAAATATATATAAAATAATAATATTTCGATTTTTGAAATTTCGCTGAAATCCCGCAATTTTTCGGGATTTCGGTTTGGGTTGGCCGGCCGAAATCAACAAGAATTCGAAATTTCAAACCATGGATAGCCCCCCTGGAAAAAAAACTCAATACAACATTGCATAAATCATTTCCTACAACATCCCAATGTTTGTTTGTGGTAGAAGATACCTGGCATACCATCGGGGTAGGGGCTTTTAGTGGCCCAATCTGAAAAACTGCATCTTTGATCTCCTCCAAAGATACTTCACGGCAAAGATCTTCATTAGTTAGATTGGAGATGCGAGGTCTGATAGCTGCAATGGCTTCTGGGATCCCTTCAGGGTGGGTAGTCAAATATATATAGTTCGGTGAATTGCCGCAGAACATGGGATTCAACTTCGTGGTCCGAATTCATCCATTGCCCCATCCATTGCCCGCTAGCATCTCTGAGGGATAAAATACGATTTCACTGTCCGTGTTGCAAGACAGTAATGTGAAAAAAGCTCGTGTTCCTGTCGCCAAGGGCTAACAAAATCATCCCTTGATTTTTGTTGTATTCCTTGGTACATATTCTACGCTCTTAAGAGTTAGGAGCGTGTTTTGATCTCCTACTTGTTTAAAATGTCTCTATCTCTTCTGTTTGTCGGTGGTTCCAGTTATTGACAAATATTATATTAATTTCAAGTTTAAAGGTTATTATAACAATAAATAAATAAAGACATCTGATTTAAATTTAGTTAATATATATTCATTTACACGGGTTAGAGCCGAGGGATTTCTTATTTGGTAGGATTCAGGTTTGCCCTTTTAGACCTATTTATTAATAGTTCCAGACTTCCAATTCAGGTAGAACTAGAACCACGAGTTCACGACCAATGTTTTCAAAACCAGCAGAACAAAAACAACTGATTTTTTTGAAATATGATCTGTGGTTAAGACTTTAGAGTGAAGGTTAGTGCGACGACGAATCCTAGTTTAATTATATGAGCTGAGGTCAGAGTGAAGACTGGCAGGTAAAAGAGAGCATCCTTTTCACCTTCTTTATTATCAGACTTGTTCCAATAGATACTACATTCCTTCTACTTGGGTGTTTCTAGCACAAGTAAATCTCCCTAAATTCCTAGTTTGTAGAATTATTTCCGGGCAAATCTTAGGTAGTTACATTATATTTGGAAAATTAATGACATTTTACTAAGGCCATTTGCCTCTGAAGTAAAGAAAAACCACATGAATTGCTAAGTTCCCTTGTGGGAGGAACTTAGAGATACTGAAATACACTGGCAGGTGATCCCAGAAAGCAGCAGCACAGCCGTTGGTCGAAATTCTCGAGAGATGGTCAACAGAGAGAGCTATGGAAAATTTTAAGACCAGACTCACAAAGGAAACAAAACGAGATCAGACTTGGGGAGAGTTCAATCGCATCCACAGGCAAACACATATCCTTTTTAACTCCTATTAACTGTGATTAAGATTTATTAACCTTTGGGGTTCAACAATATAACCTTGGTTTTTAAAAAAATTATTAGAAAATTTTTTTAACTCCGGTTAAATTTTTTTAACCCTTAAGAGTTAATAATTTTTATAAACCACTGCTACATTATTTAAAGCATATTATGAAAACCGAAGGGGTATATGTATATTTTCGTCAAACCTCGGGGTGTAAATGTATTTTCTCCTAGAAAAAATAACTGAGTGGCATATTATTGCTTATGAGGTGTTCTCAAGCATGTACACAAGAAATCCAATCCCTTCTATTTATGGGAGATAACTAGGCTTTTTCACAAAGTTTTACCCCCTAAAAAATTGTGAAAAACGTGCTTAATACTTGTATGAAGTCCTAATAAAGGATTAAAACATTTAGCCATCAATGTCTTTGATTAGATGGAAATTGTATACACTAGTTTAGTTTTGCTGTTTTGCTAAGAAGATGTTAACAGTACACCACCGTGAGCTTTGTTCATCACACTCAGTGATACGAAATTAGCAAAATACTTTTGCCAATGTTAAGAAGTTTAAAACGTATACTAATTCTAAGTATTAACTAAACTAATCCGGCGATTACGTACCTCCAAAAAAAAAAAAAGAAGATGAAATTGATTCTAACTAGTGCCATTACACTGAGGATCGCTCTTTGCATGACCGATGTAAAGACATTTAACTATGGCAGGGATAGCATGCATTGCACGTTGAATTGGGTGGTACACACACACCTCTCAAGCTCGCCATGTGGCTTCTTTGACACCCATCAATTGTAATTAAAATTCACTCATACTTAAGGTTATATAATATAATCTAATTTTTAAGAAAAATATATTTAAAAAATTAACCACATGAGTGAGTGAATCATAAGCAAGGTAAATTTTTAAAAAATATTTTTTTTTACAAAAACTAAGCTTAGATTATTTATCCCTAGGATTGAGAGAAATATTTTAACCACAGTTAATAGATGCGTTGGGAAAAATATTATTTTTTCCTAAAGTTATCGGATCGATTAGATCACAAAACCACACCCACAATAACATGAAATAGAGAAAATAAAGCAAGAACATGCAAACCACAAGGACACCAAAGATTTACGTGATTCATCACAAAGAGCTACATTCACGAGCAATATTCCGATATCAAATCCACTATTGCCAATAAACAAAGGTATATGAATGAGTAAGAACCTACCTCTAACACTTTGGCAAAACCTCCAAGGATGCAAGAACATAATTAAACTAAGGTTAATATTTTATTTTTTTTCTTAAAAGCAAGGTTAGATGGATTAATCCTAGGGGTGAGTGAATCTTAAACACGATTAGTGGGTGTTAAAGGGGACACGTGGCGGCTTGTGGGTACCCCTTTAATTATAGTTAAGCATAATCAACCTAAGGTTTTTTTTTTTAAAAAAAATCAAGGTTAAATGGATGAATCCTAGGACTAAGTGAATTTTAACCATAGTGGGCGTTAAAGGGGACACGTGGCGGCTTGTAGAACTCCCTTTAATTGTGGTTAAGCATAAGCAACTTAAGTTTTTTTTTTTTCTAAAAACCAAGATTTGATGGATGAACCCTAGGGGTGAGTGAGATTAACCATAGTTAGTGAGTGTTAAAAGGGACACGTAGCGGCTTATAGAGATCCTTCAATTGTTATTAAACATAATTAACCTATGATTAATATTTTTTATTTTATTTTCTTATAACCAAGGTTAGATTAATGAATCCTAGGGATGAGTGAATCTTAACCATAATTAGTGGGTGATAAAAGGGACACATGGCGGCTTGTAGAGCCCTCTTTAATTGCGGTTAAGCATAACCAACCCAAGGTTATTTTTTCTTTAAAACTAAGGCTAGATGGATAAATCCTAGGGTGAGTAAATCTTAATCATAGTTAGTGGGTATTAAAAAGGACACGTGACGGCTTGGGAATTTATGTTTTTCTTTGGTTGAGCTTTCAAACCGTAGAGACGTGTTTCCTCAATCAAGTAAGAGGGGTAAAATGGGAAAAAGGTAACTTTAGTTAACAATGTTAATATTAAGAGCCTGACTAAGGAGGGCAATGTAATTTCATAAACTAGAGGGGAGGTTTCTGAAATTTCACCAACCTCAAGGGAGGTGAGTGTAATTTACTCAATTTAATTTTATGTCTCCCATCAGTCGCGGTATTGTTACGATGGTCGTCTGATTTACAAAGACACTCCAACGATCAAGTTAACACCATTGAGCACAAGCAATATAGATTATATATAGGGTGAGTCAAGAGGGAAAAGACCAATCCCTACTCAAGCCCAAATTTGCCATATAAATAGGTCTTATTCGCTTTGTTGCCATTTCAATTCCTTAACTGAATTAGAATGCATTGTGGAGGTTTGTCTATATGATTGGGATTATGAATGGGATTATGAAGTATGTTTCCAGTTTGAATTAGGTTGACAGTCTTTGTTTCCCACAGAATTGGGATTAATCCCTTCATGTTTAAGAAAATTTCTAAGATGGATTAAGCTTTGGGATTGCAGCTTGGAATCCCAGCACACCCTGGGGTTGAAGGCTCAGTTTGGTCTGGCTAATAGTCAGGTCGGATGGTGGGATCCTCTGACCGAACTAGTAGTCAAGTCGGATGGTGGGATATGCTTAGTCATGCTAAAGATTATAGTATTGGTAAGTCAGTTTAGTTTAGTAAAACGTGGTGCTGCCACCTATTCTGCAAGTGTAAATTGATTTATACTCATACAAATTAAGTTAGTAATCAAACAAGCATTCGAGTAAAACGAAACTCATACACTTTTATCGCTAGGAAACCATCATTGGAGGATGAGAGCATATCCAGATATGGCCCAGGACTGAGGCGGAGCCAAGAATTTACTGTAAGGGAGCAGATTGGTTAATGGGATGGACCAAAAAAAAGATGACTAAGTTTGTAGGTCATTTCATTCATACATTTTGTACATACCCTCCAAGTGATGTTATTACCTCACGGCGGTTTGTTTGTTCAAGAAGAGGGCAATCATTAAAAAAATACATGGAACTAGATGGTAGAATGCGTAAGCCGAGACCCCTGTCTAGATGTGGTTGTAATGCATCATTGCTCATAAATTTGGACAAAATCACAAGACGATGGAAAGTGAAGGAGTTTAAACCCGAGCACAATCATCAGTTTGCACATCCTGCAGAAGTCAATCACTTAAAGTCACATAAAAGAATGGATGAAGTTCAGAAAGCAGAGATAGAGGCACTAGTTGGTTCTGGCATAAGGACTAGACAAGTAATGGACTTAATGTTAAATAATGTTGGGGGTTACAAGAATTTGGGTTTTGCCCAAATGGACATGTATAATCAAGTGAATCGGCAGCAACGGGAAAAACTTGAAGATGGTGAATTGCAGTTAGTCATGGAAGACATGAAAAACAAAGAAATTATGGATTTGGGCATTTTTCTTGTCTTGTTTAAGTGTGGAATGGGTATTCACCCTCTTCTTCTTGAGCTTCTTATCGGGTTGGCAACTGTCACCATTGGTGGGGATTAAGGAAGGAACGAAATTGTCACGTGTTTGATAATTCTCCTTCGCCCACAATTCGTATCATAACCCGCATTCGGTGCATGTTTGTGGATTAGTCTTCCATTACTAGTTTTGGAGAAGTAGGGGATATCTTGTCGTGAGGAGATCTACCCCTACTAGCCTCATTTCGCCATAATTTACTTTATGCATTTTTTGTTTTCCCCTTCAGTTTCTCCCTGTAAATTGTTATTGATTTTCCTCCACTTTATGAATATAATTGCTTTTTACCGATAAAAAAAAAATTTGTCAAGAAAGAAACTGGATATTTTTGGAGACAATTTTCTTAGTTAATCGTTTATTTTGTTTTGATGAATGTTTATTTGGTTTGGTGTAGCTTGAGATGGCATCATTGTTCGAGCACCATCTGAAGCAGTAATATTTGACCAAGAAGGGTAGGATATCAGAGCCATACCTCCTTCCCCCAAACATCTCCAGGAGCCGGTTGATCTTGTTCTACTTCTCATATGTAGTTGCAGGAATATTTCTTTCAGCATATAAATCCAGGTTACTGCAGCGGGTACCCCAAGGCTCCTAACTCTCCCAGTGGCATTTTGATACTTTGTACCCCAAACAATATCTTAAGCTTTGTAACTTTTTTCCCTCCTTAAAAGGCAGTGAAGGAGAGTTGTTGATGACGAATGCATGCTTCCATTCATTACTAAGTAGCTGGTATAACATTTTAGATAATATCTGCAAGTATTGGCGAATCGAGTTGCACCTTAGTTGCACCCTCCTCAATAAAATTACACCCAAGGTTTTTTTTACTCATTGGGATACATTTAAGCTTTTCATCAGAAACAATGGGGTCATTTTTAAGGAAAATCCAAATTTTGACTCTTAATGTCAACTTCAGTCTATTTCGAATGCCTCAAAGCTACTTGGAGTTGCACCTCAGTTGCACCCTCCTTAATAGAGTTGCCCCCATGATTTTTTTCACCCCTTAAGATACATTTAAGCCTTTCATCAGAAAAAAATTTGAGTCATCTTTAAGGAAAATTCGAATTTAGACTCTTAAAGTCAACTTCAGTATGTTTCGGAGGCCTCAGGGCTACTTGGAGTTGCACCTTAGTTGCACCCTCCTCAATAGAGTTGCATCCAAGGTTTTTTTCACTCCTTGTGATACATTTAAGCCTTTCATCAGAAAAAATTGGGTCATCTTTAAGGAAAATCCGACTTTAGACTTTTAATGTCAACTTCGATCTGTTTCCGAGGCCTAAGGCTACTTGGAGTTCCACCTCAGTTGCACCCTCCTCAATGAAGTTACACCCAATTTTTTTTTCATTCCTTGAGACATATTTAAGCTTTTCATAAAAAAAAATGGGGTCATCTTTGAATAAAATTGGAATATGAACTCTTAGACCAACTTCGGTCTGTTTACAAGGCTTTAGGGCTAGTTCAAGTTGCACCTCAGTTGCACCCTCCTTAATAGAGTTGCACCCAAAGTTTTTTTAAATCCTTAGGATATATTGAAGCCTTTTATCATAAAATAATTGGGTCATCTTTAAGGAAAATTAGAATTTAGACTCTTAAAATCAACTTCGGTATGTTTCGGAGGCCTCAGAGCTACTTGGAGTTGCACCTTAGTTGCATCCTCATCAATAGAGTTACACCCAATATTTTTTTCACTACATGGGATACATTTAAGCCTTTCATAAAAAAAAATGAGGTCATCTTTAAGGGAAATCCGAATTTGGACTCTTAATGTCAACTTCGGTTTGTTTCCGAGGCCTCAGGGCTACTTGGAGTTGCACTTCAGTTGCACCCTCCTCAATAGAGTTGCACCCAAGATTTTTTTTACTAATTGAAATAAATTTAAGCCTTTAATATAAACAATGGGGTCATCTTTAAGGGAAATCCGAATTTGGACTCTTAATGTCAACTTCGGTTTGTTTCCGAGGCCTCAGGGCTACTTGGAGTTGCACCCTCCTCAATAGAGTTGCACCCAAGATTTTTTTTACTAATTGGAATAGATTTAAGCCTTTAATATAAAAAATGGGGTCATCTTTAAGGAAAATCCGAATTTTGACTCTTAATGTCAACTTCGGTCTGTTTCCGAGGCCTGAAGGCTACTTGAAGTTGCATCTCAATTGCACCCTCTTCAATAGAGTTGTACCCAAGCTTTTTTTTACTCTTTTTGGATACATTTAAACCTTTTATCAGAAAAAATAGGATCATCTTTAAGGAAAATCCGAATTTGGACACTTAATGTCAACTTCGGTCTGTTTCTGAGGCCTGTGGGCTACTTGGAGTTGCACCTCAGTTGTACCCTCCTCAATAAAGTTGCACCCAAGGTTTTTTTCACTCATTGAGATACATGTAAGTCTTTCATCTAAAAAAATGGGGTCATCTTTAAGGAAATCTGAATTTGGTCTCTTAATGTCAACTTCGGTCTGTTTCTGAGGCCTCAAGGCTAGTTGAAGTTGCACCTTAGTAGCACTTTCATCAATAGAGTTGCACCTAAGGTTTATTTCATTCATTGGGATACATTTAAGCCTTTCATCAGAATAAAAAGGGTCATATTTAAGGAAAATCCGAATTTGGACTCTTAATGTCAACTTCGGCTTGTTTCCAAGGCTTGAGGGTTACTTGGAGTTGCACCTTAGTTGCACCCTCCTCAATAGAGTTGCACCCAAAGTTTTTTTCACTTCTTGGCTTACATTTAAGCCTTTCATCAGAAAAAATGGGGTCATCTTTAAGGAAAATCCAGATTTAGATATATTAATGAGGTCAACTTCGGTCTGTTTCCGAGGCGTGAGGGCTACTTGGAGTTGCACCTCAGTTGCACCCTCCTCAATAGAGTTGTAGCTAAGATTTTTTTCATTCCTTGAGATACATTTAAGCCTTTCATTTGAAAAAATAGGATCATCTTTAAGGAAAATCTGAATTTGATCTTTTAATGTCAACTTCGGTCTGTTTTCGAGGCCTCAGGGCTAGTTGAAGTTGCACCTCAGTTGCACCATATTCAATAAAGTTGCACCCAAAGTTTTTTTCACTCGTTGGGATACATTTAAGCCTTTCATCAGAAAAAATGGGATCATCTTTGAGTAAAATTGGATTTTGGACTCTTAGAGCCAACTTCGGTCTGTTTTCGAGGCCTCAGACTAGTTGGAGTTGCACCTCAGTTGCATCATCCTCAATAGAGTTGTACCCAAGGTTTTTTTCACTCATTGGAATTCATTTAAGACTTTCATCAGAAAAAATGGGATCATCTTTTAGTAAAATTGGATTTTGAACATTTAGAGCCAACTTGAGTCTGTTTCGGAGGCCTCGGGGATAGTTGGACTTGCACCTCAGTTACACCCTCCTGAACAGAATTTCACCCAATGTTTTTTCACTTCTTAGGATATATTTAAGCCTTTCATTAGAAAAAATGAGGTGAATTTTGAGGAAAATTGGATTTTGGACTCTTAGGGGAAACTTTTGTCTGTTTCGGAGGCCTTGCGGCTAGTTGGAGTTGAACCTTAGGTCTACCCTTCTCAAATGAGTTGCACCAAATGGATATAATGGAACGTGGCCTTGTTTACTTTATTTGCACTATTTTGAATACTTTCTTTCAAGTTGTGTCAGATTGCACCCTTATTGCACCCTTGTTGCACCCTTGTATAATCAATTGCATTATCTAGTGTTATTCTTATAGTTAATGGTGCCATAATCAAATTTTCTATATTCTCAATAAGCTTTTGGTAGTTGCACCCTCATGACACGCATTGCACCTATGATTTTATTTACTATATGAACTTTATATGATAAATAACATTTTGCAATGATAAATTACATTTTGTACATGTGGATATTTTAACATGCTTTATGAGGTGTTGATGACTTAGTGATGTGTTTTATATTTTCTATGTGTTGTTGTAGATCTCAGTTGTAGAAGTTGTTAAACATGGTAGGGCCATCTACTCACTATGACATTGATGAAGATGAAGTGTTGATCTACATGACGAGCCATGTCTCGATGATTTTGTCAATGGTATTAAGTATGAAGCTGTTTGGAACTTGAGTTCGCATCAGAAGCGGAAAGTCGTGAGTTCTACAACTTATATGCTAGGAGCATGGCGTTTAGCATGCGAAAGGACAATGTGGTATGCCTTAGAGGTTGTTAGCCTCAAGGTTACATTATCTGGGCATCAGAGGTGATGTTATTACCTTATGTCGGTTTGTTTGTTCGAGAAGAGGGCACAGATTAAAAAAAAAATAGAACTAGATGGCAGAACGTGTAAGCCGAGACCCCTGTCTGATGCTAGTGATGCTGATGTTGCTGCTAGGACTTAGTTAGTCGCAGGATTTTATCCTTTTTTTGGTGTATAGACTTTTTGGGCCCAGTTTTTGTTGGCTCATTTTGATACAAAGTAGCACAGAAATGACAATTTATTTTTGACGTCGAGGCTCTGTGTAATTTCTAACGTTTGTAAATGAAAAGTACAGAATGCCCTTTTCTTTTTGTAGTTTTGAATTGCTCAAGTTCCTATCCGATGCATTACCGGACATGAGATATCTCAGCCTATCCGTGGCTTCACAAATGTTTTATGATTAATGATTTTCTAACTTTCTGATGTTCATCAACTGAGTTCAGGCACCCAAGCATTTCATTATCCTGGAAACAGATAAATATTTATTATACTTTACATATTATGAATGCACATGTCCTTTACTACGTCGAGATGGGAGACACTTGAGGGATTATCTGAAGCTTCAAGAATTGGTAACAAAACTAGCCCTAAGGTATTCAGAGTTTCTAAGCCCATTGCAAAAGAAAATTCAAGCTTTGTAATTGTCATATTGTCCTTATCCTATTATCCTATCAATTGTTCATACCAAAATTCAATAAATCGAGGTGGAAGCATAGTTTGTTGTGATCTATTTGCTAACATCAATCGATATGTTACTCAGGTTTTAATGACATTTTGAATTCTATGAATCTAATACTATGAATGAAAATGCTCTCCTATTCAATTATATAGGACTAAAATTTAACTTATGTGTGCTTAATACCCTTACTACCCCTTATTTATAGTAGATGGATGAATCTTCATCATATTAAAGGGCTGTCAAAATAAATACCCAATGAGTGAAAAAAAAACCTTGGGTGCAACTCCAACTAGCCCTGAGGCCTCGAAAACAGACCGAATATAGAACCCCAAAACTTGAAGACACTGTTCATGTGAATAGTGTTAGTCTACAGGGCTTCTTTGAGGTAACTGAAGTGAGATATGTTGAGTTTCAAAACAAGAGTATAATGATACTCTATGTCGCGACCCGAAATACCCCCTGGGAGTTAGGGATACTTTGGCTCGTGATGTGCCATATCCGATACCAAACCATCCTGTAATAACATCCAAGTCATGACAAACATAATCATGAATAAGGCGGAAGCTTAAACCAATGTGCGGAAGCGTAATCCAAAAATTTATTTTCTATACATGCTGTGTATTCCAAGTTTGTACATACATCACAAAAGTAAAGGTGGACATGCCCACCTATCAAAATACAAAAGTAAAGGGAAGATCCAACCCTTGATTGAAGCTCTTCTTGGTTTCAAGCAAAACCCTCTTTGGAATGCTCAAGATCCTTTCCTTCTCTTTCTAGGAACTTTCCTTGGTTTAGGGTAACCCAAAAATCCTCCTAAAGTCTTCTATTTATAGTGTAAGGGGTGAAAAACCCCTAAAAAATCGCATCCAAGAAAGTAAAATCGCGTATCTACGATCGTTCGTAGCGATTTACGATTGATCGTAGCCTTCTACGATCGATCGTAGCTTCCTACGATCAATCGTAGTTTCACCCGAGAGTTTCCAGCATTTCTGGGGCTTTACGATCGATCGTAGCAACTCTACGATCGTTCGTAGCTCCACTACGATCGTTCGTAGGGTCCCTACGAGCGATCGCAACTTTTGCAGAAAGCTTCAGCATTTTTGCGTTTTCGTATCTCGGCCATAACTTTTGACTCGCTTGTCCGATTTTGACGATTCAACTTGCGTTGGATTTTTCTTTCAAAGGAGAACAACTTTCATGTTTTTCACAACTTCCAATTCTTCCTTTTTCTTGGACCATTTTGTCCCTAAACCTGACTGATCCGAAATTGGGTTTCGTCAATCCAGATTTTAAACCGACCCGACTTCAGAAATCGGTCTTTTGACCTAACACCAACTCAAAACCAAGACAAGTGATCAACATGAACCCCGAAGAGGGTTCAATTACCTTTCCAAAAATCTAAGAATCGCTTGATTCCGACTAGCGGTGTGAACGCTAGGGCTATTTAGAGTCGAGGGTATGCCAAGGCATAACCCTTGTCAATACTCAAGAGTATTCTATACTCTTGCCTATTTCATTCCAAACACCCATACACCATAAATACATTGTTACATGCTTTAGTATATGATATCATTCGTCGTACATGACCATCAAGATCCGGGGTTCTACACTCTAAATATCTAAAAGTATAAGATATAAAATACCCTCAGTGCGAATTTAGAACCCAACGGTGTTGTAGGTGTGCATGAGGGTCAAACTAAGAGTAGAAATACTGTAAATGTCAAAGAAATGGGAAAGGGGTTCCTTACATGTGTTAGAGTTCAATATGGGTTGAAAGAGTGTTAACACACTCTATGTCATGGTATGTGTTTAAGGTTCTTAAGGACCTTTATGAATAGATTAAGGGTGTTAAGGCAAGAGTGTGAAACACTTTAACTGATCAAAATATGATCAAAGTTGAAGAAAAGAAAAATGTCCTCGCATACCATTAACTTGAGAAAACTCTAGTTTTGTCACCTCTTATCGGAATCAAGTGATTCCTTAATTTTTGGAAAGATATTGGAACCCTCTTCAAGGTTAATGTTTACCATTTTTCCAGATTTTGAGTTGGGGTCCAGTTAAAAGTTGGATTTCTGAAATCGGATCAGCTGAAAATCCGGACTGCTGAAACCCATTTCCAGACCAGTCGGCTTTAAAGCCCATTTAGGTAATTAAAATCTCAAATTTTGGAGTTATATAAAATATGAAAGTTGTTTCCCTTTGAAATACGAGTCCAACGCAAGTTGAATCGTCAAAATTTGATAAAGGAGTCAAAAGTTACGGCCAAAACGCTGCAGCACGTTTTTGCAGAAAATCTCCCTCGAGCGATATGGAATCTCGCTTGAGCGAGATTGACCACAATGCGTTTTTTCAGTCCCGAGAGCAACCCGCTCGAGTGAGATTGCACAGACATCTTTAATTCAGGTTTTTTCACAACCCAAACACCTTATATACCCAATTTTTGGGGGTCCAAGGTTTCTAACACTTAAAGAGGGACTTTTTGAGAGAAAAATGAGGAAACCTAATGAGGAGGGAACAACGAGGTGCAACTTCAACTAGCCCTGAGGCCTCGGAAACAGACCGAAGTTGGCTCTAAGAGTCCAAAATCCAATTTTACTCAAAGATGATCCCATTTTTTCTAATCAAATACTTAAATATATCTCAATGAGTGAAAAAAAACCCTATATGAAACTCTATTGAGGACGGTGCAACTGAGGTGCAACTCCAACTACCTTTGAGGTCTTCGAAACAGAGCGAACTTTGCCCTAAGAGTCCAAAATCTGATTTTTCTCAAAGATGACTCCATTTGTTTTGATGAAAGGCTTAAATATATCCCAATGAGTAAAAAAAACCTTGGGTGCAACTCTATTGAGAACGGTGCAACTGAGGTGCAACTCCAACTAGCCCTGAGGCCTCGGAAACAGACCGAAGTTGGCTCTAAGATTTCAAAATCCAATTTTACTCAAAGATGATCATATTTTTTCTGATGAAGGGCTTAAACGTATCCCAATGAATGAAAAAAACCTTGGGTGCAACTCTATTGAGGACGGTGCAACTGAGGTGCAACTCCAACAAGCCCTGAGGTTTCGAAAACAGACCGAAGTTGACATTAAGAGACCAAATTCAGATTTTCCTTAAAGATGACCTCATTTTTTTAAATAAATTGCTTAAATGTATCTCAAGGAGTGAGAAAAATATTGGGTGTAACTCTATTGAGGAAGGTGCAACTCCAAGTAGCCCTCAGGCCTTGGAAACAGACCGAAGTTGATATTAAAAGTCCAAATTCGGAATTTCCTTAAATAAGACCCCATTTTTTCTGACGAAAGGCTTAAATGTATCCCAAGGAGTGAAAGAAACCTTGGGTGTAACTCTATTGATGAGGGTGCTACTAAGGTGGAACTCCAACTAGCCCTGATGCCTCAAAAACATACCGAAGTTGACATTAAGAGTCCAAATTCGGATTTTCCTTAAATATGACCCTATTTTTTCTAATGAAATGATTAAATGTATCATAAGGAGTGAAAAAAATATTATATGCAACTCTATTGAGGAGGGTGCAAGTGAGGTGCAACTCCAACTAGCCCCGAGGCCTTGGAAATAGATCGAAGTTGGCTCTAAAAGTCTAAAATCCAATTTTACTAAAAGATGATCCCATTTTTTCTAATGATAGTCTTAAATGTATCCCAAAGAGTGAAAAAAACCTTAGGTGCAACTCTATTGAGGACGGTGCAACTGAGGTGCAACTTCAACTAGCCTTGAGGCCTCAGAAACAGACCGAAGTTGGCTCTAAGAGTCCAAAATCCAATTTTACTCAAATATGATCTCATTTTTTCTTATAAAAAGCTTAAATGTATCACAAAGAGTAAAAAAAACCTTGGCTGCAACTCTATTGAAGACGGTGCAACTCCAACTAGCCCCAAGGCCTCGGAAACAGACCAAAGTTGGCTCTAAGAGTCCAAAATCCAATTTTACTCAAAGATGATCCCATTTTTTCTGATGAAAGGCTTAAATGTATCCCAATGAGTGAAAAAAACATTGGGTATAACTTTATTGAGAACGGTGCAACTGAGGTGCAACTCCAACAAGCCCTGAGACCTTAGAATCAAACCGAAATTGACATTAAGAGACCAAATTCAGATTTTTCTAAAAGATGATCTCATTTTTTAAGATAAAATGCTTAAATGTATCTCAAGGAGTGAAAAAAACCTTGGTTGCAACTCCATTGAGAAGGGTAGAACTGAGGTGCAACTCAAAATAGCCTTCAGGCCTCGGAAACAAACCGAAGTTAACATTAAGAGTCCAAATTCGGATTTTCCTTAAATATGACCTCATTTTTTCTGATGAAAGATTTAAATGTATCACAATGAGTGAAAAAAACCTTGGGTGCAACTCTATTTATAAGAGTGCTACTAAGGTGCAACTTCAACTAGCCCTGAGCCCTCAAAAACCGACCAAAGTTGACATTAAGAGTCCAAATTCGGATTTTTCTTAAATATGACCTCATTTTTTCTGATGAAAGAATTAAATGTATCACAAGGAGTAAAAAAAATATTAAGTACAACTGTATTAAGGAGGGTGCAACTCCAACTAGCCCCGAGGCCATGGAAACAGACCGAAGTTGGATTTAAAAGTCTAAAATCCAATTTTACTAAAAAGATGATCCCATTTTTTCTAATGAAAGTCTTAAATATATCCCAATTAGTGAAAAAAAACCTTGGGTGCAACTCTATTGAGGACGGTGCAACTGAGTTGCAACTCCAACTAGCCCTGAGGCCTCGAAATAAGACCGTAGTTGGCTCTAAGATTCCAAAATATAATTTTACTTAAAGATGATCTCATTTTTTCTGATGAAAGGCTTAAATATATACCAAGGAGTAAAAAAAACCTTGGGTGCAACTCTATTGAAGACGGTGCAACTGAGGTGCAACTTCAACTAACCTTGTGGCCTCGAAAACAAACCGAAGTTGGCTCTAAGAGTCCAAAATCCAATTTTACTCAAAGATGATCCCATTTTTTCTGATGAGAGGCTTAAATGTATCCCAATGAGTGAAGAAAACCTTGAGTGCAACTCTATTGAGGGCAGTGTAACTGAGGTGCAACTCCAACAAGCCTTGAGGCCTCGAAAATAGATCGAAGTTGACATTAAGGGACCAAATTCAGATTTTCCTTCAAGATGACCCTATTTTTTTAGATTAAAGGCTTAAATGTATCCCAATGAGTAAAAAAAACCTTGGGTGCAACTTTATTGAGGAGAGTGCAACTGAGGTGCAACTCCAACTAGCCCTAAGGCCTCCAAAACAGACCGAAGTTTATCCTAAGAGTCCAAAATCCAATTTTACTCAAAAATGATCCTATTTTTTCTTATGAAAGACTTAAATTTATCTCAATGAGTATAAAAAACCTTGGGTGCAACTCTATTGAGGAAGGTGCAACTGAGTTGCAACTCCAACTAGCCCTGAGGCCTCCGAAACAAACCGAAGTTTCCCTTAAGAGTCCAAAATCCAATTTTCCTAAAAAATGACCTTATTTTTTTTTATGAAAGGCTTAAATATATCCCAATGAGTGAGAAAAACCTTGGATGCAACTCTATTGAGGAGGGTGCAACTGAGGTGCAACTCCAACTAGCCCTGAGGCTTTCGAAACAGACCGAAGTTTGCCCTAAGAATCCAATATCCAATTTTCCTCAAAGATGACCCCATTTTTTTTGTTTTAAAGCTTCAATATATTTCAATGAATGAAAAAAAACCTTGGGTGCAACTCCAACTAGCCCTGGGCCTCCGAAACAGACTGAAGTTGACCCTAGAGTCCAAAATCCAATTTTCCTCAAAGATTACCCTATTTTTTTTTATGAAAGACTTCAATATATCCCAAAGAGTGAAAAAAACCTTGGATGCAACTCTATTGAGGAGGGTGCAACTAAGATGCAACTCCAACTAGCCCTGAGGTCTCCGAAATAGACCGAAGTTTGTCCTAAGAGTCCAAAATCCAGTTCTCCTCAAAGATGACCCCATTTTTTTTGATGAAATGCTTCAATATATCCCAATGAGTTAAAAAAATCTTAGGTACAACTCTATTGAGGAGGGTGCAACTAAGGTGCAACTCCAACTATCCCTGAGGCCTCCGAAACAGACCGAAGTTTGCCCTAAGAAGCCAAAATCCAATTTTACTCAAAGATGATCCTATTTTTTTTGATAAAAGGCTTAAATGTATCACAATAAGTAAAAAAAACCTTGGGTGCAACTCTATTGAGGACGATGCAACTGAGGTGCAACTCCAATTAGCCATGAGGCCTCGGAAACAGACCGAAGTTGGCTCTAAGAGTCCAAAATTCAATTTTACTCAAAGATGATCCAATTTTTTCTTATGAAAGGCTTAAATGTATCTCAATTTTTACTCATAGATGATCCCCTCCTCGAAAGAGTTGCACCCAAGGTTATTATTACTCGAAGGGGTACATTTAAGTCTTTTCATGAAAAAAAATGGGTTCTTTTTTAAGGAGAAATGAAATTTAGACTTCTAGGGTCATTATGAAGTAGTCTTAAACCACTCGAGCGACATATCTTGATGATGATATAGCTGCTTTCAGTTTCAGCACCTACATTATAGCCTCATGTTTGCTTTCGGGTGACCAACAATCCATACTAGCTATATTTGTTAATCCAGTATATCATTTTATAGTTGCTAAAAGGTACAATGAGATTGTATCGGAAAGCTGTAGTTTAGTACATTAAAAAGTTCATACATCCACCTGAGAGCCATTTTGTTATTGTGTAACGCAAGTGCCAATCCCAACAAATAACATTTAAGCAATTCTCACCAATTACAAAATCACATGATCCTTAATGTTAAATTCAAGTTTACAAGAGTTCTAAAAAAATAGAGCTATTCATATAGAGTCATTCGTTTCTTTCCCCAAAATTCTTATACAGCCAATCATTTCTTTGAGCCCCAGGCTACCATTAGATGCAACACCCCTCCTCTCTCCATGCTCCCTATGTTTTCCTTCATGCCTTCGCTCCTAGACTACCATTAGAAGCAAGCAACACTCCAGGATGACTAGTCTTCTTTCCTGAGTCACAATTCAAACACATCAATATGAAAAACATTTTGATATAGTCTGCAAATAAGTGATGTAACAAGAAATTTAAATTAGTATCACAACCCAAGGATGACAAATCTAAAATTTGAATTAGAGAGAACAAATGAAATACAAAGAAGAGAGAAGAAATGATGTAACTCAAACTATAGAAAATTGGCCACTTTTCTTTGGAGAAATACTACTTAGAGGTTTTATAATAAAAAAGAAAATCATAAGTGCAACATAATGTAAGAGGGTGTAATTATACTGCAACAAGAAAGAGCACTAGTAGAGAACTGAGAAAACTAGGGGAAATGAGGTTCTTACCTTATAAGAACTGATTATTGACCACTTTTCTTAGGTAAAACACTAATGAGAAGTTTTATAATCAATAAAATCATAAGTGCAACATGGTGAAAGATGGTGCAATTAAGGTCCAACATGAAAGAGCTCTAGTAAAAAATGAAGAAAATGTTGAAACTGTGGAGAGGGATCGGTGATCATTAAGGTTCATTGGACATACCCACTTAGATGTGAATTGTGAGTATCAAGTTAGGTAGCATAATCACATTCCATTATTGTGGACCTAGAGTCTTTGATGGGCTAGGATTTTATTGAGAGTTTATATATATATGGGAGTAAATCCCAACACTCCCTTATACCTTAAACATTAAAGAGGCATAAGGAAAGCTCTCCATCTAGCGGCCTAGAAGGGGAGAGACTAGAGAGTTGAAGACTAGCATTCCAAGTAAAGGAATCTCAATATTCCTGCAACAATGGCATGTATGTATTCATTTGGATTAAACTAAGACTCTTGATAAACCTAAAATCTAGAAGGGTCAAATTCGGGGTTGTAGAACAGTTCATAACTCAGACATGGGTGTGCATATTCCTACAATGACCACACAATATAGTCCAAAATTAAGTCGTCAAAACCTTGTAAGTTGAAAACCTTTGAATTCTGGATAGTAAATTAATTTGGAGTCAAACCATAACACAACCCATAATTTGCTAAATTTTGGCCGTTAAAACAACTTCAAAAATCTGGGATTTAACAGTTTAGTTCGGGCATGCAACAACCCCAAAAAAACTGGGTTTTAACTCCTATACCACCCATATGACAGTCCAAAATTAAGGTTCAAAAGCCATTAAAACAAACTGTCTTTGAAAATTCTTATAAAAGTCCAAAATAAGTCTAAAAAACAGCCACAATTTTAGGCCTAACCTCACCATTAAAAGTTTAGATTTTCAGCCCTTAGATCATATCAGTTTCCGGGCTTGCAAAGCCTTAAAAATTCTTGATTAAACCTAAATGCACATTATATTTGGCAGCCATAAAAGATGGAAAGAGATAAAGAAAAAAAATACCAGAGCTTCATGTGGTAATGGCAGGAAACAAAACCTATCTTTCCCACTTCAGAGAATGATGTGAAGAATTAAGAGAGGAAATTTTCTTACGGTTTCACATCCACATCCAGGAGAGCTTTCGTGTTGCAGGGACAAAGAGGGGTGCTACTATTGCTTGATCTCGAGATGGTGAAGAGGGCGAGATGGTGAGAGAGAGAGCCATGAGAGTAGAGTGATGAGAGAGAGCTGTGAGAGGAGGGGTTTCCAAATCGTAGGTAGAAAGAGAGAGAGAGAGAGAGCAGGGGGTTGAGTGGAGCTATGAAAGTGCTTCTCTCCCGCCAAATTTCTGGGGTGAGAGTTGAGACCCGCTACTGCCAGTCACAAGGAGAAATCGTGGCCAGATGAACGGCCACGATTCTTAGGTACTTAACCCTTTGGTACCCTACGGGTATGGAAGTGTTACTCTTATGCCAGATCAGGTATAGGAAACCTTCCAACCGAGTCGTTCCAAACTGAATGTTGGAAAAGCTGACACCTGGCGTGACGTTGTTCATCGTCTTCATCGCTGCAACAAAACAAAGGATCAATACACCTTCGTACGGTCGCATTTCCCGAATCTTCTCTGCTTGGGTTTCGACGTATTAGTGGAGATTTAGATAGAGAGAGAGAGAGAGAGAGCGCGCTTCAATTTTTGCAGAGAACAATGGCGAAGGGAGAAGAAGTTAGCAACAAACAGATCATTCTCAAAGCTCACGTCTCTGGTTTTCCGAAAGAAAGCGACATGGATTTGAAAACCAGCACTATAAGGTTGAAGGTTCCTCAAGGATCGAAGGCAGTTCTGGTAAAGAATCTCTACCTATCTTGCGATCCTTATATGCGATCTCGAATGAAGAAGCTCGATGTTCCTGGCTACGTTCCTTCCTTCACGCCTGGCTCAGTAAGATTACAAATTTATTGCTGTAGTAGAGCTCTTTGATCTGTGAGTGTTCTTGGTGATTATAAGAACTGAATTGTTTACGCTTCTCTGAAGAGATCTTCATCGATAATGTAAGCAAAAAAATTAATCCAAGAAAAGCCTTCGGAAAACCCTAAAATTTTTGGATAAAACTGCCCCTGCTAATTTAGAAATGGACTATTGATTTGAAGTCACGATTCATGAGTCATGAGTGACCAAGACATTATTGTTATGTTTCTTGCTTTTATAGTTTGGTGGTATTTGTGTGAATTTCTATATCAATAAACTGTAATTCCGGCATCAGTTTAATCTCACTGGAGAACTGTAAAATTCACTGGGTCGAGTCAACTCGGCACAATCAAGACCTCATTCAGTTGTGTTCTTAAAAGTCAGTTTTTCTAGGACCGATTTAATACTCAAAAGTAGCACAAAGACTATTTTAGTACTCGAAGCTAGAACCTTATAAATCAACTCACAAAAACTAATGAAAATTTATAAAGATAATTGTAATAATATGGTTATGTACTGTTGCGAGTCAACTTGTAATCAACTCTGATTCGTTTAATTGGTCTGGATGAGATTATTAAGCTTGCATTGGTGACAATTTTCATGTTTTAAAAAAAAAAATATTGCAGGCCATTAGTGGGTATGGAGTAGCTAAAGTTTTGGATTCTGGACATCCAAACTTCAAGGAAGGCGAATTCATTTGGGGGATGACCGGATGGGAAGAATATAGTCTCATTACTGCACCTGAGACCCTGTTTAAAATCCAATACACTGATGTACCCCTTTCCTACTATACAGGAATTCTCGGTGAGTTGGTTTGTTTCAGGTTATGAACTTTTAGATCATTCTCTGTGCTGAATAAAATAAAACTTAAATTAATGAATGTAAATGTGTTATGCCTTGTTATATTGCCTGGTAGGGAAATGCTTCTAAGACTATGTGTCCTGAAACTATCCCGGCCAGCACACGGACTTAAAAGTATTTAAAAAAACACAACACTTTTGAATCCATGTGTTGGCCGGGACAGTCTCGGCCCTACACGGTCTCAGAAGCATTTCTCTTCCTAGTATGATATAGATACTTCAGTTTTAATAACAAGGGGAGCTCTGCTTCACGGTGATGAAGTGGAGCTCCCTTTTTACACTATAGCAGTGGTAATCTTGTAATTTTAGAAAACAAAGTGTGTGGTAAAATTACCCCTGTTTCTTTCTGTAATAGCATCATAGTGTAAAAATGGGACCTTCGCTTCAAACCTGTGAAGCAGAGCTCCGGGGAACCATATCGTCTGTGTTCTTCTCTGAGTTCTTCCCTATGGCCAGAGTTTTTGAAGGCCAGGATCTTTCTAACAGGTGGTTACAACTGTTAAATCTGTACAGGTGAATTGATCCTGGCCTTCCAACACTCGTGGCCCAGGGAAGAACACAGACGATTTGCTTCCCTATCTTTCCATCATACATCTTACATTTGTTTGAAAAGCAAGAAATACGTACATGGATAATGGTTACAAGGAGTCTCCAGCATAAGATTATTAGGATCATCCATTCGGTTGAACTTTCTGAGGGGATCTAATTGCTGTTGTACAATTTCTTCCTGCTTTGTAATCCTTTTCCAAATGGCCTTCACTTTTCTCTGCTGTTTTACGTCCATGCGGGGTCTATGGATATATAGGACACAATGATCTGATATCTCTGTTGTAATATATTAACTTACTTGTGGGCCTCCTAGTACTGGATAAGTTACACAGCAATTAAGGTTAATCTATATATTTTTTCTATAAACCAAGGTTAAATGGATGAACCCTAGGGGTGAGTGAATCTTACCACATTTAATGGGTGTTAAAAAGGTGGAGATGGACCAATGAATAATAGAATAAGAGAATGATATCATGGTCTCCAAACCAACAGGTTGGAGTACCAATAGTATTTAAATTCAAATATCTCTGCTCCTATAATGTCTGTGATGTCTGTGAATATATGAATATATATATATATATATATATATATATATATATATTTGTCTTGGTTTTCTGACCACTAGATGTGGAGTCTGAATTTTGAGTTGAGACATGTGGTGTTAACTGTATTTAATTAGGAACAACGGTGCTTAATAGCTCCTTGCACAAGTCTGTTTTTTTGTCTAGTTTCATCTGCAAAGTCACAAATCACCGCAAACTTTGTGCATTACTTTTGTATCATAGAATCTTATCTTTGCACGGATATGGGATGCAGTTCCTTTTTATTATTTGCGCTGCATTGGTTTTTGCAGTGCTTTCCATCCAGGAAATTACAATCTTCCATATACATGCCAGGCCATTTTACCATTGAGACTGTCCAATTGATAGGCTGGGACTTGATGTAGAAACCCTCAGCCACAAATAATGGAACCAATCAAATGATGCTAACAGTCCAACTCATTGCATTTTTTAGATTCATTCAAGCTGGTCTTGTTGATAGTGGTTGTCCAAAAGGAAGGTGATCTACATCTAAGTGCTATATGTTTGTGCTTCAGGTATGCCTGGTATGACTGCTTATGCTGGTTTTTATGAGCTTTGTTCTCCTAAGAAAGGAGAATATGTCTTCGTGTCAGCGGCATCGGGTGCAGTTGGACAGCTTGTTGGGCAATTTGCCAAGTTGATGGGTTGTTATGTTGTTGGAAGTGCTGGAACGAATGACAAGGTGAGTTGTTACTCAGCAGCAAATTTTTAATGCCATGGCTACCCAAACATGGCCTTAGTCGGATATCCGTAATCCTACATTTTTTAAATGGTACACCATTTTTTCTGGCCATCCAAAGCAATGTGACAGATCAAATGGTTGGGTAACCAAACTGATCAGTTGCTCTGAACCCCTTACATGTGGCTATGTATACAGTTGTACTATTGAAAGAACGTAACTAAAGCTCTGATTTTCTCAATGAAACATTACTAGTTAGAGGCATGAGACAGGAAGATGCCTCTAAACTCATAATTTAATGGCAAAATTAATATGGATTGCTTGTCCTACCATCACAGCAAGTTAAGGATGGAGATCTCCTTGTGACCATTTTCTTTCGTTTGGTTGGTAAGCTGACCAAACATAAGGATGGAGATCGATCCTTATGACCATTTTCTTTCGTTTGGCTGGTAAGCTGGACCAAACATAAGGATGGAGATGGATCCTAATTGTGACCATTTTCTTTCGTTTGGTTGGTAAGCTGGGCCAAACACATGAACTTACTTTGTTTCTTTGTCTTCACTTTCTTTTCTTTTTTTTGGTCATTTGCTGCAAATTAAGGTGGATCTACTGAAGAAGAAATTTGGGTTTGATGACGCTTTCAACTATAAAGAAGAGAACAACTTGGACGCTGCTTTGAAAAGGTTAGAAATTTGCACAAGGGGAGTCTAAAAATCTAACTTACAATAAATTGGGTGAACATAACTTTGAATGTTACCATCCTTTTTTTTTTTTTTTGGTACTCTCCTTTAGTGGTGTTAGTATATGTTGCTAGGTGCCTAGCATTTGAGCTAGGCCTACATATGGATATCTCAACTGCCACACCTAATGAGAGTGGAATCCTGATCACCACAATATGGAAAAGACTTGGAATCCTCTCCAGTTGTAGCTGGCGAGGACACCGCCAGCTACAACATGCCCACTCCCGATGCCATACACGTACCCTACGCAAAAATCTCAAACACAGTTCAACACAACACCAAATGGCAAGAAAAAGAAAATGACATCACCGTTTTTAAAAAAAACCTTTTGAAATTTTGATTTTGGCCATGTCTTTGCCAGCAACCACGGGAGAGGATCCCGTGTATATGTCCCAACACTGTCACTACCTTTTACCCTTAGTAAAAAAATGGTTTCCTTGCATGGAAGAATTACTTCTAATAATATAATATATGCAACGCCATTTAAATTGTGTCGACTCTCCATTTTGAAATGCCCTCGCCCATATTAAAGTGCAAAATTCCACATTCGTTAGCCCTACATCCATTATTCTGAAATTTCAAAGTTGCAACTCTAATTAGACTTCCTTCTTTTTTTTTAAGTGTAAGGCACTATTTATCTACTATTAGTAGTTAGAGTCAGTGGGTTAGTAAATGATTAGTGGACTCCTACTTGCTACATAGCCAAATGAAAGCTTCGCTCCCTAGAACATGATCCTACGACTACCCTCATGAGAAGGGCAAACCTCGCCATCTGAGCTAGAGTTGGCAGGTAACCCTATTTAGATTCTAACCCTGTCACAATTCTACCAGTCTTACATAATTTATTTTCTTGAGAAACAAGATGATGCATTTCTTCATGTTATTTCTATTTTAATATGCTTGGTATTAATATTTGATAGCATTATCGCTGCTGCTGATTTTCCTCAGGTACTTTCCAAAAGGCATTGACATATACTTTGAGAATGTAGGGGGTAAGATGCTTGATGCAGTCCTCCTCAACATGAGACTGCATGGTCGTATTGCTGTTTGTGGAATGATCTCTCAGTACAACCTTGACCAGCATGAGGGTGTACACAATTTGCTTCGTCTTATTGCGATGCGGATTCGGATGGAAGGATTCCTGGTCGGCGATTACTATCACCTCTATCCTAAGTTCCTAGACTTTATTCGGCAGTACATCAAAGAAGGGAAGATAGTATATGTGGAAGATTCAGCTGAAGGCCTCGAGAGTGGCCCCACAGCTCTGATAGGACTTTATACAGGCCGCAATGTTGGGAAGCAGGTAGTTGTAGTCGCTCATGAATAACAAATCCTCTACCCCCAGTTGTGTTGGGTTCTAAGTCTTCTAAGATACTTTGCTGGGAACATTTGCTTGGATTTTCTGTTAATGCACTTAATAGTTGTCTGCCACGTTAATGGTTATGATCATGATGAGTTCATGTTCGTATTGGTAGCATTTTGGACATCTATATGGGGACTCACACGGTAAAACAAAACTGTGAGATAGAGATTGAGAGTTGGTGTTGAAGCAAAATATGCAACATCCAACTCTATAGATATCAAGCATCTGCAAATTGTGAGCAATCAATCTCCATGTTCTATCTATTAGAGAATAGAGGAGCATAGAAATAAGGTGAATGAAATATACTACATCATTTAAGTGCATCTCATCGCAATATTAGATTAGCATCAATCAATGGTAGATTAGATTTGATTAGGTGTGATTAGATTAGGTTGATTACTTTCCATAAAGTCTATCTTGTTATATCTATATAAATCCTATTTAGGATCATTGTAAATCATCTGATCTATCAAAAAATCACTTTTTATCATGTTATCAGAGCAGGTGATCCACAACCTGTTTGATTTTTTTTATTACGCTCTTCCGGCGGGTGGCATCACCACCACCTGTCCGGCTTGAAGTTTTTTATTTTCTATGTTTTTTGCCTTCCACAGCCTTCCGCCATCATCAATCCTTTATATCATATTTTCCCTTCTTTGCAATCCAAAAAAAAAAAAAATACCAGTCCCCAACTGTTCTGCATCTTCATTTGTCTCCCAAATAAAGAAAAAAAAAAAAAAGTGACATCTCCCTCTCTCTATCTCCATTTCTTTTTGTTTCTCTTTCTTAGAGACTCGCATCTTTCCAAAGAAAGAGTGCTATGTGGACCGAGTCCGGCTCCTGCACTAGTGCAGTTGGAAATGCCTTTGTTGAACAGTAATACCATTTTCTTCACCAATTATTGGGATTGGTACCATGCAATACAAATTTTATCCGGATTCAAGAATGCTTGCTAAGCGAGCCGGCATTGAATGGTGTAATGAAATCGTTGGCAACAATGCAAGCCACCAACGACAAGATTCTCTTTTTCGATTACAAAGACTATATGACAGAGATGCTCAGGAGTCTTACAAGGAAGGTTGATTATTTTTTGTAACAGGAAGCTTGCCCATACCCGACAGTCGTTGCTGGAAGTTGCCATCATTCTATTGCCTGTCCAACCTCACCTGCTACCTATGTTGTAAATGGTGGGTCAGAACTTTGATAGAACCATTTTTTGATGGTTCGAAAAAAAAAGGAGGTTTTCAGACCTATGAATCCTTAGCCCAAGGAGGGTCTCTTTATTAGCCCATAGAGGTTATTTTTAAAGGCCTGGCGTTAATTCAGGTCAATAAAGGTCATGTTCTCTGTTCCATAAAGACCAATATTTTAGGTCCATTGAGCCTTGTCAGGCCCATTAGCAGCACTGCTTTTCAAGCCCATTCGAGGCATTTCTTTTAGGTCCATAGAGACCTTTCTTTTGGTCCATTAGAGGCCCATTTGATTCAACCACATCCATTAATAAATAAGCGGCGACTCCAACAAGCATGCAACGAAAATCAAAGGTGTCAAGCGGATTTCTACATAGTGGCAATCACATAGAGATTTTTCAATCTTATATGTTTGAGGGGAGTATTAGAGGTTAAAGAAGAGCATTGTAGTATAGTGAATGAGATAAACTACATCATTCAAGTGTATCTCATCACAATATTAGATTAGCATCAATCAAGGGTAGATTAGGTGTGATTAGATTAGGTTGATTTACTTTCCCTAAAGTCTATTTTGTTATCTCTATATACCTATTTAGGGTCATTGTAAATCATCCAATCTATCAAGAAATCACTTTTTTATCACTATCTTCTATTCTTAGTTGGTTTTGAGTGTTTTATGGGGAACCAAATCGCTTGTGCTCTTTCCTAGGTTCTTCCATGTGGTCAGGGTGTTTGATGGATAGGATCTCTAGTAAGGTTGTTAAATTTGTACAACAGATTTAATCTCAACCTTCAAACACTCATGGCCACAATTAAGAACCCAGAGAAGAGCACAAACGATTTGCTTCCATTTTATGGTATCTATTGCCGGGGCGGAGTAGGGATTTTTTTCTTGGGAGGGTCAAAGTACATGTATAAAAAAATTAATGGGTTTTGTGGAGAATGATCAAGTGTGCACGGAATTAGCTCCCGAGATTTATTTATTTATTTTAATAATGGTTCATCGTAGTCATGAAATTCATTAATGAATCCTTCTAATAAAGGTCCAGTACATAAGAAAAAATAACGGCCTTGCCTTTTGGGAGAGCTATTATATAAATAAAATCAACTATATTTTCAAATTTCTTATAATTATATATATAAATATAAGAAGGAAAAGATTCTTCATGCATGTGCCTCCCTAGATTTCCATTTGTCCCTTTTGACTTCCTTTTACTATGTAAAATCAATGTTACCCGGTGTAAGTCCATATTTTTGCATTGGCTTATTTCGTTGTCAAAACAGTTGTGTCTAATGTGTCTTGAGTCCTTGCCTTCAATTATCCAAAACTAGTGAAGATGAAGACCGAAGAAGATCAACTGAAAACATTCCAATCATCGCCTTTTGACTTCCTTTTACTATAGTAAAATCAATGTTACCCAGTGCAAGTCTATATTTTTGTATTGGTTTATTCCGTTGTCAAAACAGTTGTGTCTAGTGTGTCTTGAGATGAAGACCGAAGAAGATCAATCGAAGACATTCTAATCATCGTCTTCGTTTCACTCATAAGATAGTAAGTGACCTAGATACCTTATTACCATAGGGGGGATTGACTTAGAATCATGCTAAAGACCCTAAGGGCCCATTTGGCATCGTTTCGAATCAGAAACCGATTTTGACAACAGAACAGTCTTGATTTTTTGGAATGGTTTTGTTCTTAGAACCGGTTTGGATGCAGCCAGCCAGAATCTGTTTCGGGGAACAGAAACGACAGAATCTCGTTTGGATGATGAAAAAAATAATATCACTTATATATACTATAAATTGATCAAATAATAGACAAATAATCATCAGACTCTCACAATCTCTACTCTCACCCATTTATATATGCATGTATTATTTTCAAAGCTTATTTTTTCCAATTCTATTACATGTCATTGAATTTAACAAAATTAACAGAATTAAAGAAAAGCATCCTACTAACCTTAAACTACATGGATGTTGGATTGAGCAAGCAACACTATAACAAACCATCCAATCCAAATGGTGAGTAACGGTAGTTTAATTTATAAATTAGACTTAAAAGGAAAAACAGTATAATGGAAAAGATGGAGTATTTGCAACACAAATTAAAAGAAATAAGATAAAGATGACTCTTTTATCTCTTCTAGTAAGTTTTCATAGGTCTTACAATCTCTATTCCTTGTAAATACAAGTCCAGGATAACGCTCATTATGTACCCACAGCCTTGGAGGAACACTGAACTCGTTCTCTTTACCACCCCATGTCTGAATTTCAGGATCCTTGTGCCCTTCCACCTGAGCGACACTTAAACCCAAAATTGTACTATAGGAGAGAGCTATAGACGAGAAGTTCAGCTTATGAGAGAGCTATGAACGTGCAGTAGGGATTCTATCACCCATTACAGATTAATCAAGAACAAAGAAAGCACAGATCATACTATCATACGATCAATCATTCAATCTAAAAATAAAAGCAAGATCAAGTTCAGATCTTGCTAGATCTGCCATTAGTTTTTCTAGTTCATTTTTTGTTGTAGTTCAGGAATCAATTTTTTTTTTTGATCCAGATGAAGAACTCGCCGTCGTCGGCAGATCTGGAAGATGGAGATCTCGTCGTCGTCACCGTCGTCGGTAGATCTGGAAGATGAAGATTTCACATCTATTTTTCATAGAGAGAGAGAGAGAGAAATCTTTTCCTCACATTCATTTTCAGAGAGCGATAGAGAGTACTAACTCGTCGTCGTCTCCTAGAGACCTTACCGACATTGAAGGTCGGTCGGATTTGATTCAACTCTCTGTTTCGCAGGTTACTACTACCCCCTTCCCTTTTGTTAAATGTTGATTTTTGAGTTTTTATCGGGAACACCTTAAGCCAATTCTTTCATTCCGTTCGAGAAGCCTTTTGTAGAGACCCGGATTTCATGCCATGTATTTATCTCTTATTTAATAAGGGGTAAAATGGTCAAATTATATTGTATGTTATAAATGAATGTCAATGAATGAGTTTGGTGGGTATTTATTCTTAAAATATGTTTTAGAATGTTTAAAAAAGTATATAAGTCTGGGTGGGCAAAGCGAAATTGGAAGAAATAAATAGTCAGCATCCATTTCCGTTCTAAAGGCTCAAATTCGTTCAAACGGAAATGGATTCGTTAGAACGAAACCAAGGATCTCAATTGGGTAAACATTTCAGCATCCATTGTCGTTCTATAGGACTCAAATTCGTTCGAACGGAAATGAATTCTTTCGAATGAAATCATGTAGTAATGTTTTTTAAAAAGGGTTTAAGTCTAGATTTTTAGGGTTTTAAACCCTAGGACTATAAATAGACCTCTATTTTGAGGGTTTAGAGTATTCTAAGGGATTTTTACCTAATTTGGCAAAGGAGAGGAGAAAACCTTAGGTTTTCAAAGGGAGATTGCTCAAGAAGGGAAGATCTAGCTTGGAGAAGGAGATTGGAGCTTGAAGATCACTCCCAAAGCTTTCTTGGAGCAAATTGGATTGAAGGGAATGATCCCTAAGGTCGATATCCTTTCTAATCTATCCCTAGTTGATGTTTTGTATGTTTAAACATGAGTATGTATGGAATATCAGGAAGTCTAAATGATTATGAATGGATTGAGGAATATGGAGTTGGAAATAGAGTTTTTGCATGTACCTATAATTTTATTAAGTATGAATTAACATGATTAAGTAAGATTAAGGAATGGTAATCATAAAAATGGATAGATTACTATACTTAAAGCTTACATTGAGAAATGACATGTATTTTAAAGGGTTTTGCTAAACATGATAAGGGAATAGATAATGTATAATGATATTAGAGGTGTTCTATATCGAATTGGAAAATGAAATTGTTGGTGGATGATTTTAATGGTGTGATTATGATTACGGATGGTTATGAATGGATGTTGGAGTGTCAAAAATGGAGGAAGGGAAAGTGTACATGAATAATGGGTTGAATGTTTTAACTAGAATGTTTAGAAATGAAAATTTGCTTGAAATGGTGTGATTGAATTCATAAGGTTTTGTTAAATCAATATAGATCATTACCATGATAAATTATGCCCTATTTATATTGTATGGTGATTGACATTCAGGTAGGCCAATGCTTAGAGGAAGTCTTCCAGATCGAGAATTCTCTAACCAGGTAGATCTACCCTGATGGAGTTTCGTGATGGAGAATCGAAATCTAAGTTATGACCGAGCTCAAATATTAATTACGACACTCAAGCACAAGTTCATAAGTATGGTAGTTTACAAGTCTTACCGGTACACAAGCATGGAATGGACATTGCATGGCTATGGTGTATGAATTACAAGAGCAAGACAAGGACACTGGGCATGAAATACAAGGGCAAGAACAAGAACAATGTGCATGAATTACAAGTCCAAGAATACAAGTGCATGACTTTCAAGTACGCTGAATTACAAGTACATGAATTACAAAGAGCGCTTTAAAACCGTGTGTGCTCTCCATGGATACAATTACAAGTCCTAGATAATCCATCATGGACTATGATCACAAGGATGCTCTGGAAGCTTAGGCTCGTGACGTAGCTCTCCACGGATACAATTTAAAGACCTAAATACCATCTCATGAGAAACAAGCATGCATGGAATTCATATCATAAGTTCAAGTGTCATACAAGTACACGAGTCAAGGTATTGTCATGATATGCTCACATGTTATCTGCACTCTGATTATGTACATGTCTTATGGAACTTTTATTGATTATGCAACTGTCGTATGAAATGAATATTGAATATGTAAATGTGTTATGCTATTGTTAGTTAGATTGGATATCCACTGAGTGTTTTCAATACACGAGTCAAGGTATTCTCATGATATGCTCACATGTTATCTGCACTCTGATTATGTACATCTCTTATGGAACTTTTATTGATTATGCAACTGTCGTATGAAATGGATATTGAATATGTAAATGTGTTATGCTATTGTTAGTTAGATTGGATATCCACTGAGTGTTTTCAATACTCAGTCGACCTGTTATTTTTGTCAGGTTTAGCGTAAGAGCCCATTGCCTCACCATGGGTCGAGGAGGTTTATCAAGAGGGAGAAGAGGAAGGTGAGCTTCCCAAGGAGGGAACCCAGGACCTCGACAGTTGGCCGTACTATTACGCCTTTATTTTGAGTTGTTGTGAGAAAGCTTTGATAGTCAGTATCCGTTTTAGTTGATGTTGCTTAGAGTTAGTTTTATGGATGATTAGATTATGAGTTTGTATTTATTTTGGTAGTATGATGTACAGGATGGTTGTTTATATTGAGAAAAATTTTATGGTTGCTATTTTGAGAGAATTATTCTTTAGTTTTTGCCTTGTATGCTATAGAATCAAGCATGGATAAGCAGCATGATGAATCCAAAGTCCCATTATGTCCAAGGTGGGGTTTTGAGGTCATTACAGAGGTGGTATCAAATCCAAGGCATTAGATTCCTTAGGGCTAAGGTATTAGGTTTAGAAACTCGGAGATTTGTCCAACTTAGGAAAGTAACATCAGGTTTAGGACCTTAGATTGGATTTAAGATTGAGTTTGAGAGTTGGTCTTATCTTTGTAATTATTTCTAAATACCAATGTTTGATGATTATTTCAGGGACATTGTCATGATGTGAGGAATGAGAAGAAATCGGAATGGAAGAGGTACTGTGATTAAAGGGGACACACAGAGGGTAGCTGTCATCCTGATATGGGTCATATCATGGAGACATTTGCCGCGACCATTACTCAGCAAAATGCTTTCATGGCAGCAAGCCAGGCGGCAGGTAGGAGAGGAATGTTGATATCCACCCACCCTGGCAGCCCAGAGTGGAAGCCTTCAGGAGGATGAATCCTCCAGCCTAATATGGGAGCACGGATCTGACAGTGACAGAACTGTGGATCATGCAATTGGAGAAGATATTCTTCGTTCTCGAGGCTACTGATGAAAAGAGAGTTAGATGGGCCTCCTTCATCATAGAGGCGAGGTCGAGCATTGGTGAAAGGCGGCAATCAGGCAGAGAAACGAGGTACGAGGAGGGCAGGCATAGACATGGGGAGAATTCCTCGATGTCTTTTATGAGAGATATTTCCCATTGTTCGTGAGAGATCAAAAAGAGATTGAATTCTCCACCCTTGAGCATGGAAGTATATCAGTGGTTGAGTATGAAGCCAAATTTGTGGAGCTCTCGCCGTTTGCACCCAACTTGATTACCCTCGAGAGGATGAAGACTAAGAGGTTTGAGCAAAGCATGAAGGATTTTATCTAGGAGAAGGTCTTGATGCATCAGCTCGAAAACAGTAGGGAGGGGTACCAACACGCCTTGATAGCTAAGAAGAATTCAGAGAAATTTTTAAAGAAGATGGAGAGAATCCAAGCAGGTAGGTATGGCTCGCAGGATAAGAGACCGAGGATGTCAAGTCCCACTCCAGTTGCTAGGCCTACCCTTTACCAGAGTCCGACAACAGTAGCTCCTCAGACACCACGGGCCACCCCTCCTACTCCTTGGGCACCGACCTACCTGACATGTATTCAGTGTGGAAAGAGGCACTCGATAGGGGAGTGTCGAGCAATCACTGGGGGATGTTTTCAATGTGGGGATCTTACCCATTGGATTAAAGAGTGCTCGGTTTAGGTGCAAAAGATGCCTCCATGCATGCAGTCACAGGGAGTCAGGCATCCCATCCAGCAGAGACCACCTCAGGGCCCTATATATAGGCCTCTTGGATTGCTTACTTGCAATCCAAGACTCATCTCCCTTATCCTAATCCAATTAGAATTCCCTCAAAAAGATTCCTTAATGATAAGTCCTAATCCAATTAGGATTTATCATAATTAGAAACTAACCTTATCGATTAGTAAGAAACTAATCTTATCCTTATCTCAATAGGAAATCATTAGTAACAAACTAATGCAATCCCTATTTAATAGGGAATCTTTAATTAGCAACCAAGCAATCTAATCCCTATCTAATAGGAGATAAGATCACATAACTAATTAAAAGATAAGTATCCATCATGAAGTGGGCGTCCCACCCTAGGTGGGCCCCACTTCCACAAGCCCCATATAGGGTTCTAAACCCTTGTTGGTCAAGTTTTGATCTTCATCAAAATCCCCTATCTATCCTACCCATATGGTTAATCACATCTTATGTGATTTCACTTATTAGAGCTTCACTATACCATATAGTGGTATACATAAAGAAATTAATTAATTTAATTAATAATCAAATTCAAAGCTTTAAGAAGGTCCTAGTGTGTGGGATCTAAAGGGATCTCCTACTTCTGGTTGTGGGACCAAGTGCTTAACCTTTTTGGTTAAAGCCTTGTTACTAGGAAACACTTTCCTATAATACCATTAGGATCATAGAATTTTATCTATGTCTCTGACCTTCCACTAATCACAATAATGTCCATTAGCACAATGTGACTAACCTCCAGAAATTAGAGAATTACTTGCAGGTATTTCTATTACAAGATTTGTTTACAGATGAGTCCTTTCACTTCTAATATTGTTATAAGCTTACGGTACAATATCTTATATTGTCTATAATCCCTAACTTATAATGAGAACCCTTTCTCTTTGATACTTTTAGTCAAACTTGGACTTTCAAAATTATTTTTGAAAATTTTTAAAAGAAATAATAATAATAATTATATTCCTTTTATATAGAAAATAAACTTCTCGATAAAACCATTTTATCGATAAATACTAGCACTGGTTTTCCAAGTCCAGTTTGACAAGTATTAACTCAATATAAATTACTGTAAAAGAGTAGTGGAATCCTTATTGAGCGTACACACACTTCTTCTAGTATAGCGTACATAATCCAACGAGCCCATATTTAGTCCGGTGCGTTGGACATTGACGATTGGCTACATTAAAGCAATATAGGCAAATGCTAGAGAAGATGTCGACCTCTTAGGTTAAGGACAATCTCTCAAATGGACTACCCTAAACACACAGACAACATATTTCAAAGGGTATCCACTGAGCGATCCAGTTGCAATATAAGTACTTCTTACTTATATCCACATCTTAGTTAAGAGACCCTTCTCTCAGTGATTGAGATTCATCACTTCATCATATGGAATTAACAATGTCTAAGTTAGTAGGAATACATTGTCCAGATGTATCTTAAATAACTTAGAACAATTCTAGGTCTACAAGGAACCGGAAAACCATATCTCCTTAGCAATTAGTTAAAAACTAATTAGATAGTTTTCCTACAATGTTACCTAAGGGACAAAGTATTCTCATCTAATGAGACACTTTTAATATGTTACCCAATGTAGAAGACAATGTGTGAATGTAAAATATGTTTTTATTGATTAAGTAGACTAATACAATTCCGGAATGGCTTTCGTGGGCATATATATCTAATACATGGATTTAAGCAGGTTTAAGAAATGTGGTGACCTAAGGTCCTATTTTGGTCAAGATAGGATTAGGGGTCGTTACAGGTAAACCTTTGACAAGCTCATGTCTAGATAATTTAGACAATAAGTTCATACTAGCAGGTCCTAGTCTTCTATGCCATAGCCAACTGGTTCCATTTAGAGCAGAAAAACATATCATGTTTTGAGATGTTAGTTCATCAAATTCTAAAGTATAAACATTTTCATTTCTATGAGCAATGAATAAATTATTAATATTATCCTTATCTTTAATCATGCATAAGTTTGATTTAAATGACACATTTATTCTCTTATCACATAGTTAGCTAATACTTATAAGATTATGCTTAAGACCATCTACTAATAGAACATTTTTAATAAGTGTTGAATTTTTCTTTCCGACATTACCTATACCGATGATTTTCCATTTCGCATTGTTCCTAAAGGTCACATGCCCTCCACCTTTAGGAGAAATTGAAATAAAGAGTTCTTTGTTCCCGATCATGTACCTTGAGCATCCGCTGTCCAAAAACCATGTGAATTTGGAGGTACTTGACTTGAGGCACACCTACAAGATAAACTCAAGTAACTCCATTTGGTACCCAAATCATTTTGGGTCCTTTATGGTTAGTTTTTGGAGGGGATGTTCCCTTTGGAACCCAAACCTTCTTAACTACTTACTTCCCATGATATGTATAAAATGAACTTGAGGGAGTAGTTAATGGACAAGTTGATTTAGAGAAAAAGTTTTGGTAATCTTTTTGCTTTATTGAAGGATTATAGTTAATTCCGGCTTTTCCAAATACACATCTTTGTTGGCTTAATAGTCTTTCTAAATTTTTTTGGCCATTTGTGAATGTGAGAATGATGCTAATTAAATCATTAACTTTAGCCTTAAGCTAAGCTCATCGCATTTACTAGTAGAGTTTTGAGGTGAGGATTGAGTGTCATTTTCTTTTGTTTTCACCTCAATCTCTTTTTGAAGAATTTCTTTTTCTTTAAGCAAAGTAAAAAAATTCAGTGAACCTCAAATCTAGGGTTTGAGTTGAGAATCTCACAAGTTCAAGGGGATGGTTTGGTTTCCCTACAGTTCTATCTACCATTTTAAATATTTTAACAATTAAGTTATTAACTTAAGGGATGATAAAATTTAAGTGCGGAAATAGAAAACCAAGCAAACCACAACATAAGGATTTTTACTTGAAAACCCTTCCAAAAAAATCCATGGGACCTAGTCCAGCAAAGAAAAATCACTAAGACAAAGTAAACAAGAACTTACAAGACTCGAACTTGACTCCTTCGGACTCGACACTACGATTCTTCAGTTCTTAGTCCTCCACACCTTGAAAAGTCATCATGTACTCTCAAGTCCAGTGATCAACCGCAGCCGTTCGTACTTCTCTTTGTGTCTCGAAAATAACCACGATCTTTAGATCGATCTCCGTCAATGACGGCTTCAGATTCCATCGACCAAATCACACTACCACGATCCTTCTCGGATCAATCTCCTTCGCAAAGGCTCCGGAATGCTCCGGCCAAGTTGTTCTTTCCAGAACGGGTTGATGGTTTGATAGAAATCAACACCTAGATGAACTCCTTTAATGGACAAGTCAACAAGCAAGTATGGAGCTTTAGGCTTGCAAACTCTAGGTTGAAAGCATCAATCAAAGGGGAGGAGAACAATAAGATTTCAGAGTTTTTATGAACTCTAGAAGGAGTTAAAAACCCTCTCTATACTCCCCTAAAGTTGTACCCCACGAACTAGAGGAGTTCCCTTTAAATAGAGACCCAAAAACCAAGTATGGAAGTTGCTAAAATAGTTTAAGAACCAAAGAGGAAAGCAAAGGGGCGTTTTAGCAAAACTCTTATATCAGGGTCGACCTTGGGAGTCACTTGGGTCGACCCAAACTCCCACTTCAGTTGACCGAAAGATCTTCCAGGGTTGACCCTAGAAAATCCACTTCTCTGCCTTGTTTTCCCATACAAAAGTTTTTAGACCCAGGGTCGACCCTCAATGGTCAGGGTCGACCCTAAGGTGCAAACCTGAATTTAAAAATTCATTTTTGGGTCTTACACCCTTCATAAAAGTTATAGCTCTTTTTGACGCGGTCGTTTTGATATATTATGGAGTAAAATCTAAGCTACGATTTGGGAGATATGCCACTTACAAGCAACCTTGGTTTTTTGAAAAATTTCAGAATCTTAAACAAGTTTTGCACTACATATCTCACCACCTAGGGTCCATATGATTAATCTAAACTGATGTCCACCTAAGGTATCATATTATGGTTAGTCTATGTCAATCTCACCTAAGGTAATATGGTATCTAGGTCCCTTACCATCCTATGAGTGAACCGAAGGAAATGTCGACCGAGTCTTCAACCGGTCTTCAACTTACTTGTCGTGGATGCTTGAAGGCAATGACACAAGGCACACTCTTAGACACTTAAACTTACTTGTTTTGACACCAGAATAAGCCAACACAAAAAATATGGACTTTACAATCTCCCCCTTTGGCAATTCCATGGCAAAACCAAACTTAAGTACATGACACACACTCATCCAAACACATCAAAACGGTGAATTAGGCATTACATGACTCCAACACTATTACATGACACCAATTGACAAATCACCTTAAATGAAGACACTGAAGCTCTTGTCAAGTAAAATTTGTCTGTTGCAACTTTGCACCTGCACATGCTCATAAACAAAACACACAGTTAAGCATATGTGGAATATGAAAATAAGTAATCATAAGTAAAGCAAGGAATGTACTGAACTTGGGAAATAATACCCAACATTCTCCCCCTTTTTGGCACAATTATCAAAGGTAATCATAAAGTCAATCTCACAAAGAATATACCAATTTAACACATGTGAAATATCAAGGCAATCCCAGTACAACCAAGTAAATGCAGACAATGTGGGGACTAAAGAGCGGAAAACAAAAAGGAATATAAAGCACAAACTCCCCCTCAACTACTCAAGCATAGAACTCCCCCTCAACAACTCAACTTGATCTTCTCCTCCTAAGATCAAGGAAACCATAAAAAACAAGGCACTTATGCTAGACAGGCCCATGCCAAACAAAAAGGAAACACACAAAAAAAAATATCATGTGTCACACAAACATGCATTAAAAGCATTCCAAGCAGTAGTAATTTAAAATTACAAATCCAATGAAGAACATGATTAGTTAGTCCGACTAAGGATACACATCTAACTAAATCTCATGGAATGCTAAAGTATAGTCAATTCACTTAGTCACATTTAGTGAACAGTTCAAAAGTGAAGCAATATATGTGTAGTGGTGGTCTGACAAGATACTAGATGAAGGTTTCTTTCCCATTCCAAGGATATGACATTAACCGCTAAGGGGACTCCGGAGATATACATCTTAGAAGTCAAACCTAGCTAGATCCAGATATGATGATTTTTTTTTTGCATTTTAGTGCTCCTTTATCCATTTTATTTGATTCAATATTTTTCTTTTATTTTTGGTCAAATACCTCCAAAGTTTGTAAGATTTTTATTGATGTTCTTTATCTGAATATATCTTTGCATGCAATGATGGCTTTCACACTTTCCAGATAGGTAGTCCTGGCTATTGGCAGTAGGGGCTTTCACTTTAGTGACCCAGATAGATACCTACTATCCGCCTAGGTAGCCATTTCATACTGTTTGCATCCAATAGTGACTTCACACTAGCCCATTAGGTAGACCTTTTCATTGCACAAAATTTGCTCATTGAGGATACACAAAATGGGGATGACTAACAAAATGATCATTCTAAATTGGTCATCCAATGTCTCACTATTGGGATAAGTCAAATACCTACAGATTGGAAAATAGACCTCTCAACAGAATCAGTCAGAGTGCATGTGAAATTTGTAAAGCATACACACATGAATAATTCTTTAACTGTTCAAGATAAAATCGGTCTAATTTTCAGCCTAACGTACCAAGAGACTATGAAGGTGATATATCTGCAATCAGCAACAAACTCATGTTCAATCTTGGACAAGTATAGAAATAAATGTCACACAAGGAATGCAGATCATGCAAGTCAAACAAGGGCAACATGACAAAAATATTTTTGGAATTTATAGTTTTTCAATGTTTTTGAAATTTTCAAAATAAAGAAAACAGAAAAACAAACCAAAGCAAATAAAAACTAGTAAAAAGAACAACTACTAGTATACACAAGTAGCATAGCACTAGGACAAGATACATCAATACCAGCACACCCTAGGCTATAACAGCCACGGGCTAAGTGAAACCCTTCAGGTCTTCCTTTCTCACCCAAACTGTTTTAGCAGTTTGATTGACCCTTTGGTCTCTAACCGTTTCAGTTGAGGTAGGTATGACCTTTTGCCTCTTTCTCCTGTTCCTCATTTTCTAGGATTGAGTCCTAGAATTATGGCGGGCATTATGGTTCTCCCTGTTACCTCCTTTATATCTAGCATAAAGAGTGTTATGACCATGCCACTGTTTAGAGTTGTGTGTAATTTTCATCACATCTTCACACAAACTCCTAGACTTCTCCACTAGGGCATCAACTCTCTTTTGAAGATTCTCATTAGAATTGTTGTGGTTCTCAAAACCATGATTGGGTGTTCTTCGAAGTTTAGGACATCGAGGCTTAATATGACCCTTCACTCTACATTTATGACATATAGAAATGAATTTATGAGTAGAAGGGTCTTTCCTTTTAGCAGGAGTGTGCCTTTTAGCACCAGGCTCAGTGTTCGAGGTGGATGGAGTTCCCTTCTTATCTCCACACCTCTGATTTTACTCAAGATCAGTCAACTTGATTTCAAGACTTGTCTTTTCATCAAGACAAACATGCAAATCAGATTCAAGAAATTGAGTCTTGACAAGGAGGGAAGCCTTCTCTTCCTCAAGTTGTGACACAAGAGTTCTCAACCCTGAAACCACTTGGTCTAAGACATCTTTTCCCATTTTAATAGATTTGATCTTTTTGGACATGGAAAGCTAAACATTTTTCAGCTTTAGGCATTCCTGAAATAGTTCATCATAGGCTGCCTCAAGGTCTCCCTCAGAATCTGAGTCATTCTAACTCTCATCATCCTCCTCAGCATCACTACAGTGTTGGTTACTCCTCACTGCATTTGAAGAAGATTCCTCAATCCCAGATAAGGATGTAGTGAAGGCCAATAACTCATAGTCTCATCACAAGAATAACTATTTGATTCCTTAAATTCAAATTCACTATCATCCCTTGCCTTGCCCTTAAATCTTTTCTTATTAGAGCATTCAGCGGCAATATGGCCGTAGCCTTGGCATTCATAGCATTGAACACCTTAGGATTTCTTGTCCACACTTTTAAAATATTTCTTGTTTTCAAAGTGCTTGGACAAGAGATTTTTGTCCTTTTGAATTAAATCTCTTATTAAGTTTCAAATTTTTTTTGAATTTCTTTGCAAATAAAGCCAACTCTTCTTCTTCATCCTTAGAGTCACTATTTGAACCATCTATGGATTCCTTGATGGATTTCATGGTAATAGATTTTGGTTTCTTAGATGAGTTCAGATTTAACTCATAGGTTTGGAGAGAACTAACCAACTCTTCAATTTTGAGAGCATCAACATTTTTGCTCTCTTCGATGGCGGTAACCTTCGATCGAAATCTCTCAGGTAGAGATCTCAAAATTTTTCTAACAATTTTGGACTCAGGAATTCTTTCCCCTAAATTGAAGCTAGAATTTACAATGTCACTCAGATTAGCAAAAAAATTGTCAAAAGTTTCATCATCATTCATTATCAACTTTTCAAACTTAGAGGTAAGCAATTGAAGTTTGGAGATCTTGACAGTTGTAGTCCTTTCATAGGTAATTTGAAGAATGTTACATGCCTCATTCGAAGTGTCACATTTAGAAATAAGTTGAAATTCTTCGAGTGTGATAGCGGCGAAGATTGTATTTAGACCCTTACTGTTCCATCTACAACTTTCAAGTTCTACATTGGTCCATTCAGAGGAAGGTTTAGGGATGGTCTGATCATCTATGGTCTTAGTTGGATGGGTCCAACCTTGTTCAATGGAGATCCATACTCTCTTATCTAATGATTTTAGAAACGCTCTCATTCGAGCTTTCCAATAGGCATAATTATTTTCATCAAATAATGGGGGACAAGAGATGAATCCTCCCTCTCTTTGGAGATTCATATTCACCGAATATAGAATGAAATCGCACTAAAAAATTAGTGAACTTGCTCTAATACCAATTGAAAAAATTCGGTGAACCTCAAATCTAGGGGTTGAGTTGAGAATCTCACAAGTTCAAGGGGATGGTTCGGTTTCCCTACAGTTCTATCTACCATTTTGAATATTTTAACAATTAAGTTATTAACTTAAGGGATGATAAAATTTAAGTGCAGAAATAGAAAACCAAGCAAACCACAACACAAGGATTTTTACGTGGAAACCCTTCCGGAAAAAACAACGGGACCTAGTCCAGCCAAAAAAAATTACTAAGACAAAATAAACAAGAACTTACAAGACTCGAACTTGACTCCTTCGGACTCGACACTACGATCCTTCAGTTCTTAGTCCTCCACACCTCGAAAAGTCATCACGTACTCTCAAGTCCCGTGATTAACCACAGTCGCTCGTACTTCTCTTTGTGTCTCGAAAACAACCACGATCTTCCGATCAATCTCCGTCAATGATAGCTTCGGATTCCACCGACCAAATCATACTACCACAATCCTTCTCGGATCGATCTCCTTCGCAAAAGCTTCGGATTGCTCCAGCCAAGTTGTTCTTTCCAGAACGGGTTGATGGTTTGATAGAAATCAACACGTAGATGGACTCCTTCAATGGACAAGTCCAATCAACCAAGTATAGAGCTTTAGACTTACAAACTCTAGGTTGAAAGCATCAATCAAATGGGAGGATAACAATAAGATTCCAAAGTTTTTATGAACTCTAGAAGGAGTTAAAAACACTCTCTATACTTCTCCAAAGTTGTACCCCACGAACTAGAGGAGTTCCCTTTAAATAGAGACTCAAAAACCAAGTATGGAAGTTGATAAAATAGTTTAAAAACAAAAGAAGCAAGCAAAGGGGCGTTTTAGCAAACCTCTCATATCAGGGTCGACCTTGGGAGTCACTTGGGTCGACCCAAACTCCCACTTCGGTTGACCGAAAGGTCTTTCAGGATCGACCTTGGAAAATCCACTTCTCTGCCTTGTTTTCCCATACAAAAGTTTTTAAACCCAGGGTCGACCCTCAATGGTCAGGGTCGACCCTGAGGTGCAAACCCAAATTTAAAACTTCATTTTTGGGGCTCTCACCCTTCATGAAAGTTGTAGATCTTTTCGACATGGTCATTTTGATATATTATAGAGCAAAATCTGAGCTACGGTTTGGGAAATATGCCACTTACAAGTAACCTTAGTTTTTTGAAAAATTTCAAAATTTTAAACAAGTTTTGCACTACATATCTCACCACCTAGGGTCCATATGATTAGTCCAAATTGATTTCCACCTAAGGTAATTTATTATGGTTAGTCTAAGTCAATTCCTACCTAAGGTAATATGGTATCTAGGTCACTTACCATCCTATAAGTGAACCGAAGGAAATGCTGACCGAGTCTTCAACCGGTCTTCAACCGGTCTTCAACTTTACTTGTCGTGGATGCTTGAAGGCAATGACATAAGACACACACTTAGACACCTAGACTTACTTGTTTTGACACCGGAATAAGTCAACACAAAAAATATGGACTTTACACATTGCATCATGTTTACTAAAAAGAAGAAAATTTTCATTTTTAAGAGTTTTATTCTTTGAAGCAAGTTTTCAAAATTCACAATATATATCATCAAATGTTTCTCTAATATCATCATAAGAAATAGATTTATTTGGAGAAGAGTTTACCTCATCCTCATTGGTCGTGAGGCACAAATTTGCAACTTTTCATCACTTGAGTTTTCCGACCCACTTTCCTCAGAATCATCTCATGTGACCTTCACAACTCTCTTTTTGAATTTGTTGCTTTTTTTGAGTTGGGGACACTCTGTTCTTATATGTCCCGACTTTTTGCACTTGTAGCAAATGAGAGGTTCCTTCTTGCTTGTTTCTCTTTTAGACACCTCCTTGGAGAATTCTTTCTTGTTAGACCTCTTTTTGAAGTTCTTCTTATATTTAAGGAATTTCTTGAATTTCCTAGTCATAAGGACTATGTCTTCATCTCCCTCATTTTCTTCGTCTTCACTTTCATCTATTTGAGAGGATTTTAAGGCTAGGCCTTTCTTGGCTTTTGGCTCATCATCTTGTTGATCATTCATTATGACTTCATGGGTTATTAGTGATCGTAGAAGCTCGTCCATAACCAATCTAGTGAAATCCTTAGCTTCTTGAATAGCTGTCACCTTGGTAGTCCATTCTTTTGGTAGTGAGCGAAGTACCTTCCTCATATTTTCTGCATTTGTATTTACTTTACCAAGAGATTTTAGTCTGTTAAGAATGTTAGTAAAATGAGTAAACATCTCACCTATGGACTCATCTTTTTCCATTTTAAAGAGTTCATATTTATGAATCAGCATGCTTATTTTCTCTTCCTTTACTTGATTTGTCCCCTCATGGGTGACTTGTAGTTTGTCCCAAATTTCTTTGGTCGAGTCACATCCCGACACCCTATTAAATTTTTGGGGACTTAAGGTACAATATAAATTGCTAATGACTTTAGCACATTTATTCGAATAAGTTTAATGTCTGTCTCATTCCACTCTTCTTCTACTTTGGGTATTTGTACCCCATCAAGAGTTTTTGTAGAAAGATGTGGTACTTTGACTATGACTTTCCAACATTCATAGTCAAGGGCTTGAATGTAGTACATCATTCAGGTCTTCCAATATTTATAATTTTCTCCATTGAACAATGAAGGTCTAGTGGATGATTGACTCTCTCCTACACTGATTGCAAAAATGTTTGCTATTGAATTTTTTTACTCTAAGATTTGTTAGATCTAAATTTAGAGTCCTAGGCTCTGATACCAATTATTGCCCAAGTATTGACCCTAAAGGGGGGGGGGGTGAATAGGGTCTTACCAAATTTAAAATCTAACTTAGTCCCTTTTTGTAAAATTTAAATTAATAAGGGAATGCAACTAGTAATTCTAAATAAAGCAATTTAGAGAAATAGAGGAAAGATTTAGAGAGTGCAAACACAGAGAATTTATTCACGGGGTTCGGCAATCCCACTTACGTTCTTGCCTTAAGCTACCTGCAAGAGGATTCACCACAATTTGATTATCGTACAGACTTCTTCCAGGTGAGGCCCAAACCTTTTACAATCTTTTTCTTGATGAGGATCACACCTTACTTGCAAGGGAACAACTCTCCTTTGTCTTTCCCGAAGCTTTCACTTCAATGCAAGAATCCACCGATTCATGACTTTCTTAATGCAACAAGTATGAGGTGGTTACAATCTTGAAATATGCTCCTTAGATGAGTTAATTAAGATCTTTTTGAAGCTCTAATAAAATCTCCCAATAGTTAGAGTTGAATCGCTCAAGAACAGACAATTGAGGATTTTGGATTTTTCACTAAGAATATGAAAAAATCAGCTTGTAGTGAATGATAAGTGTTTATAGATTGATCATTAGTTGTTTTGCATTCATACAAGATCTCATTTTATAGCCCATAAAATTTTATAGCCGCTAGAGGATCATTTAATGCAAACTTCTCGTTTGAAAATAGCCGTTGATGAGCATTTATTACATTGCTCGGGTCATCTAGTCGATTGCATGAGTCATCTAGTCGTCAGTTTGATCACAGTGGCTAGGATGCATTTCTGGCCTTCATCGAGTCAACTAGATGACTCCATCTAGTCGACTGGATGATGCAATTTTTGCACAAAATCTATTTTTCAAGACTTTAAAGATGAGAATGAATTCCAAAGTCTTCTACCTCATTTTTATTAAGATAATTAATATTTTTTTTTATGATCTTTAAAATCATCTAAAATGATTTTCAAACGATCTTCAATTTGGTCATAAGGTACTAAGGCCAGATTCAATTCTGGCCTTCATCTAGTCGACTGGATGTCTTTATCTAGTCAACTGGATGGTGTTAATTTTGCCTGAATTCATTTTTTCATAACTTGAATGATATGATTGAATTCCAAGATTTTGTACCTTATCTTTATGAAGATAATTAACTTCTTTTCAGGTTTTCAAACTGATTTTCAATTAGGTCTAAAGGAACCTATGATCAATCTAGGTATTTGAGCTTTTCCAACAACCTATTATTAAAGACTTTTTACATAAGTCCTAAGAACTCTCAAAAACCAAAAAATAAACTTTTTAAACCTTTTTGAGAGTCTTCAAACTTGATTCTTGAATCTTCAGTGATAGTTCCAATCTTTAGAACTTCCAGGACTTGTTCTTCATCATTTTTGTGGATTTTGGGATGAACTTCAACTTGATCTTCTAGTATGATTTAAGCTTCTTGACTTTGATGGTTATGAGCTTCTACCATTAGCATTTTGGATGACAATTCCATGACTTTTGAGTTGAATGGTTGGCTAATGTTCTTGTACACTGTTTTTCATAAACACTTGAAGAAGACATTAGTAATACAAAGGTCATTTCATTATTTAAGTTATCATCAAAATTAATTAGGGTTCCTAAGATTGTAACCTTTATGCTAACAGAGATTGGATGGTGTAGGGAAAATTTATCTCGCCTTAGCTGTAATCCAGATGCTCCGAGCTGATTGGTTGAAGAAGAATGTTTGTTGGAGTGCAGTCGTTCGACTTGTTAAAGACACTCTGAAGGTTTTGTCAAAATGAGTTTTTAATAGAAAGGAAAGAGAAAGATCAGTCTTACCTGACATTTTTTATCTGGATCAGTTTTATCTCACCTTAGCTGTTACGTGACATTTTTTTTATCTAACGGTAGTAGTTAGAGTTAGTGTGTTGGTAAATGGTGTGTAGACCTCCTACTAGCTACATCATGGAGGAAAAAGCTCGATGTTCGGTTTGAATTCGAGTTCATGATTTGCAGTTTGTCATTCTGAGGTGAACTTGGTTCGCTAGGGTTCTTAATTCACTTGGATTTTGTAGTTTGGTTTGCTAGCTTGGTTCATATATATATATATATATATCAATATTAGGTAAAGAAATATATTATAAATACTTATTTTCAAATAAGTATAAAAATAGTATTTTTATGATCAATTCATGAAGCCACCGAACCTAAATAAAAAAAGCGTCCAACCCAAAGAAAAACTGCCAAATCAAAGCAATTGGGTTTGTGTACAGGATTTGCCCATTTTTACAAACTCAAACAAACTTAATCGTGAACTGATTCGCTTCGAACTATCCCACGGTTCGATATAATATAATATGTAGCGAAATAGATAACCCTGTAAAAGCTTTCCTCCTTAGGACTTAGTCCAACGAACATGACTCGTGAGATTTTAGGAGTTAATTGAGCTCGAGAGCTAATTATACCCGTCACCCATGCTGGCTTCTCTAAAGCTTGACTAAGTATAAACAAAAAATGTATGCCTCTTCTTCTCCTAGAAAAATAAAATATAAAAAATTTAACCATAGGGTAAAAGAACTGAACCCAAGTATTAAGTTTTTTTTTTTTGGTGATAGAAATTCTTAGTAGAATAGTGGAGCTCTTGCTTACTCTTCCTCGGGTGGGATTGGATCCCCAGACCTCCAACATGGGAAGGCCACACCCCTACCACTCACGCAAGAGGTAGGGGTGTAATAATAATTCAAAAAAACTCATTTCTCTGGATGCCCATTAAACATCAGGCCAGTCTAACGAGTTTTTTGGGTAAACTCAGAAACACCACAACAAGGTGATTACTTGTATGGATTAAAGACAATAGGTAACTTTGCACTGGACTCACGCCGAAGTCAAAACCCTTGTACGTTTTGGGTGAGAGAAAAAAGCGTTGCAGAGAACAAGCGCAACAGAGAAGAGAAACCAAAACCCTCATCTCAGCTAATCAATGGCTCCGAAAACCAAAGAGAAACCAAAACCCTCATCTTCTTCTCCATCTCAGCCACCCGTTGCCCTAGAAGATCTATTCAGTTCTCTCAATCGGCACGTCCAGCGATCAGAATACGAACAGGCCGTTAAAGTTGCAGATCAAGGTCTCCGATTCTTCATCTTCAGATATATTTGTAATTTTTTATGTTTTGATATCTCAAATTTATTTGCAGTTCTCGCTATCGCTCCCGGAGATGAGGACGCACTGCGCTGCAAGGTCGTGGCTTTGATCAAGGCCGACAACATTGACCACGCTCTTTCAGCCATTAAAGCTTCTGAAAAGCTCTCGATTGATTTTGGTTTCTCTAAGGTAATCGACTCCATTTTCTTTTTCTGTTGTGGATACTGTATTCTGAAGTACAAGATATTCTTCACATTTGTGTGAAATAATTAGAACTGAGTTACTTTTTTTTTTATTTGGGGACTGTAATATTGTTATCATCAATCAATCAAAATTGGGGAAATTTCGTCTCCTTACTTGCATTACTATGCCCCTGCACAGATGCAACCTCGTAGGTCTTCTTGGTCAATGCGTGTTCGTTTCTCATGTGAACCTGCAAAATAATAAAATAATATGACACAAACCAATGCAGTCTGTTTAGCTGGATCGGGTTAAACAACTGATTTTGTCATATCATTTTGGATGTTTGGCTCCCTTAGAATTTATTATTCTGATGTTTGCTTTCTTTGAGTTCAGTTTCTTTGTGATCTCCTTTTGTATCATCACCCTTTATAATTATACAATTGCCTATTTACCGAAAAAATAATAATAATAAAGCACAATTCAAGAAATTTTTATATTTTTTTTGATTGGTAAACAACAAATATAATATACGAGAGAAAGAGAAACATACATCTCAAGGTTCACAAAGAGTAAACCAAGAGAGCAAGCGAAAGATATATAAAAAAGCAGAATAAAAACAAAACAATAGTGTCAATATCATGCTCTGATGCAAAGATGATCCCCCATGAATCTCCACCCTCTCTCTCTATAGAGTACAAAGCTGAGTCTAGAAATCGAGCCTGAGCCTGAATCTGAGGAATGGTCAAGGAGGTGTCCTTGAACCCCTTCTTTTCCTCTCATTCCAAAGAGCTCAAGCTATTGCTCCGGGAAGGAAAGGCCAAATTACACCCACTGGAGAGTGGAACAACAATGAACGCTAGCAGGATAAGAAATTCCAGAAGGATTGGGGAAAGATCAAATTGATGCGAAGGCGAGAAAAGAAATATGTCCAAACCTCTATCGTCACCGAACAGTGCAACAATAAGTAATCCACAGACTCCTCTGCGAAAAGGCACGTGATACAACTGTTAGCTAGGTACTATCATTTATACATGAGATGATCGCTAATTAGGATTTTATCTAAAATCGTTATTCACAAGAAAAAGGATACCTTAAAAAGGACCAAAGGGACACCACACAGTATGATGAGGAAAAGGTAAATTGGCCCCAGTTTGTAAGGCTTGTAAAAAAGATTTTACTAAAAACACCCATTGTTATTCGGAGACCAAACCCGACTATCCCTAACAAGAGAGTTTGGGGAAACCTGCTGAATTTGGGAGAATAACCTCAATAGGTCCTAAACCTCTCAATCAAATAAGTTACGCCTCAATTTGGTGGACAAAATATGTGATCCTACATATTATTCTAAATACTTTGCTACTGAAGCCTCCCTATTTGATCTAGGAGAAAAAGGTTACTGAAAATTTGTCTAACAAGGGGATGGGCGACACTAGTGATCATGCCAAAAGCTGATATGCTTTCCATTACTCACCTTGAGACAGGTGAGATTAGAAAATTCAGCCCAACCTTGCAACACGACCTTCCCCACCCCAACACACATGGACCTCGCCCTTGCTTAGGGCATATCTATGTAGTTTCTATTATTATGGCAAGACAACTATTTATGCAATTCTCAGCCAGAAATGGAGATCATCTGAATATTTTCCCAACAAACATTTGCACTTGCGCAAGAAGGGTCATCCATCCTTGAATTTGGACTAGTATCTCCTACAAACAGTTGTATCATTTGGTATCAGAGACCGATTTGGGAATGCCCAATTACAAGATGGAAGATAGAGTGACAGCCATCGAGAAGGGTATATGAGAAATGCAGACTGTCATGACAGAACTCAAGGAGTTGTTGGATGCTATTCTAACATAGAATAAGATGTTTCATAACCAAGGACCTCAAAATCGCAAAGAACATGAATATTCAGTGGTTCCATATAGCAGCAACTTTAGTCATGGGTGTTCGGTTCAAGGATGTTTTACCTGAATCAATTTTTCAAAGTTTGCTGGTTCAGACCCAACAGAATGGGTACATCGTACAAACCAGTTTTAAATTTTAGAGTACCTCAAAAGAAGATAAGACGCTCCTCGCATTTTTCCATTTGGAGGGAGAAGCTAACCACTAGTTTCAATGTTATGAGCGCATCAACCCCATGGGCTACACTTGTCAAAGCTTTGTTCATGAGATTTGGATCGTCAGGTTATGAGGACTTCGACGAAGCCTTATCAAAGTTACGCCAGACGGGGTCGGTTTGAGAATGTCAAATGCAGTTTGAGAAGTTGGCAAATCGTGTTGAAGGATGGCTTGATAAAGCATTCGTTGGGGTGCTTCAGTGCAGGGTTGAAGGAGGCGATCCGTGCGGACATCACATTTTTTCGGCCAATCACTATGCTGGCCATAGTGGGCTTGGCTCGTTTGCAAGAGTATCGTTTACAAAATTTGCATCACAACTTAAAGCAGCTATTTATACCAAGATCTGCAACTTCCCCATCATCGACTTCAACCATAAATCCTGGAGGAGGGCCTTCCATAAGGCGACTTAATTGGCTTGAAATGCAAGCTTGGCACGAAAAAGGGTTGTGCTACAACTGTGATGAGAAGTTCGGACTAGGGGTGTCAATGAGCTGAGCCAGCTCAGCTCGACTCGAAAAAAAACGAGCTTGAGCTTTTACTTTGGGCTCGTTGAGCCGAGCCGAGCCTCAAAAGTGAGCTTGAAAAATGAATGAGTCGAGCCTGAACAATAGGTGGCTCAGCTCGGCTCGGCTCGATTAATTTTATAATAATGCCCTTTAAAAATTAAATTTATATTATATATTTAGTATACCTTTTTTTGGTAAAATTTATATAGTCTACATTAACATAATTATTTTTGTTTAAGTTTTAACTCAGGCTTTCACGTGAGTTACATGACATCCCAAAGAAAAAAATGTCCTTTTAATTTTTTTTATTGAATTTAGTGCTTATCAATTTATTTAAAAAATAAAAATAAAAATTATCGAGCCGAGCCGAGCTAAGCTCAAGCTCAATGATCTGTGGACGAGCCGAGCCGAGCTCGAGCCTCTGTAAAAATCCAACGAGCCGAGCTCGAGCAGTGCCCAGCTTGGCTCAGCTCGGCTCGTTGACACCCCTACAGACCCAGTCATCGATGCAAAATGCAGCAGGTATTTATTCTTGAAGCTGATTAGGAGATTGAAGTTTATCCAAAAGGAGATGTAGAAGCCGAAGAGAAAGAGCTACCCAAAATTTCTATACATGCCCTATCAAGCCAACTATCTCACCAAACCATGCGTGGGATTGGGAATATTAAGCAACAAAAAATCTCTATCCTCATAGGCAGTGGTAGCACTCATTATTTCACCAATGGAAGATTAGCAAAGCAGTTGAGATGGCCTATTCATCGATCTTGAAACTTCAAAACTGATACTTATTTGCTTTCCTTAAAAGGGTCTGATATGGTGCTTGGTATTCAATGGCTACAACAGCTTGGTCCCGTTCTATGGGACTTCAAAAAACTCACGATGGACTTCATGATTGGAGACCGTAAGTATCATCTAGAAGGCAAGTCTGGTGTACCATTAAAGACGGCAAGCATTCAGTCGTTGGAGAAAATGCTTCAACAACGAAGTGTTGGTATCCTCATGCAAATGATTAGAAAAAGAATGTATTCCGCCACCAACCCATCTGGATATGAAGCATTTAATTAACAAATTTTCTACTGTTATCGAGGAACCCAAGGGGTTACCTCCATACTAATCGCAGGACCACCAAGTCAATATTTTGCCAGGTGTCACACTAGCCAACGTGTGACCATACCGCCAGGCACACATTCAAAAGAATTAGATAGAGCGTATTGTGAAGGAGATGCACAAATCTGGAATTTTTCGGCCTAGCATCAGCCCCTATTCATCTCCTGTCTTGCTTGTTAAAAAGGGCGGAACTTGGAGGTTTTGCGTTGATTACAGAGCCCTTAACTAGATTACAATTAAAGATTAATAGATGAGTTAGTAGATGAACTACAAGGTGCACGATACTTCTCTAAGCTGGATCTACTTTGAGGCAATCACCAAATTCGTGTGTGAAAAGGGGATATCCCAAAGACAACATTCAAGACACAATGGACACTCCTAGTGATGTCATTTGGGTTAACAAATGCTCCATCGGCATTCCAAAGCATCATGAATGACGTGTTCAGACCATTCCTTTGTCGGTTTGTGTTGGTATTCTTTGATGATATTTGGATTTATAGTCCTTCGTGGGTAGATCACTTGTCTCATATTCGATCGAGTTACTGTGTCAACACCAGTTATCGGTGACATTGAGCAAATGCACCTTCGGCCAATTAGAAGTGGAGTATCTTGGCCACATAATCTCCCAAAAGGGGGTTGCAACTAATCCTAGCAAGGTGGCCAGCATGGTCAGTTGGCCTAAACTGTCTACTATCAAGGCTCTTCATGGATTTCTGGGGTTGAAAGGATATTATTGACGCTTTGTTCGGGACTATTGAAAGTTGGCAGCACCACTCATAGCTATGCTATGCAAGGATCAATTTTTTTGGACAAACGAAGCAGAGTTAACATTCCAACATCTCAAGAATGCAATGGTTTCTACACCCGTGTTGGCATTTCCAAATTTTCTAAGACATTCGTGATTCGTCCTTGAATATGATGCATCAGGGGGTGGAATTGGGGCTGTTCTTATGCAAGAGGGCTGCCCGATTGCTTTATTTAGTAAGTCACTTTCAGGGCGAACTTTGGCTTTGTTGACATATGAAAAGGAAATGATCGCGATTATCCAAGTGGTCAACAAGTGGCATCCTTATTTGGTCGGTTGACGCTTCCAAATTCTAAGAGATCATAAGAGTGAAATTCTTTCTCGACCAAAGAGTGGTAACGTTAGAACAACAAAAATGAGTGTCAAAGTTGCTAGGGTACGATAATGAGAGTGTACCGCGCTGGTCATGAAAATGTGGTGGTAGATGCATTGTCCCGCCATCATGAAGATGCCCTATCTTTTGTTATCTCCACCCCACAGCTGGATATATGGCTGAAATACTAAAGGAAGTGGCCGAAGCGAGCAGATACAAGAAATGATTTGTCGAGTTAGTGCCCCAACAGCCATTTTGGGATATGAGGTCCAAAATCATCAACATTTTTTAATAAAGGATGGTTTGTTCTCCCTTCTCAATCTGCTGTCAATAGCTCCCTGCTACACGAGTTTCATGCAACACCTACTACAGGTCACCCGGGATACTTCCGTATGTATAAACGACTCTCCCATGATTTTTATTGGAAAGGACTCAAGGCTGATGTTAAGGAGTGTGTGTCAATGTGAAAATTTCCAAAGTAACAAGTATGAAATGACAACACCAGCAAGACTTCTCCAACCCCTTCCGATCCCAGATCAAGTATGGGATCCTTCCGTGTGACCGTGATCTGGTGTTCACTAGCAGCTTTTGGTGCGAATTCTTCACCCTGCATGGACAAAATTGAAGATCAGTACAACGTACCATCCATAAACGGATGTATTAAATCGTTGCCTTGAGACTTATCTACGATGTTTTGCGGGAAATCAATCCAAATAAATAGTGGACCAAATGGCTCCCTTGAGCTGAATGGAGTTATAATACTTCATTCCATTTTGGCACCGACATGACACTGTTTGAGGCCATCTTTGGGCGACCACCACCCACTCTCTCATCGTATGTTCTGGGAAGTACATCAATAGATATGGTTGACCGTGACCTTCGAGGAAGGGATACAATCCTCCGTGACTTCAAGGATAATATTGCAGTAGCATAGAATTGTATGAAATTACAGCATGATAGACATAGATCGGAACGTTCATTCCAAGTCAGAGATATGGTATTCCTAAGATTACAGCCATATCGTCAATTCACACTTCTCCGGAGGACCAACCAAAAGTTGGCCGCTCATTTTTTCAGCCCTTACAAGGTGGAAGAGTGCATTGGGCCCGTCGCTTATCATTTGACGTTATCCCCCATCTTTGAGTTACATCTTGTCTTCCATGTTTCTCTCTTGAAGAAATTTCTGGGGTCTCATGTCACTGTTTACCCAATAATTCCAGCAGTCTCCGACGCTGGCATAACCCAATTCCAACAGAAATTTTAGATCATCGTTGGATTCGTCAAGGAAGGAAGATAGTAGAAGTTTTGGTGCAATGGGATAATCTCCCAATCGATGATGCTTCCTTCTTGGGTCGAACTTCAGCAGCTCTTGCAGCAGTTTCCTAATGCCAACCTTGAGGAAAAGGGTGTTGCTCAAGCGGTGGAGAATGATCGGTTTCATGGATTGTCAAATGGGCCTGGTTATCCGGGTTAATTGAGTGGGATGAGGTAGTCCTACGGAAGGATGATAATAAGTTTCTTAACTGGCTTCCTTTCTTTGAATTTTGAATTTTGAATTTGAAATAATAATCAATGAATTAATTTAGCCTTCATTATAGGAGGTAGATTAGGCTTATCTATGTAGTTGCTATTATTATGACAAGGCGCAACTATTTATGTAATTCCCAGTAGGTAATGAATATCATCTGAATATTTTCCCAACAAACATTTGCGCTTGCGCAAGGAGGGTCGTCCATCCTCGAATTTGGACTAGTATCTCGTACAACCGGTTCAGGTACTATCAGAATATTAAGGCGCACCTCACACTTGGATTGAGTAATGGTTTTCCAGTCCACCAGACGATACTTCCTAGGCATTACTCTCTCATTCCATAAGAATTTTCTTTGAATTCTTTTAGGAGTGGATGGTATGCGAATGTTAAACAAGGATAAAAAATTATTAAGTATGTCAGGACCACACAAGGTACTTCTAAATTCTGATTAGCGTGAGCTTCACCCTTTTGGTTAGGAATCGAGATTTTCAACCTTGGAATCGCTTGGAAAATCTGTCAATGGCCGGGCTCCAAACCGATTTTGCTTTGAACGGAGCACTCAAGGATAGCCCTAGATACGACCAACTGCCAATTCTCCTAGATTTGGAACCTCACCCACTCTGAACATAACACTCTTACTGAAATTAATCTTTAGGCTTGACACTGTTTCAAAACATCGAAAAAGACATGACGAGACCTAATTTCTTATATGAGGCTTCGCAGAATAGAAGAGTGTCGTCCGCAAATTGAGGATGAGAGATATGGAGGTTTCCGTGGCCGATATGGAATCCTTCCCAAATCGAGGGCGAGGCTCTCTGGATCATTCTACTCAATGCCTCTGAGACAATGATAGACAAAAGCGGGGAGAGGAGATCCCCTTGGAGGAGGCCACAACAACTCCTAAAATAGCCGTGAGGGGAACTATTAATGAGCACAAAAACACGAACGAAATCAATAATTTTTCTTCTTGATATGATCATTTCAAGGGGAGGGGGCTCACCTCAATAGATATTGAGGAGGCAAAACCTTCGTATATATCACATTTTTTTGGCTTAACAGGATAACTTCTAACCCTTACAAGCATAGTAACAAAATTTTCCGAATTTGTGAAAAATTCACGAATTATTCGCGAATTTTAGTTGTGCCGAATTATTTTTGAAATTTGCAATAATTCGTTTAGTTCGACAAAGTAAACTGCTTATTTTGTATGTCATCTAATCAAATTGTTAGATATCTTTTATAGTTACTATTTTTTCCCCAAATTGTTCCCGAATATTTCCTTGATTTTTCCGAATTCTTCCAAACTTGACCATTGCCAAATTATTCCCAAATTTCCGACTTTGTCACTATGCTTACAAGCATAATAACAAAGTTATCTGATTTTTCAAAAATTCCCAAATAATACGCTACTTTTTCATCGAACGATTAATTCCCTAACTATTCATGACTATTTGAAAAATTTTCAAATAAATATCTAGTATACAGATATATTTGTTTATAATTTAATAATCAGTAATCTTATTTAATATTTTTTTTCATATCTTCCTGATGTTTTACCAATTTATTGTCTAGTTTTTCGATTTCGTACAAATTTTTTTTAGACGAATAATTCTCGTACTCCAACTTGGTAACTATGGTTGGTATAATGTTATTTTCTCTTTATAATTATTCAATTTATTTTTTTTGTTACTGTTTTTTTCCCGAAGTTTTCCCGACTTTTCCGATTTTTTCCGAACTAGACCCCCACCGAATTATTTCCGAACCTTGACTTTGTTACTATGCTTACAAGTTACAAGGAAACCCATATATCTCAAACTCTAACAAGATAAGATAAATCCCAGCAAAACCCAATCTAAAAGCCCCAATTTATTCATTTCTAAATGGGATCCCATATCCCTTGAAAGAACCTTGTCCTCAAGGCTCAGAATATATGAGATCTCCCACCAAGCATAATTATACTATCTTCGTGTATAAATAATGGCAACAAACACCATTAAAGATAAAGGTAATAACTTTAAGGGGGTCTTCTTCCATGCTTTGATTAATCTATCCATTGAACCCACAATTTTCAGCCCAGGAAAGTGCTCTAACATTAGTGTTGGACTTGCAAATTAATAACATAAAAAGACACAAACTAATTCACTTTATTAATGATATAACCACTTCGAGGGGGCCTAGCCTCCACATATGCCATTTTGAGGGGACAAAACTTCCGTACACGAGGGCTAGTAGTTGAGCAAAGGAACTTAAGGGTTAAAGTATGAGTTCCATAGGGAGGTTTTGCTCCCCTCAAGTGGCATGTGTAGAGGTTAAGCCTCCTCTAAGTGGTCATATCATTAATAAAGTAGACTATTTAATGTATTTTTATCCTATTAATTGTAGGCCGTAACATTTGATACCAAAGTTCGTGAAGGATTCATATGGTATTAGAGCACTTTCCCGGGTGAAGATCATGGGATCAATGGATACATTAATGGAGTACGAGACTGTAATCTAGGTTAAAGTATGGAGGAAAACCCACTCGAAGTGGTTACCCCCTTGAAACGGTCACCTTTGTATTTGATGGTTTTTATTTCCATTATTTTATATAAATATTGCAAAATTATGCTTGGTGGAAGGTATCAAATAATATAAAGTATAAACATTGGGTACAAAGTTCTTTCGAAGGAGGTGGAACATTACAATCCCATTTACAAATGAATAAATTAGGGATTAGATTAAAATTTGTTGGTATTTAGATTGAGGGTTCGTTTGAAAACTCTACCCGAATTAAATAAGCTTTAAAATATAAGCTCTAATGAATAAGCTTTAATAGTTTTTTTAGAGTTTGATCGTTTGATAAAACTCTAAAAAATTCTCTAATGTAATAGTAGCTTGTTTGGTAAAACCTCTTATTATCAATTTTTTAGAGCTTATTACAGGGGTAAGAAATGTCATTTTTTAAAATATGCAAATTAATAACCACCCTCTCCCTTCTCCATAATTGCATGCCGGCATGGGCCACCCTCCCTTCTCCACCATTATGACCACCACCAGCACCACCGTCACACCCCCTCCACCACCCTCTTCTCCACCATTATGAGCCACCACTACCACCCTACTACCCATCATATACCACCAACAACGATTGAACCCCCCTTTTCCTTAACGGTTTGAACCATACCATACCATTAACAATTATGGTGTGATCTTGCTGTTTGTGCATGGACAATGTATAATTTCTTCTTACGTTGTTGTTATAATACTTCTGAAATTTATTTACAAATTACAACCTTTTACTTCTACAGGGTGCAATTCTTATTTGGTTTAAGGTTAGATGGGGGTTGGTGTAACACCCAGCTTCTCTACCAAAACAAAAGATTACAATCTGTGTATCAGTTTTTTCTTAAATGTTGGTACTGAGCACTGCATTTTCACTCTCCAATCATGCTAAGTGAAGTAAGGCTAAGATGAGAAAATTCCTACAGTACAATGACATGAAATTGTTTAAGAGACAAGTGCTTTTCTGGGCTAATCAATTTATAATATGGTGCACTGCATTTTCTCTCTCCAATTCTAGCTCTATCTCTTAGAAACTCCATTAGATCTCTGAAACAAAATCCAAACTTTCAAATGGCTTCAGTTCAGTGCTCGAATTTTAGGAAATTGCATTTTTTTTATCCTTGCTTCCCTTCTCGTTTGTGCTTTCTCAGAGACTCAACGTTAGGAAAAACAGTTTCTAGGAAGAAGAAGAAGAGTGTTCGAGATAGAGAAAGATTACCATCCCAAGAAAACAATCAGCACAGCCACCAAAAACCAAACCAAACTTATCAAACCCACCACCAATTCAACAGCCACTGTCCTCAACAAGACCCAGCTCAAGAAGCTCAATTCCACCTCAAAAAGCTCAAATTCCACCAAACCCACCTCAGTTTACATCAAGAAAACCTCAGATCTACTCAAACCCAACACTCCCAACTCCCAACAAAACAAACCTACCCGCTTTCACCAAACAGTCTCAAACTCTCAAAGAGAAGAAACCCAGTGAGCTTATACCCAAAAGCTGAGTTAAGAACCAGTTTACAGAGAAAACATCTCTATAAACCGTTCTTCGGCAATGGTAACACGAGAGATGAGAGGTTGATCGATACAAGAAGGGAGGAGAGAAATGAGGGCTTTGTTGTTGATTTTGGATTTTATACTAAGGGATAAAATGGGTGTTAGTGTTATAAAAAATGCTTAAGGCCTTAAGAGTAAGACGCCGATCCTCTACTTTTTAGATTTAAAAAATAAGGAGCTCCACTGCTGCTTATTACATTGGAGGTTTTTCTGCTAATCCTAAATTTTATAGATGTGTAATTAGACGGTTAACAAACACTCTACATTCTGAAAAAGCTCTTATTTGTAAATAAGCTCAACTCATGTACAGTTTTCAAACGGCACCTGAGTTTTGTGAGAATTTGTCTAATCTTATGAGAGTTTGAAGTGTTTGAGTTTCTTTGTATGGGTCAGAGTAATTCTATGAATAGAGGTTCCAGGAACTTTAGGCAGAGAAAAGTATCAGAGTCCTGTAAGGAGGTTTTGCTCCTTAAATTGGCATGTATGGTGGTTAGGCCCTCTCGAAGTGATCATACCATAAATAAAGTAGATCAGTTTGTCTTTTTATGTCACTAATTTGTAGGTCCGTAACACAACTATTAGCCATGCACTATCAATTTGATGTTGTCAACCATATGCATTTTTTCACCTGGAATAATGGACAAATGCAGTGGGTTGTTAAATCAGCAAGTTTCTCCTCATAATTCCTTCACTTGTTCTCTGTGTTCCTTTTATTGATTAAATTATAATCTACAGGAGATTAATATGCTTAATTTTGTACACTACCGTTTTGTTCACTGTTGCTTATGCTTCGTTTTACTTGCACTTCTCTGAGGTGTTCTTTTCATGAATATGTTTTGGTGTTTCAATTGCATATTGGATTGTGTATTCTTCTTGATGCTCTTAAACCATGAATCTCTCTTGATTTGTTTTGTTTTCTCCCTTCTGAGCAGGCATACTGCTTATACAGACAAAACAAGTTAGATGAAGCTTTGGAATCCTTGAAAAGCCATGAGAGTGACTCTGCTGCTATGCAATTAGAATCTCAGATTCTCTATCGCTTAGGAAGAATGGATGCTTGTATGGATATCTATCAGAAGCTTCAAAAGTTCAAGATTGAGTCCTTAGAGGTAAACATTGTTGCTGGTTTGATTTCGGCTGGAAGGGCTTCTGAAGTTCAAGGAATGATGGATATCCTCAGAGTTAAAGCAACTAGCAGCTTTGAGCTGGCGTACAACACTGCTTGTTCTTTGATTGAACTAGGAAACTACACAGATGCGGAACAACACTTACTTTCAGCTCGAAGGTAACCAATTTAATTTGCAGAAAGAAATTGATGAAAACTATCGAAAGGGTTTAGGCACTAAATAGAATTTCAAAAAATATGAAGTAGATTTATTTTGAGCGTGTGCGTGTGTTTGGTGTGTCTGCGTGTGTCTAGAGCTGTTAACAGAGCAAAGTTGAAGCGGATAGTGGTATAGACGAATTTGTATCCGATTGCATGTTCGACTATCCAAATTCGATTAAATATTCGACGGATAGTGAAATAAAGTATTCGAATTCGAATTCGGATTATATCCGAATTATTCAAATTCGGATAATATCCGAATTATCCAATTACTATAATAAAAAATTATAAGAACGAAAAATATCAAAATTAAAAATTACAATTTTATCCTCATTTATATTAAAAATAACAATTTAATGTCTTAGAAATATGTAAAAAGTATAGATTAATAAGGTATTTAAGTCTTCCGAACTTGTAATATATTTTGTATATATATAAATATATAGTAATATATTATATAATAAGTTAGATATTTACAAATTCATATCCGATTATAAATGGATGTTTAAAGTACTATTTGAATTTGCTCCACCAGATACCTATTCAGATAACTTTTCAAGCAAACGAATTCAGGTAGGGATAATATCCGTAGCTACGGCTGTCAATGGATTCGATTTGATTAGACGGGATCCGATCTGATTAGACGGGATCTTGAACCTATTATAGATCCATCGGATCAGATACGAATCTAAGGTCTTGAATTTGATTATAATCGGATTGGGCTTGGATCTATAGCAATCTGATCCAATTAAAATCTGATCCAATTATGTTATTTATATAAATAATAATAGTAATATCTATATAGCTTTATAAATATATTATAATACCACTCACAATTTTTTAATTAAATTATTAATTTTTAAAAGATTAATATTAATTGGATCTAATTTGGATCTGATTCGAATCTTGAATAAATAATCGGATTCGAATTGGCTAATTCACAATTCGACGGAACTCGGATCAGTTTCAGGTCTATTGGATTTTAATCGGATTAGATTCGGATCGAGGCAGATCCGGTCCAAATCCGATCTGTTTACAACCCTATTCGCATCCATTGAAACCTGTGTTTGCGTGTGTGTGTGTGTTTGCATGTGTGTGCTTGGATTTCTACTAGTTATGCATTTAATAGATTCTTTACTTCCTCGGTTGCTACTAGTTATGCATTTTTGTAGTATTTGGTTGGAAGTTTATTTGTGTAGTATTTCAAAAGAGAAAATTCTGTTAAAACACAATCAAGTAGGGGATAAATATTAAGTATTGTGATTTATTAGCAATCATATAAGCATACAAACTAGTATTTTAACTCACTCAAAGATCTATAAAGCAGAGACTGTTCTTTTGTTGGTAATGTTGCTATATCCATTTAGTTATATATTTTTGTCGTATGCCTATGCTATGGGTTTGCTCACAACCTGGAAGTCAGAGAATCTATGTGCATTGAAAAAGATATGCTATAATTCAATCAAGAGGAATGATCTCATACGTCGAATTAAACTAAATAACACCGGCATCTCTTAATTAGCATAAGCAGATGCTGATCGATAATAGGGCCAAGTCAATAGTGGGGTCCACTTGCACCAATAATCGCACGATTCCCAAGTTATCTATTTTGAGTCATTTAGGAGACCACTCCTCTTCAACGAAGCATCTTGTAGGTGTTGCAAATTTTGATTTCTTATAAGCAACTCTATTAAGAGCAAGAACTGATCTAAGTGTCTATTAAAACTCATTTAACCTTCTGAAATGCTTTACAATTGAAAAGGTTTACTTTTACGTTTTGTTGTGATTTGACTCTAAATCCCATTTTCTATTTGTAATAAATGTTTAGCCAAATTTGCGTATGATCAAGTGTAGGGAAAGATCTCTCTCTCTCTCTTTATATTTTATATTGACAAAAAAAATTACATGATGAAGTCGACCTTCTCAAGGAAGTAATTGGGAGGAATAAATGCAGATTAACTACAATGGATGTCAAGTTACAAGTTTATAAATTGGCAGTTGGGAGCTGAAATAATCATTTCGGATCCTCTTAAAGACGACATGAGGATAACTAAGGTGATGAGACATGAAAGAGAAGTTTGAAGCACTATTTATAGCTAGAGCATCTAAATATTTTCTTTCTAAGTACACGTACTGTACAGTCTGTACATTATACCAACAATTGTTTTTTACTTTTTTTTGGTGGGCAAGCTTAACTCGAACAAGTTATCCAAATGCTGTCTGAAATCATCCAAATTCTATTTCTTTGACTAATCTCCTAACCTCCAACCTTTTGCTGGAATAGAAGGTTAAAATCTGCTTCACAAAGCCAAGACTGCGATTTTTGGATTCCCTGCATCAAAAGGAAATAAAGTTATGAAGGTAGGCCTGATTAACGAACACAGCTTCTCGCGAACAGCTCAAGCTCGGCTCATTAAAAGCTCGTTTATTTAATAAATGACTCGAGCTTGAGCTTGATTTCAAGTTCGATTGCTTAATGAGCTGAGCTTGAACACGCATTTGCTCGGCTCATTTAATATCATACTATCATATAAGTGTAGAACATAACTATGTAAATCTCTCTATCATTCTTAAGAGGCTTAAATTCAATTGCAATTTAATTCTAATTATTATTATTTTTTAGGTATAATGGTTTCATTGCATGTTATGTTTATAAGAAAGAGAGAGAGTGTGACGCCCCGAACCTGTGCCTAAGGAATCATGTTCTGAGACGCGCGCCCGCTCGTCATTACCACGCAAGCAGAAGATTTTACCCGTGAAAATGCGGAAATTTTTCAACTTTTATCAGATGCTTCATAAGGAACTTACTCTGATCATCGCAATATCCATCATTACAAACCATATACTTGTATTAGTTACGTCAAGTATTTTACAAAAGATGGCACCACTAATACGCTGGTTACAGATTGTACAATCTTCAAAAGCGTCCAGTCGGACTTTCGTTTCACTGGTCAGTAGCCTCGTGATCTGCTGACATGAAAAGTCAGTGAGCTATGAAGCCCAATAAAATCCACAGTCCATCTGGACTATTTTCCACATAATAACACATATCAATAATGAGATAATAATATAGTTCAATTTACATTCTACAATATAATAAAACGATAATTACTGATTTGTGACCCTAGGTCACCAGGGTTATTTCACCCTATCCGAGGTTCCCAACCTCTTAGAGTTTTCCAATTATCGAGTTCATCTATTAAACGGTGTTCGCATTACCAAGTTATTATTTCAAATTATCAATCACGTTTCTTGAGTCCTTGGACTCTATTAACTGGCCATAGCCCATACATGTTTATCTTAGAGTCTTTAAACCCTATTCAATCTTGAGCATTTTAGACTCAACACATTTCCAGGCATTTACTCGATCACAATCATACATTGAGTCGTTTAGACTCACATACCCTGTTCCGGCCTTCACCCGAACACGGCCAAACCTTGGGTATACCAACCCAAACAACCTAAAATCCAAAAATTCTACACAACCCGGGCCTTCACCCGGTTACGACCAAACATTAGGTATCTAACCCAAACAACCTAGAATCAATCGATTCTACACATAACTCGGGCCTTCACCCGCTAAGGACAATCTCCTTAAACTCAGTTGACTTACAACATCTATTGTGTATTCGTCGACATTTCCCTGCTATCAGTCACGAAGGGACCCCGACAACCTTGCTTACTGCCTCTTCTGGCAAGCCGATGGAGGGACCCCGACTCTATATAGACACTGTCATCTCCTGACTATCCACCACGAAGGAACCCCGAAAGACAATTTTCCGTCATCTTCTGACTTAACCAAAGAGGAACCCTGGTCCATACACTGTATTATGTTTAGTCACTATAGACTCGATAGGACTCCTACATCTCCCGATTATTAGTCACGGAGGAACCCTGGCTTTAGATAGACACCGCCTCTCCTGACCTAGTCAAAGAGGAACCACGGATGACCTACACACACAGACCGACATCTTCTGTCTATCAGTCACAGAGGAACCCCGATTCTACATAGACACCGCCTCTCCGTACCTAGACAAAGAGGGACCACGGCCTTACTTAATGCATGTTAGGTTTTCTAACTGCAGAACAACCCCGATTTGGGGCCAATTCCTTCGCCAACTGGATATCATCTGGATCTTTCCTGGCTCCCTTCGGAGTTCCTTATCAGGTTGGTTTTCGAATACTTTGGAGGGTTCAACTTCGATGATTTGGGCAATGCTTCCAGGTGCCATAGGGTGGTCTCTTTGGAAAGAGCGTAATAGGCGGGTTTTCGATGGTATTGGCTCTACTAAGGGTAGAGTATATCAGAAAGCTAGACAGTTGATCTTAGCTTAGTGTGCCATAAAAAAAGATTTCAACGTTGAGGGGTGGCTACATAGGCTACAATAGTGTCATTATTTTCTCAGTTAGGGTTTTGCTTTAGCATGGTATATGTTTTTTCTTATTTCCTTGCTTCTAGGGCTCTAGTTCATATTCTGTGTGAACCTTTTATTTGCTTTTGTTAGTTGTACTATTTTCTTGCTTCTATTTATATCATGTCTTGGTTACCTATCAAAAAAAAAAACAACCCCGATTATCCCAATCCTCGCTTGAATAATTGAAACAGTTGGGCCTCACGCCCGTGGACCAAGTCTGTGGGTATAATGTTCCGGTAAGGAACACAACCGGGCAGATGAATCTGTCTATCGCCTCTAATAAATTCAAAATCACCTTTTCGACACCCAAGGGTGGCGCCATAACACACGGGATCCAATCCGGGCTTCCGGAGGGTCCAAGCAACTCGGGAACCAATTTCCCAAAACCTGCTCACTGGCGATCGATCGCCAGTGCTAGGCGATAGTTCGCCTAGTCCTAGCTGAGCCAAAATTCATAGCTTTTCAGCCTGGAACCGAGGGCTACACCCCTTTACTTAATTTCCACGCTTTCCCATCCCTTCCATACATCACATAATGGGTCTCCGACCCTTTTTCATCCACGCCATAAAATAAACAAACCATTTCATGAAGAAAAAGTTTAAATAAAGAGAAAATAGAAGAGAGGGAAAGGGAAAGGGGTTTTTATCTACTACGCGTTTTTGAGGCTCTGGAGAGTGAAATAGACATCGCCAACGTGTCCGGAACGTCGAAATACCCTAGGGTAGACCTCCTCTCTCTACCCCCCCACTTTCTCTTTCCTCTCTCCTCGCTTTCTCTCTCTAGGAATATTCGGACCAGTGTAGTCAAGGCGTTGCCTAGGCGACTTTGGGCCTGCGTCGCCTAGGTGCCCCTCTAGGCGGGTGATCCTATAAAATTTTTTTTTTTTTTTTGCTTAAAAAAAATCCAAAATTTCCCAATAAATAAATAAAAATATAAAAACATGTAATGAAGTAGTAATAAAATTCTAAATCGTTTTTTTCACTAAAAATATCAATTTTTTTCACTAAAATTTTTTTTTCACTTCGTGCGTCGCAGGGGGGCGCTACCCCCCCTGCCACCCCCCGGGCAATTGTAGGGGGCTCTGCCTAATATTATACATGGACGACACAAATTTGGGTATTTTGCCCAGATTTTGAAGTGTTTAATACTCCACTATGTTAACATGTCTTTGGTTATGTGATGAATGCTTGTAATAGACTTTTTATTTTATGTTTTTGTGGAATGTGAGTGTGGAGTTTTGATCTTTTTGATGTTATATATATACGTGATATATATATAATTATATATATATTTATATTAAATTTATCGCCTAGGCCACGCCTAGGCGACGCCTAGGTAACGCCTCGCCTAGCCGGGGCTAATCGCCTAGGCAACGCCTCGCCTAGCCGGGGCTAATCGCCTAGGCATCGCCTAGACGCCTTGACTACACTGATTCGGACAGCATAAGGGTGCTGAAATGAGGAGCACAAATGAGGGGGGGGGGGGGGCTGCTCCTCCTTATATAGGCAAAGGCTTGCCTAAGTGGCGAGTGATGTGGCAAAGTCATGTGATGGCCCATGCATGTCACATGGGCCACTTAGGTGGCGGTTAACCGGTTTTCCTATTTTTTCACGCATATGGCCGAATAAGGGGCAGTCCGACACTCAATGTGCGGATTTTGGGGAAAAATGTTGAGTTTTGGCAGTAAAAACCAAGTCCAGAAGAAAATTGCAAAACCCACAAATTTCTCGGTTTTAGACACAACACGCCGCGGTTTCGTGGTGTGAGTAATGTTGAGTTTTGGCAGTAAAAACCAAGTCCAGAAGAAAATTGCAAAACCCACAAATTTCTCGGTTTTAGACACTAAACACGCCGCGGTTTCGTGGTGAGTAAAAATAAAGCCGAGATGATAGACAATCGTCCAGAAGGCCGACTGACACGCGGTGTGTGAGTTTCGAAGATTTCTATGGAGTCATTTTGAAAATACTGAGGACCGACGAAATTCCCGATCCTGCGGATTTCCTAGGTTTTGGATACAAAACACGTCGTGGTTTCGCGGTTTGAGTTGCAATAAAGCCGAGAAGACAGACAGTCGTCTAGATGGCTGACTGACACGAGGTGTGCGATTTTCAAGGAAAAATGTTGAAATTTTATCGGTAGAAACCTAGTCCCGCACACAAACCCAACTCCCACAAACTTAATCAATTTTAGTACCATTCATCCCAGTTAAGGACTAATAAACCCAAAATTTTATTATATTAAAATTCCGGGTCGTTACAAAGAGAGAGCCCATAGAAGAAAATGATAATTTATAAAAGGAGTTTCAACAAATTAAGCAAATGAACTACAACAGTAGAATAACTACTCTTCTTTGAAATTATCATGCATAGATTTGTGAATCTAAGTTGCTTGGTGGTCTAAATGTTAAATCTCTATCAAGGTTTTGTTAGGTAAGTTGTTATGGACGTTTAGTGAGGAGTCGCAGAATTTATGGAGGAAGGTGATAGTGGCCAGTCATGGGGGCTACCAATCGGTGGGATCCCAAGATGGTAGAGGGGGCTCATGGTGTTGGGTTGTGGAAAGCGAAATTGGAAGTTAGGGACATCTTTCTAAAATATATTCGCTTCAAGGTGGGGAAAGGGGAGGAGGTGAGTTTTTTTAGAAGATGTGGTTGTGGCCAGTCGTCTTTAAAACATGAATTTGGTAATTTGTGTTCTTTAGCGATAGATAGACAAGGATTGGTTGCGTCATCTCTTGTTTGGTTTCAAGGTGCTTCTATATGGACGCCTAAATTGATGCGTAATCTCAATGATTGAGAATAGAGGATCTGATTAGGCTCTTAAAGATGTTGAACTTGGTCAGTCCTAGTCTGTTAGCCAATGACAGTCGGTGTCTAGGGACCTGAAAGGTTGTTTTTAGATGAAATCCTTCTACCAATCTCTTCGCTCTTTTTCTAACCCCACTTTTTCTTATCGGGCTGTGTGGAACCCTGGGGTACCTTAAAAGATATCTTTTTTATTTGACAGCTTGTTGGATAAGAGACTAACCTATGACCATCTCCAAAACCAGGGATGGAGTTTAGCTAATCGCTGTGTAATATGCGATCTGAGGAGTGTGGTTCATATACTCTTGCGTTACTCTTTCACCGCAAGTATTTGGAGATATTTCTTTTCCCAGTTAGGAGTGGTCTGGGTCATCCTGGGAACTTCTCGAGATTCTTAATCTAGATGGTCATCACTTTCATTGGCCTCTCCACCAGCAGAACCTTGGGCCTTGTTACTAGGTGCCATTGCATGGTCAATTTGGAAGGAAAGAATTAGACACATCTTTGAAGGATCCGAACTTTCCTTGCCTATCCTGGGTTCAAGGATTTGTCAGCTTATCCTGTTTTGGTGCTCTATAATGATTAAAAAGAGATATCGAGGGATTGGAGTCGAGCTCAAGTTTGGCTCTTTTTCATGAGTTGAGTTAAGCAAGAATCCTCAAGCTCCAATTGAATTCAAGCCTAGATTGAGCATGCTTATAGTTTTGCGAGCTGAGCCTGAACACCTTATTACTCGGCTCGGCTCGGCTCGGTATCACCCCTATCTGAAGTTAATAATTTGAATGGCACACTTGCACTGAACTTGTAAAGTGGATCACAAAATATTTTTGTTCTTGATTTCTGTCTTCTTTTATTCCTTCTTTTTAACTTCATACGTAGTGGCCTAGTTGATAGTTTTTACAACTTGGTTCTTCTCTTCTGATATTCATCTTGTTTTAATATTGAAAGGAATAAGTCTGAAACCTTCCTAGAAAAATTGAAGAAAAAGAAACTCATTGGATGTGAACATACTTGTCGTTTGTCAGAATTGGGCAGGAAACGTTAATGGAAGACAACTGGGCTGATGATGAGATAGAGATTGAACTTGCTCCTATAGCTGTCCAGTTGGCATATGTTCGACAGGTGAAATTGTGATATTTTTTTTCTATATGTTCCTTATTCGGGAAATAGTATTCAACAGTCAGTAATGTGAACTGGCTCATTTCTTCAGTTACGCGGATACCCCCAAGAAGCTATTGAAGCTTACATGGACATTATTAATCGAAATCTAGCCGATGATTCATCACTTGCAGTGGCAATAAACAACATTATTACCTTGAAGGGTCCAAAGGAAGTCTCTGATGGTCTGAGGAAACTTGATCGCCTAATAGAGAAAGGTAATGGGGTGCAGAGCTTCCAGCTTTCTCGTGGGCTTGACTTGAAGCTTTCACCAAAACAAATGGAAGCAATATACTGTAATCGGGGGCTTCTACTTCTCCATGCTAATAGGATGGATCAGGTCTTCCACTTGTGATTTTAGATCTCTCTGTTTTGTTTCATGTGTTGGTAACTCATGAAAAGATACCCCTAGTGGGTTCTCCAGTTTCTTCTTTGATTACAATAGCCGACTTTCACATCTCTTCCTCATGGGACTGTTACAGGCTCGAGAATTGGTAGCTGCTCTTCCAGGCATGTTCCCAGATAGTGTGATGCCAATACTGCTTCAGGCTGCTGTCTTAGTGAGAGAGAACAAGGTGGGGAGAGCTGAAGAAGTCCTTGACCAGGTAGCCACCAAGTTCCCTGAGAAATCTAAGGTCACCCTCCTTGCTCGGGCACAGATTGCTGCTGCTGCCAGCCACCATCAGATTGCGGTTGAATCCCTGGCCAGGATACCTGATATCCAACACATGCCAGCCACTGTTGCCACCCTTATCTCTCTTAAAGAACGTGCTGGAGACATCGAAGGTGCAGCTGCTGTGCTTGATTCCGCAATTGGTTGGTGGTCAAATGCCATGACTGAAGACAACAAACTCAACATTATTATGCATGAGGCCGCATCCTTCAAGCTGAAGCATGGACGGGAGGAAGAGGCTGCACGCTTATACGAGGAACTGGTTAAGAGCCATGGAAGTGTTGAGTCTTTAGTTGGGCTGGTAACCACAGCTGCCCGTGTGGATGTCGACAAGGCAGAGGCTTATGAGAAGCAGCTGAAGCCACTGCCGGGTTTGAAAGGAGTTGATGTGGAGAGCTTGGAGAAGACGTCTGGTGCGAAGCATGTTGAGGGTGGTTACCTGGGGAATTTAAAAGTCCACGAGGAAAGTAAGGGCAAAACGAAAGCAAAGAAAAAGAGGAAGAGAAAGCCGAGGTACCCGAAAGGGTTTGACCCTGCAAATCCGGGCCCACCTCCGGATCCAGAGCGGTGGCTACCCAAGAGGGAGAGGTCTAGTTACAGGCCCAAGAGGAAGGATAAGAGAGCAGCGCAGGTCAGAGGTTCTCAGGGTGCAGTTGTTAAAGATAAACATGAAGCCAATGCTGCCAGTGCTAATGCCAATGTTTCGAATTCAAAATCAAACCAAGCAACAGCTACTTCTTCTAAAGGGTCCTCTCAGAATGCAAGCTCTGAGCAGCCCAAGCCTTCCTCCAAGACATCGCGAAAGAAGTCGAGAAAATAGCTAGCCAGGAAACCAAAATTTAGGTTGGAAATTTTTTGAATTTTGTCTCAAATTTGAACCTCTAGAGTTGACCTTTTGAGGATTATTTTCAGCTGTTGATTTGGGATTTTCAGTTCCTTCTTTCCTTCTTGTTTTAACTCTATTTATCATACATTGGGTGGATTGGGGTGGAAGCGGCCATGGTGTCAGTGTCTTTACTAGCATCTTTATATTTATTGGCAGATCCAGTGCCCATCGATCAATTTCTGCTCTATGTTTGTGTGCCTGACCAGTGACCTCTGACTGCATTGATGTAGTTTCTCTCTTTTGATGGACTAAATATCTGAGTTACACCATATTTACTTGGTAACGAGCACAACCATCTTCATGATAAAATTTGGGTGGTGTTACGTGCACCCCACTATTTTATAACTACACCCCAAGCTCATTAATAGAGTTAAAATAAACAATACAAAAAATGAAATGACAAAAAACCCACCCTTCATCTTCTTCTTCGTGATCTCAGGCAAAGCCTCTAACTGTTTCATGTGGTCAGATAGTTCCCCATTCCGCCTAAATTGTTATAGAAACCAAATCTAGATTTTTCAGTTATGTTCAGATTTCATAACAAGAATAATCCAATTACAAAATAAAAGAAAGAACTGTAGCATAATGACCTTGGAAAGTTGGATGTAAGAACGATCTAGGGGGCTATATTATCCCCCTTGTTGAGCGATCTGTTGGATTTCTGAGGTAAAATACGGCCCTTGATATCTCTTCTCCGCTCTCGATACAACCATTGAAAAACTCAATCGGCCTCCCACACACCCTTCTGGCCTTGAAACACAAGCTCTCATATTCCCTCTTCTCCCTTCCTCTCTCTTCTTCAAAATTAAACAGGGAAAATTGATTTTTTTCTAAACAATCCCTTCAAATTCCCACTCTGCAGTCAGAAACCACATTCACCGAGCACAAATTGTGCGATCAAAAAGAGGGGTTGCCATGTATGGCCGGAGAGGGTCGTTGATGAGAGAGAGGTTGTTGGGTTTGTGCAGGAGTGGAGGAGTGGGGTTTGCCGATACAAAGGATGATGAAAGGGTTGGGCATTTTTGTCATTTAATTGCCTTTTGTGTTTATTTGAAAATTTTTGAATATTTAATTTTTAGTTGGGGTGTATTCATCAATTAGTGGGGTGCGCGTAACACCACCCTAAAATTTTCATGTGTATGCACTTATTTTATCTTGTCGGGGTCCGCCTAACCCCAGTTTCCCGGTTCAAAAAGAATGTATTGCCCTATAACCTCAGGCAATTTTACCAGCCTGATCTTCTGTTGTATGCTTATCAATTTAAGTGGAATTATGGGGATGTATTGCACCCCCACTAGGGCAGAGCAGGCCCACACGAAGACACCGCAGGCCAAGACATCCTCCTTTGAGTATCCCACATCTTCACTTCCTCCAATTTCCAATTTTTAGGCATAGTTACACCTACTTGCGCCTAGGCTCTCTAACCCATGATCAGGTACTTACACAGCTAAACGTTGCCGTGGCCTAACCGTATTTGCAATACCAAAATAAAAAGAACAAAAAATTATTGGGCATTGTTAGCTATGTGGCACTTTGGCATCATTCCTGCATATATGTTTTTCCACTATGGGAATAGAAAGCCAGAAACACGTTTGGTAGGATTTGGAACGTGAAGGATCCTAAGAATCATTCTGTTTCAGGCATAACTTTTTCAGTAAAAAATAAAATAAAATTTGAAATTCAATAATCGGAAACAACTTTTTCAACCCCACATTCCTCTCTTCTTCCTTACCCTTACCAATACCTTCCCCGATGATTATCAGCAAGTGGATAGGTTTGATATAAAACTATATTGAACACAACTCAATTGATGGGTTGTTATGGGACCAGTCCTTCATTCAACACACATAGTAATCTCTGATTTTCATCATACGAGTGTTAAGACTTTCTTCTCTCTCTTCCTTCTCTAATTTCTAATTAAGCATTTAAATAATGTAGTAATCAATTTTCTCTATTTATTTGGTTATATTCATGGTTTGTTTGATTCATATCAAAGTTACCAGATTCGATGCCTATTATGCCGAACTTAGAACTAGTTTGAAGCGATCATGGTATGGTTCATGAAAATCAATGAACCCCATAATCTTACTCAATAGCTCTGATTTGACAATTTTTTTTGAGTTTGGCGATTTTTTCTTTCGGGTTTATGAACTGCTCATAAAAAAAATAATATTTTTTTAATGATTTTAGGGTGGTGATAGGCGCACCCCACTATTTGATGATTGCATGTTATTTAAAAAAAATATTTTTACCTTCAATTTTAAACATATTTAATAGCCACATCCAACCCTTATCCTACGAGTCTATATTTCATATGTTTAAGCCACTTTGATACTAAACTGGCTTGCGAATAACAACCCCCATTCCTCGCATACACTACAAGAAATTTATATAGATCATGATCATGACCTTTTTTTTTTTCAAGAATGTGTTGTACACATTATGCAATAGAAGCTATGTCAGCTCTTCTATGTGATCATTACGGATCTTAATTGTGTAGACAATAGTTTATCTCTTACAGTTGGGCTCACAAAGTGTGTCTTGTAAGTTGCAAATCTATTTTATTTGTAGCTAGGAGTTTTGCAACACTCTTGGGTATATAGCACATCATTTGTGTTATTGATATTTAGTTTTTTTTAATAGAAAATCACCGATACCCAGTTACTTGCACATAAGAAAACCTTATCCCATTCAATTTTTGCGGGAGTCTGCATTTTCCACCTTTTTGGAAGTGTTTTAATTTGCTACTTCATCTTTGGAAGAACACACACACCCTGGGAATAGTCCAGTGGTAGGTGTATCCCTTCCTTAGGAAGGAGGTTCCGGATTCCATTCCCGAGAGGGTGAGAGTGGGTTGCACTCTCCAACCGCCTTTAACTTAGAACAGATACTGACTTTGCTAACCGGGGTTGCGGCCTAACCGTGTGTCTCATACCAAAAAAAAAATAAAAATAATAAGTAAATAAATAAAAAAATTTCTTTGGAAGAACACACTATTTGAAGTTAAAATATGTAATCATTCATGTTACTTTGGTGTGTAGTTATAAAATAGAGACAAGTTTTTTTTTGGTTTGTACTAGTGTGGGCGGTGCATCATTGATGGCGAATATGAGGAAACATTTTGTCTAGACTTGCTTTCACTACAAGAAAACTACCGTGCTGCGACGAAATAGTAGTGACTGAAACGTTTACGTCACTAATTGTAAATCCAGAAATAGGTGTTGGCAAATTCCGTGATCATTAGATAGGACATGTGTGTTGTGTCTTGTTCAACTTGTCGGAAGAGTTAAAGTTTCGAGAAAACTGAAGATATTGAAGAAAAAACTTGTACTCCGGATCTAGACAGGTAATGGACTTAGAGACCCCTACTTAGGTTGGATTTGACTTAGATAACTCTAAACATACCTAGGAGGATAGTTTTAAGCCTAACAAAGTCTTTTGGTCTTATTTGAATCAAACAAAAATAAAAGAAAATTGTTTTGGCTAAAATTTTGTCTCAACCAATCGCTCGGTGTTGAGACCGATCGATCGGTGGCCTACCGAGCGATCGGTGGCTATCGACTGGTTAAAAAATTTGTATGGGGTATTTTTCCAGAGAGACAATTTTTAACCGATCTCTCGGTGGAAATAGCGATCAATCGGTTTTGGACCGAGCGATCAGTTATAAGCACCGATTGATCGGTCCTCGTAAACATAATTTTTATTTTTCGGGATTCTTTTCTAAACCTTACATAAACAACTTTTTGGAGACCTAATTCGTATCTTTGTTTATTTTTGAAAGAGTAGAGGTCTGAGAAACTCTTCTAGGGCTTTTTCCATTGTTCCTCATAGATCTTTAGTGATCCCTCATTTTTCAATCATCCTAGAGAATGCAAGTATAGATCTATACTTTTGATTTTGCATTGTGTGATCTCAGATCTGTATGAGATCCCTCTAGGGTTTGAAGCTTTCTAAATTGATTCACAAACCTACACTTTGTGTGTGTGTCCGGTGTATGATCCGGAGCCTTCGTGGAAGGAGATCGATCATGTGTGATCGTGGTATTGAAGTAGCTTGAGAAGATTTGGTCGGTCAGGAACCGAAGCTGCTACGGCGGAGATCAAACCTGCTGGTTCGTGGAAATCAAGAGTAAGATTCTGTACCTAGGAACATCAAGTCCGGTTTGGGTAAGGTCTTGTCTTGTACTTGAATTCTTCTTATAGTGAAGTTTGTTGCTAGACGAGGTCCCGTGGTTTTTTCCCGTAAGGGTTTTCCACGTAAAAATCTGCTGTGTTTGATTTCTGTGGATTGTTTGTATGAATTGTTTATTGATTTCTAAACTAATTATTTGAAAAATTAAAAATTAGTTAGAAGTTCTTAGATAGACATATTCACCCCCCCTCTAGGTCATAGAGATCATTGATCAGGGTAATTTCACTAATACATTACTTATAATGACGGAAAAGTATGCTGTCACTAATATTCTATCTCTAATAGAGAATTTGATATTTATAATTTTTTCTGATTAAATCAAGTATTAGTGACGGAAATATTTCCGTCACTAATAGGGATACATAATAGTGACGGAATATTCCAATCTCTACTGATATTAGTGACGGAAGTGATTTATAGTGACAGAAGTTTTCCGTCTCTATTAAGATCGAGATTATTAGTGACGGAAAATATTCTGTCATTATTGCTATTATTAACGGAAGTGATTATAGTGACGGAAGTGTTCCGTCTCTATTAAGATTGAGTATATTAGTGATGGAAAATAGTCCGTCACTATTGGTTAGATATTATTAGTGATGGAAATATGTCTGTCGCTAATAATTTTAATATTAAAAGGGGCAAGTCAGAACCCGCATAAACCCATCTGCCCCCAAAAAAATGATGGTTCCCTCCCTCCTCGCCTCCGACCCCCTTCCGGACACCATGGTAAGCGTTCTGTGAAATCTCTCCCCTCTCTTCCACTCTCTCTCTTCTAATCTCTCTCGTGCTCTCTATCTCTCTCATTCACTCTCTCTGTCTCTCCCTCTCACTCTCTCTGTCTCTCCCTCTCGCTCTCTATCTCTCTCTCACTCTCTCTCTATCTCTCCCTCTCTCTGTTCATTTCACTCTCTCTGTCTCTGTCTGTCTCTCTCTAGATTGAAACCTAATTTTTTTATCTTGATTATTGTGATTTCAGGTATTTGGAGCAATTTCGATCTTGATTGCGAGTCCAGGTAAAAATTATTTAGTGATTTTTCATCACTCTAGGCTTTCTTGCTTGGAGTAAAAACTATCTGTCTTAATTTTTGGTGGAATGGTTTCTGCAGTGATGGATGCTTTCTTGTTTATAGTAATCATGATTAACCACAATAATTTGTTTAATAATTTCATTCGAAAAAATTACTCTTGCAAAATTTGCTCGTCGTCATCGTTGTCTCTCTTGCAATAGTTAATTGATTAATCTAGTAATTTGTTTCTAGTAATTACGATTAACTCTTGCAATAGTTAATTGATAATTTTAATAATTTTAGTAATTAGTAATCATGATTTCTGGTTCCATTACTTGCATACTAAAATGAGGTAGAACTTTGAATGTTTTCAATTCCACTAAGCTTACTGTAATGATGCCAAATAAATTTTATGTTGGTTTTGATCCTTTGAGTATGCATTATGTAGCATATGCTAGTGCATGAATTCACGACATAACATTGACTATAAGTGTATCTGTAATATGACTTGCAAAAGCTCTCATCAAACGCCAGAGAATGTTCCGAAGGAAAAAAAAAAAAACGCCAGAGAATCTTAAATGCAATCAAAGAGTACATAACGGTTATTTACTTATTTTAGACATTTTTAATATTATAATGAATCTATTTTAGATTTCTGTAGCACACCTGTAAATCTAGAGCTTGGAGCCACCATAAAAATGGTTTTTCCCAGAGACATTTGCTGAAACAATAGCTCTTCATCCCCTTCATTCCTTAGGATATTCCACAACCTCTTGATGAATCCTACGTCATTTCCAGAACTACTACTCCCCTAAGAAACATTCGAAGACCCAGTGAATCCAATAGTAGGTGTTTGGATCTCCCTTAGTTAAACCATAACAAATGGCCAAAAGTAAGTCCAATCAGAGAGGAATTGCCTAAAACTCTGAAACCCTAACTTTCCTCCTCTAAGAAACCACAATCTTGTCTCTACTGATCTCAAAAAAAAAAACCCACAAATTTACAGGGTCGTCCATGGCCTGGTTTGTATCTATCCCTACTCCTGTCTCTATCATTGTATTAGAACTTAGGAGGAGAAGATTAATATTACCTATTTAAACATAAATTATAATAACTTTGAAGAGTGAAATTATTAGAATATAAAGGGTTGGTCAGCGAATTTGGTGGGATTAATTTAAGAGAGTCAATTATGCACATTTCAATTGATCGAGCACCATTGAAGACCATGTAATCCATACGCCATTTGGGCCACGGCCCATGAAAGAGACGGCCCATTGACTCTACAATTTGTAACCGGAATGGGCTGACCTTCAAACATAGGTGGTGAGGCCAAGGGACTGGATGACCCATGATTAAACTCGTGACCATATGGTTGCAATAGAGAACATCAACCAACTGTACTATAACACTTCCATGGCTTACTCCAAAGGTAGGAGTATCCCCTTTGGGGCAAAGGACTCAGTTTCGGGTCTCGGTATTGGCAGTCGAGAAGCCTACCATGTGTGCTAACCTAACCTACCTCCTAATTAACCTACTAACCTAGATAGGATGACCAAACCCTTAAAAGAATGTGCTATATATGGGCTAATAATCTTAATTACTCTTCCAAAATATTATTTAGGGAATTTCCAAAATAAAAGCATTCATAATACACTTTCAAGGACTCTATTTCTCTTTTAATCCCATTTGCCTTACTACTTATTTTCAATCGCAGAGTTTGCATATAAGCTGCCATTATTCACCTCTATAGTCTATACTCTATACCTCTCTTTCCTTTGTCATACTATGTCTCTCCTGATATACTAAATTGGGTGTTCTGTAATGTGGATTAGCAACATATCATGCCTCTCCTTTAGATATCTTAAGAGAATCAATTGAATTAGGACCAAGCGAATTTATTCAAATATGGGACAGGCATGCCCTGAAACAGATCAACCAAGCATCACACATTTGGAAGACTCTGGAGTTGATGTCGATCACATTACCGATCTCAGGACAAATATTCCTTGGACAACTGTTGATATACCTTTAATCATCAGCCAACTCGAGACATTTGAGTCCGATGATTCTACCGAATATCCTAAGAATATTCCTTAGGATATTTCTTAGAATATCCTAAGAATATTCCTTGGAATATCCTATTTCAAAACCTATATATACTCTTCACCATCTTCTTCATTTTTGATTCCCTCTCATTTCCTTCTCTTGTTCTACTCTTTGGAAAAACCCCTCTTTCAAAAACCTCTTTAGCGCTTGGCAATCTTGGGAAGTTGATTTTCATTCTTGGGAGTACTTATTTCAGAGGCCCTCTTGGGTTTCCCGGAAGGTAAAATTTCACCAAACTCTGTCTTTTTTTCAATATTTTATTAGTTTTTTAATTACTTTATTATTTTTAACTGCTTAAACTGCTTGTTGAACCTCTGCCCAAATCCTGGTTCAAAATTAGTCTTGCCTAGTCAAACCTCTGTCCAAATCACGGTCCAAAACTAGCCTTACCTAGTCAAACCTCTGCCCAAATCCCTATTCAAAACTAATAATCCATAGTCGAACCTTTGTATGAACTCCGGTTCAAACCCTAGTTTAAACCCTAGCTTAACCCTAGTTTAAACCCAAGCTTAACCCTAGCCAAATCCTAATCAAACACCTGTTTGAAGCCTTGTTCAATCGATAATCTGACCCAAATCCTAACCGCTTCCCTGTACAAATCTCGGCTCCCTGGCAAGAGCTTAAACTGCTCCATCGCTCCTCAGCATAAGCTTAAAAGGACCTTACGCTCCTCAAATATGAGTGTAAACAATTGAACCTATCAATTTCCCACTATACAATCAAATCGAATCAAACTATCAATCAATCAAATCAAACCATCAATCACCTCCTGGAACTACGTGTGGCTTGATTTCACTGACAGTGGATATGTAGACAACCCTGATCAGGTTCAGCTTCCCTATGTTAGAATCCCTATTCTGTTTCTATTATGTCCATCTCATTACTATTAATATTATATCTGCTTAGCATATAATTTCAAGCTTCTTTTATGGTTTCCTCACTTTGATTTAGACTTAGGGAGTAGGTAACCATCTCCGGATGAGAGTTTAGGGGTGCCTAACACCTTCCCCTAACTCAACTGAATCCCTTACCCTGACTTCTAACTTACAGACCATGCCTTATCCAAACATTTTAGGGACCTATTTCCCTCAGAATTAGATAGGTGATGACTCTCTTTTCAATTGCAATTTATCGTTATTCCTCATCGGATTCAATCCTGATTGGGAATAGGGGGTTAAAATCCAGGTACTCACAGCTGCCGACTCTGCTAGGGAAGTTCAAGCCAAAACCTAAGTCAGAAGTAAATACAGGAAACCACATCAGAAGCTTTCAATTTTATCTATATGCTAACTCATTTATATGTTATTATTTGAACATTAGACATTTGTTTGCAAACTTAGCAACATGCCTAGGATTCCATTTTTTTTTATTCATATCTGATTTTGATTAATGTCCTCCATTTTCATTTAATGATAGAATAAAAACCTTTCACCTATCTAGTTGGATCCGATAAGCTTACAATTGAGGGGTGTTTATCCCTAACGATGGAGTCCAAAGATCTGTGGAAAACACTGGTTGTAGATTGAGGGATGTTTATCCCCGGTAAAGCGACTTGTTTTTTCCGCTTACACTAATCATCCATTTTCAGGTATGTTCTATATCAGGAAGTCACATATACGGTCAAGTGCTCCTCAAACTTTTAGACAAAAACATTGCATACACCAGCATAAGCATATAGATGATAGGTTTTTATTTGGGCATAAATTTTAGACCACCCGTCAGGAGGGACTACCTTATCCCTATTATGTTATTGGTTTAAGCTGCTCATACATCATTGTTCAAATATAAGGACAATCGTATCCCTATACTTAACTATTTTCGGAGCTTGTGTGAGCCTTGATTACTAGATAGGTCTAACCCTATTCCTTTCTAAGTCAGCAAGATGTTGTGAGGGTTGAAACCCTAGACTTTAAATGAATCATATGAAGAAGTCGTTGATTCATATTTGTTTTTGACCCATTGGGCTCTGGGTCCCAACAACCCAGATTAGTGAAATGGACCCCTGTCCACTCACCTCATTGTGTGACACACGTTAAGCTGACTTACCCTTGTCTGAGTATACAAACTCAGTTCATTCACTTCAATTTATTAAAGATTCATTATTTTCATATAATTCAATTCAAATTCATTCATTTCATTTGCGTGTATTAACACCATTCAACATGCTAACAATTCAAATTATGTGCATTAGTTTTAGGAGTTTCCGCATCCATCATTCTTTGTGTACATTCATATTCATGACCAGACAATGCCCAACATCCCATGTTAAAAGACCCTCCATTAGATCATGTGTGTTCATCATGACTAGTTTCATCTTGATCTCATTTGTATCCTTCATCTATCATCTTATCCATCATGTGACCCTCCTATACATACATTTTATTACCGTCTCAGTTCATAGTATAGTACCATAGCATACCCTGAGAGAGTACTCAAAAGAGAAGAGTTGATTGAGCATCTTCAGAGCCTACCAAAGGAAGAAGGTCAAGAGCCATCATGCTAAAACAAGATCGATCGAGACTAAGCCAAGTTTAGTCAGTCTAGCCTAGGTTTTCAAAACTGTCATTTTTTAACTGTCAAGAAAAAAAATATATATTTCAAAACTTTTTTTAGTCAAGTCATTGTACAATCCTTTTTTACAAACCAAATACATTTTCAAACATCAGCTTTCTCAGACGTTTTTTACAAAATTGCTAAAACAAGCCCATGATGATGTTGATCTAGCATTTCCCAAAAGCTCTAGTAACCTGAGGCCACCTAAAAACAAAATTTTTTTCTCTTCTCATGCTAACTAAGCTTGTTGGTTTAAATGGGTTCACCCGATCCATGATTAAACCACTTCATTCCAAACATTACCCAGGGGCTGCATATGTCAATAAGCAGGAAGAGGAAGTTCCAAAAGAACTCTCAACCCCACAGAGCCAAAACAAGAAAGAAATAAAACTCAGTAATGACCATATGACTGCAAAAGTGGGGGACCTTGCTACGCAAGGGGCAAAGGGAAAATAAAAAATTTCTTCAAGAAGACCTCACACTTATCGAACCGCTATCAAAATTCCAAGGTATAAATCAAGGAATGCAAAACATTCATCATATTTACCAGGCAGCAAGACCCTCACAAGTGCATGGACTAGAGGTACTACATTCCTTTAAGAGATATTTTATCACAAGAGATGCTCATCATAACAAGGATAAGCAAAGATAAGGCAAGCACTCAACGAAGAGATTGACCAAGAACCCTATGTTCATGGAAGCATCACACCGGGGGCAAGATCAATCCATTGTTGAAGATCTATATGGTTGGGAATAGATTTCCCAAGAGTATTCATCAATGCAGCTGTATGGAGGACGAAGACCTCCGAGAGCCATTCAATACTGATCAAGTGAAAAGATGCTATGCTTAAGATTTTGTCAGGAAACTATTTGTACTCTCAATCACTGTAGGAAATGAAATGAGGCCATGTTTGGCACATCAATATTTCTCCCTACTCGTATCCAATCAAGTTTACATAAACAAAATCCGCTAGTTCGCCTTCAAGCCCAACAACCTTTCTTTCTTAAAACGCATCTACCGGGACACCCCTATCAAAAGTTTCATTGTAAGTCTAAGAGCTTGAACCACGACATGACCTGATCTTGAAAAGGGTACGTAGGTAGCTTGAAAATTAGGTGCGGTCAAATCCATCAAATTTGAGCACAGTAGCCTCTTCAAAAATCAAAGAACAAAAGAAAAATCAAAAAATAAAAGAAAAGAAGATCAAAGAAAAAAAAAAGAGAGCAAAGCTCTAAAGAAACAAAGCAAAAGCTCAAAAGAGGTGCTCAAACAAAGCTCAAAAGAAGAAAGGGTGTTCCCAAAACCTCGTTCCCTAAGCCTATGTTTCGTCCTATCTTAAGTCTTCCCAGATCCCTCAAAGACTAAGAGTACAGGCAGATTAACATGCAAGCATTCGAAAGCAACATATCAAATCCATCAAGGCAATGAAGGGAGAAGACAACTCAGCTTAACTCAAAAGTTGCAGGCCTAGTGAAAACCAGAAATGACAATGAGGTGCAAAAATAATGCGAGCCCATCTCTAGTATTGCTACTAGAGGCAAAAGAGTGAGTTGTGCTACCAAGCTAGAGAATCCCTCTACAAACATTTTGTAGTATCCGACAAGACCTAAGAAACTTTTGATTTCCGTAACACTCTTTGGCTTATTCCAATCTGCCACTGTTACAATCTTTGCAGAATCAACTGCAATACCTTCTACAGACACTACATGACCTAGGAATGCTACTTTTGCAATCCAAAACTCAAACTTACTCAGCTTGGCATACAACTGGTGCTCCCTTAATGTTTCAAGTGTGATCCGGATGTGTACTTTATGGTCTTTCCGTGTCTTAGAGTACACTAGGATATCATCCACAAACACTATCACATAGCAGTGTAGAGCTGAATTGAACACTCTATTCATCAAATCCATGAAGGATGCTGGTGCATTTGTCAACCCAAAGAGTATGACTAGAAACTCATAGTGCCCATACCGAATTCTCAAAGCAGTCTTTAGAAAATCTTACTTTCTGATCTTTAATTGATGATAGCCTGATCGAAGATCGATATTAGAGAAGAGCTTTGCTCCTTGCAACTAATTGATTAAATCATCTATCCTGGGCAATGGAAAATGAACTGTGATCTTGTTTGATTGCCTATAATCGATGCCCATCCTCATAGATCCATATTTCTTCTTCATAAAGAGAACCGGAGCTCCCCATGATGATACACTTGGTCGGATGAAACCATTTTTAAGCAACTCTTTAATCTGCTCTTTTAGTTCTTTCAACCCCACCAAAGTCATCCTAGAAGGTGCTCTTAAGATTGGTGTCGTACCTGGTGCTAAGTCTATGACAAACTCAATCTTCTCGGTCTAGTGGTAACTGGTGGTTGAAGTCTTGAGAGTGTCGAACCACGAAGACTGCACAATTTATATTACTTAAAGTATAATCATTGGACCGTAGGCCCTTGTCCACTCATTCCAACTCCTATTTCCTTTAGAATTAAATATAGGTGGACTCTTTCAAATTCTAGCACCATTGTTGAGTTGGAAGTTCTTTAGCGTTGTTCCTCCGTACTGGTCATTTCGCGCCTGGGAAGGAAGGACGGTAAAAGTTTCCCGCACTCACAGCTAGTCCTTTGCGATGCTCAATTTTTACTTTGGTGAAATAAAGAAGGATAGTCAGGTCTGATCAGAGACGAGTGGAAGAAAAAAGAATGACATCGTTGTCCTACTTTATTTTGGTGTATAATTAAAGTACGGGTGCAGTCTGTAACTGTCAGGGTGCACATGCACCACCCTTATATTATTGCCATAAAAAATAGGGGTTTTGTATATCAGCTGCTAGGTTCTTCCTAGTTTGAAAATAGACTGTTATGTGTAAACTTTTTGCAAATTAACTTATTGTTTTCCAACAGATAGACAAATATCCACAAACCTTACTTCCGTTACACTTTCGTTTGAAATTGTTACTAAAATGACTACTATGCCCTTAACAGATTTCATAAAGTCACTAAGTCCCTTTAACTGCTCTTAAACCATGGTTAATAAGTTTTATCCCCTATGATTAATTTTTTTTTATTTTATATTCTAAAAACCAAGGTTAGATGTTTTAACCTTAAGGATTATTGAATCTTAACAATAGTTAAAGAGAGTTAAAAGGAAAAACATTAATTTTTTAAAAAAAATTCAAAAAACGAAGATTAGATGCGTTAGTGAATTTTAATCATAGTTAAAAGGGTGCATATTAATTTTTTCTTTCTAAAAACCAGGGTTAGTTGCTTTAACCCTAAGGATTAGTGAATCTTAGCTACAATTAAAGGAAGTTAAAAGAGGACACCTTATTTATTATTATTTTCTACAAACCAAGGTTAGATACTTTAACCTTAAAGGTTAGTGAATCTTAACTACAATTAAAGGGAGTTAAAAGGAGACATGTTAATTTTTTAATATTTTTTCTAAAAACTATGGTTAGATGCTCTAACTCTAAGATTAGTGAATCTTAACCACAATTAAAGGGAGTTAAAAGGGACACATTAATTTTTTAATATTATTTCTAAAAACCATGATTAGATGCTTTAATCCTAAGGTTAGTGAATCTTAACCACATTTAAAGGAAGTTAAAAGGGGACACATTACCAATAAAAAAAAAGGGGGACACATTAATTTTTTTAAACCAAGGTTAGATGCTTTAACCCTAAGGGTTATTAAATCTTAGCCAAAGTTAAAGGGAGTTAAAAGGAAGACATTATTTTTCTTTAAAAAATCCTAATAGATGCTTTAACCCTAAAGAGTTAGTGAATCTTAACCACAGTTAAAAGGAGTTAAAAGAGATGTTCAATTTTTTTTCTAAAAATCAAGGTTAGATGTTTTAACCCTAAGGATTAGTGAATCATAACCATAGTTAAAAGGGAAAACATTACTTAAAAAAAAAAAAAATTCTAATAGATGCTTTAACCTTAAGGGTTATTGAATCTTAACCACAATTAAAGGGAGTTAAAAGACATGTTCAATTTTTTGTGTTATAAATCAAGGTTAGATGCTTTAACCCTAAGGATTAGTGAATCTTAATAACATTAAAGGAAGTTAGAAGGGGACATGCTACTTTTTAATTTTTTAAAAAAAAACTAAGGTTAGATGCTTTAACCCTAAGGGTTAGTGAATCTTAACTATAGTTAAGAGTTAAAAGAAGATAGATTAACCATAAGACTCAAAACTTATTAACCATGGTTTAAGAGCAGTTAAAGGGACTTTGTGATGGTATGAAATCTGTTAAGGGTATTATAGTCATTTTAGTGACAATTTCAAACGAAAGTATCACAGAAGTAAGGTTTGAAAGTATTTATTTAACTTTTGGAAAATCATGAGTTAATTTGCAAAAGATTTAAATATAACAGTATATTTGTAAATTAAGAAGAACCACTAGCAGTTAATATGCAAAAACCCAACAAAATACATAGTTCCCATTTCAATGCAAAGTTAATAGATGCCCTTTTAATTTGGACTTGAAATCCTCTACAATTACAAAAGGAGTCTGGTTACAAAACTAAACCTTTTTAAGTGCTCTTTTAACTCTAAGTTAACAATATTAACTTTTAGAGTTAATATTATAAAAAAAAAAAAACCTAAGGTTAAATAGTTATATTAGTGAATCTTAATCACTCAATTAAGGGATGTTAAAAGGGACACGTGTTGCCTGTGGGATGTAACTGGACTCCAATGAATCAATGAATCAGGTTATAACCGTTGACAATTCAAAGTCTTTAATTTATTGTCAAGATGTGATAATTTTTTAATTGTTGAAAAAGACCGCGACAATTTTTAATATAACCACAACAATGCCACCAATTATAGGAAACTTCGTTCGAATGCAAGCTCCGCATCAATATTAAACTCAATTATTTTTTAAAAGCGGCCATTCCAACTGAGAGTTTCAAAGTGGAAACCAAATCCTCTACGGAGATAACCGGGTTTGCCAAATCCCATTATCACCCCTGAGATTGCCACGTGTCTTTTTTGATACCTCTTAATTGTGGTTAAAATTCACCAACTCTTAAAGTTCATCCACTCATCCTTGGTTTTTAGAAAAAAGTATTAATTCTTTTTGATATTATAAAAAATATTTTTAGGGTTTTTTAATATTTAAATATTAAAAAAAAGAATTAATATTTTTTCTAAAAGGTGAACCTTAACCCTATGTTTGGTTGTCGAGAAAATAAGTAAAAACATAGAAAAGAAAAGAAAATTAGACAAAACACAAATAAATATTGTATTAAAAATCTAAAATTTTCTTTTCTTTTCTTTTCCATGTTTTCATCAATTTTCTCAGTAACCAAACATATCACAAGGGTGAGTAAATCTTCACCACAGTTAAGGAGTGTCAAAAGGACATAAGGGGTGATAAGCCGACCGTAGAGGATTTGGTCTCTTCAACAAGTGATGGTAGGAACAGCTGACACCTGGCCTGCTGACGTGGTTCATCGTCTTCAACACTGGAACAAAAAGGAATCGATACACCTTCGTACGGTCGCACTAAAACCACATTTCCCGAATCTTCTCTGCTGGCATTTCTCTTCTATAAATTAGTAAAGGCTTAGACTTTAGAGAGACAGAGAGGTTCGATTTGCAGAGAACAATGGTGAACGCAGAAGAAGTTAGCAACAAACAAATAATTCTCAGAGATTACGTCTCTGGTTTTCCGAAAGAAAGCGACATGGATTTGAAAAACAGCCCTATAAGGTTGAAGGTTCCTGAAGGATTGAAGACAGTTCTAGTCAAGAATCTCTATCTATCTTGTGATCCTTATATGCGAACTCGAATGAAGAAGCTCGATGTTCCTGGCTACGTTCCTTCCTTCACGCCTGGCTCGGTAATATTACAAATTTATTGCTGTACAACTCTTTGATCTCTTAGTGTTCTTGATGATTATAAGAACTGAATTATCTTTGCGTCTCTGAAGCCATCTTCGTCATAAATTCATAATGTAAGCAAAATAATAGATATGAGACCAAATCATCTACGGTGACATGTCCCTTTTAACAACCCTTAACTGTGGTTTAAATTCACCCACCCCTAGGTTCATCCACCCATCCTTGGTTTGTAGAAAAAAGTATTAATTCTTTTTTAATATTAACAGCATATTTTAAGGATTTTTAAAATATTTTTTAAAAAAATTAATATTAAAAAAGAAGAAAAAAGGATGGGTTGGTGAACCTAGGGTGGGTGAATCTTAACCATAGTTAAGGGGTATCCAAAGGAACACATGACGACCTCAAGGGTGAGCTAAATCCAAGTATCACCGTAGAGGATTTGGTTTCTAATAGATATAAGACTTGATTTGACACGTTCAATTAATCCTGTGGCTTACCTGCCGCCCCTGCCACCAAAGTGAGAGCGTTGCGGAGAGGGCTACCCAGGACTAGTGTTGCTAGAGTGAAAGCTACCTAGGGCTCTTAGCTACAAATGGTTTGTTATAGTTCTAACTTGATATAAGCCTTAATTTGACGCGTCTTAAGGCTTTAGTCGTATAATTAAGTCATATGCCCCTGCAAATTTAGAAATGGACCATTGATTTGAAGAAGAATATATTAAGTCATTCCCCTGACTAAGACATTATTGGTATGTTTCTTGCTTGCTTTTATAGTTTAGTAGAAAATTGTAAAATTCAATGGGCTGAGTCAACTCGGCACAATCAAGCCCTGGATTGGGTTGTGTTCTTAACTCAGTTTCTCTATGACCCAACAAAATGCTCAAAGTACTACAAAGACTATTTTAGCAGTAGAAGACTGAAATCAACTCGCAAAAATTAATGAATATTGTTAAAGAAAATTGTAATAATATTTGAATTTTTTTTTGGTAGGCAGATCATTTATCTATCTAACAATATTGGGTATTTAAAGGGAAAAAAATGATTATGTATTGTTCCGAGTCAACTTGGGATCAAGGTTATATTCAGCTCTGATTTATGAAATTTGGTTGTTTAATTGGTCCGGATGAGTGTATTAAGCTTGCATTAGTGACTTAATTTTATTGTTTAAAAAATAAATTGCAGGCCATTAGTGGGTATGGAGTAGCTAAAGTTTTGGATTCCAGAAATCCAGAATTCAAGGAAGGTGACTTCGTTTGGGGGATAACAGGTTGGGAAGAGTATAGTCTCATTACTGCACCTGAGACCCTTTTTAAAATCCAATACACTGATGTACCCCTTTCCTACTACACAGGAATTTTCGGTGAGTTGTTTCTTTTCTATATATATACATATATATATATATATTTATTTATTTATTTATTTTGATAGTTGATATCATTTACCTAAATGTAAGTAGAGTCAGCCGGTTAGAAGTTCTACCACTCACGCAAGAGTTGTTTCTTATATATGAACTTTTAGATCATTGTTTGTGCTGAATAAAATTTAACTGAAAATAACCTTTTTATATTGGGTTAATTACATTTACATACCTATCTCATCTTAAAATGACAAATGAGTATATTCTTTACAACAATTGCGAGACCCATCTTTTAACGTTTTGGACAAATAAGGATATGCCGTCAGATAAGTTAAGAAGGGTTATTATTTTCTTTTGAAATGCAAAAATGCACCCCCACGTGATTTTCTCTTGAAATTACAATATTACCCATTGAGCTGTATAAGTGGTGGTGTTTTTGTCATTTCAAACACAAATAATTACTTCTTAACTGAAAGTGACGGCGTATCCTTATTTATCCAAATTGTTAATAATTGTCCTCCTCGAGACAAATAAATTAAAGATGACAGTTGTAATATGTAAAATTTGGATCCACCTTAAAAATATTACTTTAGATCTTTTGCAATATATATATATTTTTTAAAAAATCATTCATAACATTCAACCAACATCAGACAATACAGAGACTAGGGGTGGAAAACTGCCAGAAACATCACAAAGACTATGAAGGCGAACCTCCTGAATTGAAGGGTGAACAAATCCGATCCCCATCTGAGACTGAGATAGAGAGAGGGTGGCCAGCCAGTGCGCAAGCTCATTCAAAGAACGAGGAATAAACGAAAAAGACACCCGCTCAAAACCATAAAGAGAAGCTTTCATATCCTCCATGAGAATCAACACTTCAAGCGGAAAAGAACCCCCAGAAGAGTTCAGAGCAAGGATAAGGCTTAGAGAATCCGATACAACAATAATATTTTTCCACTGGCTCTCAAATGCCAACAGGATTCCAAGGCAAATAGCCTTTGCTTCAGCCATAATTGGAGAGCTACAAGCAGATACTTTCACACGGAAGTCTACCACCTACCCGACACTATCCCGACCCACTGCAGCTGCACCTCCTGTAGAGCCTTGATGGACAAAAGCCCCATCACAGTTAATTTTTATAAAGCCCGCCAATGGAGACTCCCAATTGGATGGGGCTGAAATTGGTGGTTTAGGAGTAGCTAGGGGCCAACCTAACCGGGCTTCAATGGCAAATGCATAAGCACGTGATAACACAGTGGAAGGAGCACCAGAAAATAGCGAGAATAATTTTTCATTGCGAGCTTTCCACAAATGCCAAAGAATGGAGGCAAAAAGAAGCAACAACACGTCTGGCTCAGGTTGGAGACGAAGGTGATTAACAATGGCTATCCACCACTCGGCAAAGGAGCAGGATCCTTGAGGACGATGGTGCAAGGCCAGAGGGGAACTGAACCATACGGCTCGAGCAAAAGTACACTGTATTAGACAGTGTTCCACAGTTTCATCAGCACATCCACACCAAGGACATAAAACACCACGTGCTATATTACGATGAGCCAAATTGGCCCCCACTGCCAATGCATTGGAGCACCCCCTCCAAATAAAGAACTGAAGTTTTCGTGGGATCTTCATCTGCCAGATAGATTTCCAAAGAGACGGATTATCGAGGATGGCAGAGCCCCTAGAGGCGACAATAGGACTTGACCCATTATGCATGGCCACATGATAAGCCGATTTAACCGAGAACCGACCTTTAGAGTCAAAATGCCATACCCAACAATCAGCCACTCCTCGAGAACTAGGCTGGATGGCTAGGATAGCGGAACATTCCTCGTCAGAAAAAAGACAATGGAGCGCGTTTAAATTCCAACCCTTCGATATATGATCATTTAAATCTGCTACAAAAAGAAAAGGAGCATCGGGTGGACGACCAGAGAAAGGTTTAAATCCTGGGAGGGAGGGGATCCAGGGGGAATCCCAAATAAGAATGTGATAGCCAGTTCCCACTTGCCACCGAAGACCCTTAATCAACAATTTCCGCCCTTCTAAAATACTTCTCCAACCCCAAGAGGGTCGGTGACCCAAGGAAGCCTCAAGAAATTCACAATGAGGAAAATACAGAGCCTTAAGTAATTTGGCCCATTTCGAGTTAGGGGATGAGATGAGGCGCCAACACTGCTTAGCCAGCAATGCAATGTTAAAATGCGTTAGCAAACGAAAGCCAAGGCCCCCTTCAAGCTTTCTTTGGCAAACACGATTTCATTTTAACCAACAAATTTTACGCTCCCCCTCACGTTGGCTCCACCAAAATTGCCGAATAGCTTTATCCATTGTAGCCAAGACTCCCTCTGGAATTTTAAAACAAGACATTACATGGGAAGGGGTAGCAGTTGCTACAGACTGAATTAGAATAGAACGGCCAGCCGGAGACAGGAGCTTCGATTTCCACCCTTGGACCTTAGAAACCACACGATCTCGCATAGATTGAAAGTCTGTTGATTTGGCAGAGCCAAATTGCATAGGAATGCCTAGATAGCGGTCCAACCGGGGCAATATATTGCAATGAAAAATGCGCCCAATCATACGACGAAAACGATGAGGAGTATTTGGGGAGAAGAACAGACCGGATTTCCTCTTATTTATCAACTGCCCAGTTGCAACCCCATAGAAGCGAAGGATTTCATTGATAACAGCTGCCTGATCAAGAGATGCCTTGGAAAAAAAAATACTATCGTCTGCGAATAGAAGATGAGTAAATCTATCACTTCGCCGAAGAAGCTGAATTCCGTGCAATGTATGAGAGGCTTCCGCATGGTCAAGAAGGCAAGAGAGACAGTGGCTGACGAGTATGAACAAATAGGGGGAGAGCAGATCTCCTTGTCGCAGCCCACGCTCAGGATGAATCAAGCCCTGTGATTGACCATTGATTATAACAGAATACGAGACTGAAGCATAACAATTATGAAGAATGGAACACCATAAAGGAGGAAAGCCGATGTGCGGTAACAATAGGTCCAAAAATCTACATTCAACCCGATCATAAGCCCGACTCATATCAGCTTTGAAGCCTATAAGATAGTCTCTGCCACGAGTTCGACGCTTAAAGAAATGCCCAATCTCATGCACAATAAGAGCATTGTCAGAAATATGCCTCCCCGCAAGAAAGGCACTTTGAGCCGGGTGAATGAGACTATGGAAAATACCTTGGAGACGATTAACTAAAACCTTAGCAAGGATTTTATATAAAACATTACACAAGCTAATAGGTCTGTAATCAGATATAGATTCCGGACAGTGACTTTTAGGAATAAGAACAATATAGGAATAATTAAACCTGGCCGAAAATGGGTCCCTCTGGAGAAGCTGCTTTAGAACCAAAACTATATCAGAGCCAATAGTCGACCATTCTGATTGAAAGAATTGCGCTAGATAACCATCTGGGCCGGGAGCTTTAAGAGGACCAATTTGAGAAAGGGCGGTGAAGATTTCAGCCTCAGTGAAGGGGCTATCCAAAATAGAAAGCATATCAGGAGTTAGCAGAGTGGACACCTGTTGAAGAACCGCTTGGATACCTGAAGGATTGGATGAACGAAACACCGATGTGAAATGGTCAAGGATGTCTGCCTGGATATCAGATGGATTGTAGAGCCAGTCACCATTTACATTCCGGAGACAAGAAATAAGGTTTCGACGACGACGAATAACTGTAGTCGAATGAAAAAACCTTGTGTTTTGATCACCTGAGTGGAGCCACTGAATACGCGATCGTTGGTGCCAGAACATTTCTTCGTCATTAAGGGCTTGATTCAGCTCATTGGAAATGGTTAGAATTTGATTGCGAACAGCCACTGTGATTTTCTTGTTTTGGAGGTGATTTAGCTGGTCCTGCAAAGTTTTAATACGTTGTGGCAGCTGACCAAAATAACTTCGGTGCCATTGTTGTAGCCTAATCCGACAAGAGTTGAGTGCATTGAAGATATGATTGGGATGATGCCCCCTGAGAGATTGCAACCAAGTATCTTTGATGATGGATGAAAATTGGGGATGTTGCCTCCACATGGCTTCATAACGAAATGGATAATTCCCATGAGACCAAGATGGAAAAAGATCCAGAAGAACCGGCCTGTGATCTGAGTTACTATATGAGAGATGATGGACATGTGCTGATGGATACCGTTGATTCCATTCCTCAGTTGCAAGGACCCTGTCCAAGCGTTCCAAGATGGAATGGGGGTGAAGCTGCATGTTAGACCATGTGAAAGGAGGGCCTGAGAACCCTAAATCAACAAAATTGCGGGCATTTACGAGCAACTGAAAATCGCGCACCGCGGACCAAATAGGAGGCCGACCCCCTGCTTTCTCATAAGGATGGAGAATGGCATTAAAATCACCAAGACAGAGGTGAGGCCCAGATCTCCTAGAATGCCGAGAGCGGAGCAACTCCCAGAATGGGGGTCTCCGGTGCGCCTGGGGAGGACCATACACCATAGAAAGGTGCCAAAAACCCCGGGCTGCGTCCAAGCATATTTGAGCCTCAATTACATTTGGAGAAGCTGAAGAGATACGGCATTGGCACGGATCCTTCCAAAAAACTCCCAAGCCACCAAAATAGCCCACAGGAGGAATAAGAAAGCAATGAAAAAACCCAAGATTGCGTTGGAGATGCTGCATAAAATCCTCTGGACGACGGGTTTCCATCAAAAAAATCAAAATGGGACGATGCAGACGAATCAAACGTTTGAGAGCACTTACTGTTTGAGAGCACTATATATTTGAAGTATAGGATATGGGTTTGAAGCATTGGGACTTACTTGAACAATGAAGACCAAGGTTCGTCAAAATCAAATGGCAACGCTTAAAGAGAACCTTCCAAGCCCGTGCATAGAAATCGACATTGACTATTGTGTCGTCTCGAAGATTCAGATGTTGGTTGGCAAGAATTCTAGCGGAAACCCTAGAGATGAGACAAGACTTCTCTTCGGTGTCGCAACCTCCCTTTACATCCCTACCGGTCATCTTCTGCCGAAGGCATCGGCTTCCAGTCATGGCCGCGATGAGCCACCACCACCACAGTCCACTTACTCCATTCCAAAAAACCCTAACTGTAATAACCCTAATCCTAGCTCTGGTTTTGTTCCTCCAATGCAAAAAAAAGGAGAAAGAAACCAAGTTTTTTTTTCTTTCGGATCCATCCAAGAGTAATTCATTTCGTGGACTTTGATTTGCTTTAACTAAACAAATAGATTTTAAGAAGTTTACCCTTCTAATTACATATCGTATGGTAAAATATTAAATTTTTTATATAATAAAATAAAATGAAAGGTAATTATGTTCAAATAAAGTTTAGTATACTCCTTGTATTTTTATTATTAGAATTATATATATACTAACGTACTAGTGGGTATCCTAATGCTGGATGAGTAATAGAATAAAAGAGTGAAGTCATGGTTCCCAAGCCAACAGGTTGGATTACCTTTGGTATTTTATTGCACCTCCCTAGGTGGCATTAAAGTCAGTGTTGCATTTTATATATATATACTAGTAAACAACCCGTGCTATCCACGGGAACACAAAGAAAAATAGAAACATAAATAATGTAAAAATTGTATATGTTGGAGATATTTTTATAAAAATGAATTAATTATAGATTATAGTCAAATGAGCGAAAAAAAAAAAAGAACAAATATTAGTAAATAATGTTTTCATGCAAGCAAAGGTATTTATAAAGAAAAATTCAACCTTAAAAGCATGACCTTAAAGGCCAGTGTTTAATGCTAGTTTCTCATTTCTAGGCTTCAATAGCATTATAAGAATATATTCCATTTTTTTTTGTAAGTTCACTTCATTGATTTTGAGGAATATGTATATAGCTAGGCCTTGGTTGGGCCTGAACAATGGTCCTTTGAGATGAGGGGTTACTAATGCTCAAGTTCAGCCCTTGTTGGGCGAGGTTGTGTGCCATGGAATTGGCTTCGCGGTTGACATGTCTGAAAGACACAGTAGTTTGGGATTGCAACAAAAGGTAAATGTCCTCCAGAATAGGGTGAACCTCTGCATGACTCTCGTCGGCTGCCCCATTTAATATATCGATGATTTCCTTTGAATCCGATTCTACCATCGATTGATGGCACCCATGAAGCCGGATTGCTTCTGCTTCGGTTATTCGTGCATATCCTCCCAACAGCCCGAAACTGTTCTGACAAATTGTCGATCCCTGAGTTGCATCAAATGACTTTTCTTCAACCTTGGTTCCAAACGCCCCCACAAATGTGGTCCGCCAAAATCGTTTTAGTCATCTTTTAATAGATAAGATGGTTATGCTATGGTTAACCCATCAATACAATTTCAAACAAAGCTGGGTCCTTGGACCCAATATCCTTGTTGGTGCACCTGATTGATCAATGTGGTGTACCTGTCCACCAGGTTCCAAAACCATTTTTAGTCATCCTTTAATAGATAAAATGGTTATGTTATGGTTAAGCCATCAATACAATATCAAGCAAAGCTGGGTCCCTAGCTAGACCGAGTTCCTTGTTGGGGCACCTGACTGATCAATGTGGTAGACCCTACTATGGTCGAACATCCATGTAACATGTTTTTCGGCTCATTTTAGATCTGAAAATTATAATATAAATAATAAATACAATCGTCATATGTATTGACATAGTTAAGAGTGTTGGAGAAACGTAAAGGCAGTGGTTGCTTGGACTTACCTTATGGCACCTTAGGTCTGGTTGCTTGTGCGTATAGAGAGTGTGTGTTATATGATATAATTTCAACCAAAAATAAAAAGCAAGGGAAGTCTAATATCCAATGGCAAGGAGGAAAAATAAAATAGACCTAGTGTCGATCTCCATCTGAAGGGATCCCATCATATTAGAGCATTGCTAGCCCTACTCTGAGGTTGGTGAAAGCAATGACAATTGATAATTTTTGGCAGAGAGTAGGGCTAAAACACTTCATTATACTAAGCATTGCATTTGCCATCTTTTCATTACCAAAATCTCCACCTATCAATTACAAATCGCAGATTTTCCCCAGCAATCAATGGGGTCATCCCATTCAAATCTTTTTTTTTTTTCATTCCTCCTTTCCACCTTTGTAACCCGATGAAACATTGTATCTCACCCTCCATGCCTACCCCAATCATGTTCTCTAAATCTCGTTTTGGGCAAAATTTACACCAGGTTTGTAAGAAGGAAGGTAGATCTATGTCTGAAAATGATGAGATGGGGGAAAAAACCTAGCAGACAATGAAAAGAGAAGGAAAGAACCCCCGGCGTAGGCATGCCGATTGAAGGAAGAAACGACCGAAGGGGTTCTGCAATCCTCCAAAAATGCATGATTTTCGAGAGTGTGATAGAGAGATACTGGGTGATGATAACAAAGTTGCAGATGACGAAGGGTTTATATTGAGTCAGATCCGTAAAATAAAAAAGTTGCAGATGACGAAGGGTTTATATAGAGTCAGATCCGTAAATAGAGGGAAGATGCGACCTTGACGGAAGAGGAGTTTCACAAATGAGGCGTTTTAGTTAACCGTTTCAGCAAGAGAGAAGATGAGGAATGTGAAAAATGAAAGGAAATGAGTGAGAGAAAAAAGGTGCTTTGATTTGGTTGGGGTGAGAGAGGAGAGTGGTGGGTCCCACTATCTATAAGAGAGGAATAAATCGCAAGAGGAAATGAGAGTGGGGCTGGATTGAAAAATGACTTCACTTATATTTTCGTAACGTGTGTGAGTGAATATGAATGATGGAGGAAATGACGAAAATGGGGTTTCTATTTGATGTGGCATCACCGAGGAGTCCTATGTGGCATCAAAACAGATAAATACGTGGCATCCATACAACTATTCTAATTATGTTTTATAATAGTAGATAGATTTATATTTATCATATATAAAGAAAATTCTTCGTATTCAAAACGTTGATTGAATCTTTTGTAATTCTAAAACCACTTTTTATATAATGAGCACTTGAAAACACGATGAAATTTGTAAATTTTCAAAACTAGCATTTGCACAATGAGCTCTTGAAAACATAGATGAAATTTTACAAAATTCTTAAACTACCCTTATCATAATCATAATCATAATCATTATATAAGTTAAACACTTAATTAAATATTTTATTAATTCCCATATTACCCCTCACTCATTTATCTATTAGGCTTGAAATTCTGTACAGTTATAACTGGACTTCTTGGAGTCTGGTTACACTACTGAGGTCGTCATGCGTCCCTTTTAACACTCTTTAATTGTGGTTACGTTTCACCCGCTCCTGATGTTCACCCACTTATCATTGGATTTTAGAAGAAAAAAATTAAACCCTAGGAATTAGTGAATTTTAATTAGGGTTTAAAAAATTAACAATTAAAAAAAAAAAACCAAGGATAGGTGGTTGAAGTTTAGGGGTAGATGAATCTTAACCACAACTAAAGAGTGTCAAAAGAGACACATGACAACCTCAAGGGCATAACGGGATTCCAACTGTGGTTAAGATTCATCGACCCCTAGGGTTCACCCACTTATTCTTGGATTTTAGAAAAAATATTAATTTCTTTTAAACATTGATTAAAATTCACTAATTTCAAGGGTTAATTTTTATTTTTTTTCATATTTTCTTTCTAAAAACCAAGGATAAGTGGGTGAACCATAGGGTGAGTGAATCTTAATCACAACTAAGTAGTGTTAAAAGGGACACATGACGACCTCAGTGGCATAACTACACTCCTCGCTCTCTTGAGAAAATGCTTCGAAAGAAGAACATCTCAACAAAGTCCCGCCCGTCCCCTTTCTTTGCTATACCCAACATGTCTCTAGAGCTTTTTGGTTCTTAAAATGCCCAACATCATATATCAATTAGCAACGCGTCTGTCACAATTTTTATATCCAAATTGTCTCTCACGTTTTTATACCCAAAATATCCCTTAATTTTTTATTTTTTTTTATCTAAATGTCCTCACTAGGGTCCCTCTTCTCAATCCCTCTCCCCTTCCTCTTTGACGTGCATCGCACGTGCTACCCACTAGTGTGTGTATATATATGTATATATATATTCGAATGAAAGATTAAACTTAATTTCAATCCAACTCCATTGATGAATTCCTTCGATACTTGTCCTTGTTTTCTGACCATCGGATGTGGAGTCTGATTTTTAAGTTGAGAAATATGTGGTGTCACTAGTTAATTGTATTTAGTAGGAACAGGCCAGAAGTGCTTAATATTTCCTTGCACAAGTCTGTTTTTGCTACTTTCTTCTGCAAAGTCAGAAATCACGGTAGACTATGTGAAGGATTTTTGTATCATAGAATCTTATCTTTACACAGATATAGGATGCCGTTTCTTCTTAGTTATTTGTATCGAATTTGTTCTATTAGCATTTTGTATCCAGGAAATTACAATCTTCCATATACAATGCCGGCCCGATTTTCGAAAGCATCTTACCAACAGTCCAATTGATACGCTGGGACTTGATGTAGAAACCCTCATCCATAATTAATGGAACCAATCAAAAGATTCTAACGGTCCAACTCATTGCAAATTTTTGTACATTCAATTAGACTTCAAATTCTCTCAAGTTGTAACCGAACTCGATTCAAGGAGTCCAGTTAAGTCTCAAATGTCAACACTTGTCCTTTTTAATATCCCTTAATTCTGGTTAAGACTTAGGATTCAACCATCGAACCTTGGTTTTTAGTAAAAAAAAATGTTCAAAACATATTAATTCTGAAGGCTTAAGGAGTCTGGTTACAACTTGAGAGAATCATGAGTCTTCATTTAAGCTGGTCTTGTTCATAGTGGTTGTCCACAGGAAGGTGATCTAGATCTAACTGCTTTATGTTTGTTGCTTCAGGTATGCCTGGTATGACTGCTTATGCTGGTTTTTATGAGCTTTGTTCTCCTAAGAAGGGAGAATATGTCTTCGTGTCAGCAGCATCAGGTGCAGTCGGTCAGCTCGTTGGGCAATTTGCGAAGTTGATGGGTTGTCATGTTGTTGGAAGTGCTGGAACGAATGAAAAGGTAAGCTGCTACTTATCCCCATTTTCTTAAGTCACAATACCCAAACTCTGACTCAGTCGGATATTAATAATCCTTCAATCTTGCACATTTGTTTAGATGGCACATCAATTTTTTCTGCCCAACCAAAATAATGGCCTCGGATTCTCTCTGGCAGATGCCAGAAAAGTGCTCTCGAGCTACCACAATGTGTGCGACAAGTGGTTGGAGAAGTCATTTCATGGGCCCCATGATTTTGACTTCTCCAATCATTAAGTGACATGTGGCGATATAAAGTGGGAGAGATATCAAATGGGGAAAAGTCAAAATCATGGGGAGAAAATGAAATGACTTCTCCCCTTTTTCCAGCCAAGTGTCGCACACATTGTGGTAGCCCGAGAGCACCTTTCTGGCATCTGCCAGAAAGAATCCGAGGCCCAAAATAATGTGACAGATCAATGGTTGTGTAACCAATGAGTTGTTCTGAAACCCTTACATGTGGTCATGTATATAGTGTACGGTAAATAGTGACAACAAAGGAATTTTGGGTAATACCCGAATCAGAATATTCCTTCACCCCGATGAGATTTATAGAGTTGTATAAGAAAATACATAGTGAGAATATCTATAACAAATGAAAGAGTAAAAGAGAGGAGATCTCTTTGCAATAAGAAAGTAACAAAATAAAATATTTAGCTACTACAGTTATCACCTCCTCTCAAACAAATGCAGTGAATCAACCAGAAACAATTTGCGAAAAAGTAAAGAATGCCTAACAATTGTCATAGCCTTTATAAGAATGTCTGCAATCTAATCGTAACATGCTACATATGGAAGAGAAATAATCCCATATTGAAAATTTCTTGCGAATGAAATGACAATCAATCTTTATGTACTTTGTCCTCTCATCAAAGAGAATTAAAAACGATCTGGAAAACGTAATATTATTCACATTAAGCGGTGTAGGGCAGGTTAGGTGAATGCTAAAATCTAAAAGTAATCATTATAGCCACACAATCTCACTACACACGGTAAATATAGATCTATACTCGGCCTCCGTGCTGGACTTTAAAACTATGGGTTTTATCTTGCACTTCCAAGAGATAAGCATGGTGACCAGAAACATGCAATACCCTATAGTGGATCGAAAAGTAAGAACACACCCAGCCCAATTGGAATAAGCATAGCTAATTAAGTAGTTCAAGCATGGATATGTGGATAAGAACAATGACCGATCTAAAGTCTGTGCAAGTAATGAATAATTCTAAAAACAATAGTCATGTATAAGGTAGAAGGCTCATAAACAAATTGACTGACGACCTGTATGACATACACGATGTCAAGTTTATTGCCAAGTGAACAAGATTTCTTACCAAGCGACGAAAGAGAGTAGGATACTCTAAAAAATCAATGTTCTATCTACCACACTAAACATTCAATTTTGTTGGTGTCTAGACTGTCCGCTGATAGAAAATTTGTGCTCGGTAAATGAGGTCTTGGGTATACCAGTGCTAGCTAACAAGTATACCACATTCTGTAAGGGAGACTTTCAATCCTAAGAAGTATGTAAGTAAGATCAAGACCATCATGTGGAATAATGACTGAAGTACTTGCTAAAGTTTTGCAATTTCAGTTGTGTCATTGCATGTCAGGAGTAAGTCATCACCATAAACGAATAACACCACAATGCCTCAAGATGAGGACCTTATAAGTAATGAGGGATCATGATCACCCAGACTAAATCTAGCTCCAACAATGATCTCGTGGAATCGTTGAAACAAGGCACGAGGTGCCTATTGTAGGGGGATCTGGATAAAAAATAATGCGAAAAGCAGGATCCCCTAGATCTTAACACCATAGAAAACATCAAATTCTATCTAAAAGTTTTAGTCATATCACCTCGGTGAATGATGTTCACCGGTGAAGCTTAATCCACTCGAACCGTCAGAACTCTTTATAGAGATTTCTCGAAGAAATACTCGAAGCTTGATCCTTGTTCTTTGCTATCCCCACGAAGTTTTAGAATCTTTCTTTGGAATTATTGAAGCAAGAGGAAGAAGATGGAGTAATGGTGTAGACCTTCTATCACCCACAACCTTCAGGTTCAAAACCCTAAAGTAACAAAACCCAACTTGGACCACCCTTTAAAGCCCATGAAATTCTCTAGGGGAGACCCTAGGGGCTCACGGTTTTGAGAGAGAGGAGAGGAAGAGAGAAAAAATTATGGAGAATTTTTAATTGCCTCCCACACGTTTTGGTCTTGGGGAATTTATAGAATGGATCCAATCCATATCCTACTCCAACTTAATCTTATCCCTTAGGAATTTTTTATCAATAATAACTCTTATTATTAATTAAACAATATCCTAGTTTATCTATAACTACTTTAATTATAGTAAACCTATTAATTAAGGAGTCCTTATTAATTGAGGATTTTTCAAATAAAGGGATTAGTCAACAACCAGCATAAGGTAGGAATCCTAGTCAAACTAGGAAACCTTAACCACAAAGGAGAGGGCGTGAGCTTCAAGGGGACATGAGATTTGGGGAGTGCTAAACTCATTTTTGTAATCCAACTCCTTCTTATCTGAATCCTACTTGCAATCCAACCATTGGATTTAAATTCCATAATAACTAAAATTATTATACAATAATTATCCAAGTAACCATGTCTTAATCCAATTAGGACTTCCAAAGTGGGCGCCTCACCCTAGGGTTTAAACCCATGGGCTTTGGCCCATATTAAAGGTTCACATTAAATGGGTTTATGGATATAGGTCAAACTCATTTCCCCTTTAATTAGGTTAATTAAATAATTATTAAAATAATCCCTAGATTTAAATTAACAATTAATTTAAACCATAGATTAACTTTTAATCTATTTAATCAATGATTAAATTTTAATCATTTAAATAATTGATTAACATTTAATCAATTATTGAGCTTTTATTTCTTATGTGAGCATCTCCACAGATTGCTCTGAGACATTCTTACCATGACTTACCCAATGTTATCCCATTGACCCTAAACAGGAATTACATCGGAATTGCAAGTGATGTGAGATATCCATGTTGCAATTGAATCCCAGTGTATGAACATTAACCAATACGGATCCTTCCACATGAACTTTTAAATTCGATTTATCCTTCCAAATACATTATCCCTAATGGGCCTTCAAGATTAACATACTATCTAACTCATAGCCCATTGCACATCATCCGGGTTTCCAAAACTTCTGATTAAGCCATGAGAAACAATTTCTCATGAAAAACATTTTGAAAAAATTCTTTGATAAGTATAATATCTATTAATAAAAGTATATTTCAAAACTTATTTTGATTTCAAAATCACCTGCGCAGGATTTGAACTTAATCAATTGTCTTACCCGGAATTTGGATAATCTCTCAAATTAATGAGCATGGATTTCTTGTTTGAAATTCATAATGACTCGAACAACTTTTTGACTATCCAATTGTCACTGTATCGTATTCCCTAATATAGAAAATACTTTGATGGAATCAAAACAGTCAGATCACTACTCAGTCATAAATGAACTCATCATATCTAAGGATCATCGAAACTGTTCAATGTGAATGAGAGACCAACTATCTGATAGTATGTTTATGTAAGAGGTTTCTCATTGCATGCAATCAGCCAGTGTACATTTAAGCACCCATATGCTGATGTATAGTCTCCACTACAATAGTTTGAGATAAAACTACATCTCAACCATTAAGAACATCTTAGCATTCTGGCAGCTTGCACGTCAATCCATACAATGTTTGCGAAGCTTGCACGTCAAATCTCTTTGACTCAAGACAAATCCTAGAGGTTGAGCCATATAAGCATTTTTTTCACATCCATCTGGAAAATAGAACAATATCTAATAGCAGCAACTCCAATTAGTGTCCTTGTAGTTTTTCATTTTGCAAGTGGAGCAAATGTCTTCTCATAGTCAACACCATAAACCTGCTTATTGCCTTGAGTCGTGAGGTGAGCTTTGTAATTATCAAGGGATTTGTCTGACTTAATTAAGCTTTATAGAAAACACCGACTTACTAACAATCACTTGCTGACCATGTGGGCATGAAAGAACATCTCATGTGTGATTATCAGCCAATGCTTGTAACTTGTCTTTTATAGAGACCCTCCTACATTGGTGTGTAGATCCTTGAGAATAGGAGGTGGGAACAAAGACTTACTCGAGACCAGAAAACATAGAGGAAATGAGTCTATTTAGAGAGTGAGATGTATGGGAAAATGTACATACCTCTATAAGGGATGGATCAACTTAAGGTGTAGCAGTAGGAGGAAGGGAAGGAGAAGACATCTCTCTCTCTCTCTCTCTCTTTCTTTCTCTCTCGACGTTGATAAAACTGCAAAGGAGATGGAGACACATTTGAAACAAGATGTATATTAAGAAACCAATTAGGTGTAACAGAATGAACAATCAACATTGGTGATGGCTGAGGATGAAATGAGATATTTAAAAAAAATATTTCTTGAAGCAATAGCATGAGGGTCATAGCAACTATCGCCCTTTCGGGTGTCTCCGACCCAAGATACATGTAGCGAACAAACTTAGGCTATAATTTGTTATGTTCATGTGTTGGGGGATGAACATAACAAACACATTCAAATATGCAAAATAATGAGTAAGGGAAAAAAAAAAAAAAAAAACATATAATACCAAGAAGTTTGGTAAGCATGGTTTATGAGTTAGACATAGTGCAACATCCCTTCAGCCCAAAATGTGCATGGAACAAAGGTCTCAACCATTAGGGTTTTGGCTGTCTCGACAATGTGTTGATTCTTTTGTTCAGCAACACCATTATGCTGAAGAGTGTTTGGATAGGTCTTCTAATAAATAATCTCACGACCATGTAAATATGCCTCAAACTCTAAGGAGATGTACTTCCCCTGAATCTGAGTTGAAAACCTTAATCTTCTTCTCGATTTGTGTGGTCACTATAGTGTAAAATTGTTAGAAAATTGTGAATACCTTCTACTTGAAGCGGAAGAAATATATTCATGCACATGTAGAGAAATGTCAATAAATAAAATATAATACTACATGCTAGAATTGGATAAAATCGAGGATGGTTCCCAAACATCAGTACGTGCAATCTCAAATGTATGGTAGTAGATCAAGAAGTACTAAGAGAAAAAGAAATATGTTTATTCTTAGATAAATAACAAGAATGATGAGTTATTTCATCTTACACTAAGTGATACCATTTGGCCATACTATTATAAGAAGAAATGCTTTGCCTCAATTAACATGTCAAGGAGATAGAAATTAGATTCTTTATTCTTTCTTCACTAAAGTAAAATGACAAACCAAGCCAAGATAAGCCATTATATCTTTTGAGTTGAGTAAATTTTGATTTTTTTTCATTGTTAGTAAGTTAAAACTTTATTTTTTGGTTTGTCCTTACTTCTCTAGTCTAATTATGATTTTTTCATTTAGAAAATCTATACAAAAGAGAGTAGATATTAAGAAAATGTATACAAATAGAAAGAGTATAAGAGAAAATGAGATCTCTCTCTAATAAGGAAGGTACGCAAATGAAAATATTATGCAACTACAATTATTAGATATTTTGTTACTACAATTTTTTTTTTTTTTTTTTTTTAATAAAAGCCCTTCAGAGGGAAGGGGGGGTTTGGAAAGGACCCCTACCGGATTTATTAATAAAGAAAAGCGTGGGGGGGACAAAAAACCTTACCCCTACAAGGGAACTTAAATCACATTACTTCTAATATTACCCAAACCAGCTTTGTCCAGAAAAATAAGAGATCTAAGTCTACTAGGATAATCTTGAGTCATATAAAAGAATCCGGATGTTTGCATGTTGCACCCATAATTAGCTAGAAAATCAGCGGTCTCATTAGCTTCTCTAAAGATGTGGCTCAGAGAGCAAGAATAAACCAGGAGACAATTGATTTCTTATTCCAGCACCAAGAAGACAACGGGTGATTCATATTTCCATTCCAAGCGTCAACAAGATTCTTAGAATCAGATTACACAAACACTTGAGAAACACCAATGCTTTGGCAAAGAGTAAGACCATCCAGGAGAGCACGACGTTCAACAATGTTATTAGTGTAAGTGTCATAATGTGAATAAAAGGCTGTAATAAGATTCCCAGAGTGGTCTCTAATAATTCCGCCACCTCCAACATTACCAGGGTTACCTCTAGATGCCCCATCCACATTGAGCTTAAGTCTACCTTGAGGAGGGCGATACCATTTGACATGACTAATAGGGTGGCTTCTTTGAATATGATGAACCATAATATTAACAGGAGAAAGTTCAAGATTTCCTTTGCTAGAATAAGAGTCATTCTCAAAAGGCCATTTTCTGATATTATCGGTTATAATATGCAAAGGCTTGTGCTGATTCTTGAATCTTCGATTACATTTTCAATCCAGATCTCCCAAGTGACAATGATTGGGAGAATAATGTACAGATAATTATGGATTCTGTTCACCTATCTGAACCATCTCATCAAATAACATCGGATGCCATCTCTAAGAAGATGAGGAATCAAACATAACCCTCCAAAATGGATCCAAAGATGGCTAGCAAACTCACTTTGTAAAAGAAGATGGTTTAGAGTTTCAACATTACCACTACTACAGCAAGAGCAGCGGCTGACCATAGGGATTCCAATGGATTGGATATTATAATTGGTGGGAATTGCCTCATACATAACTTTCCAACAAAAGATTTGAATCTTTCTAGGAATCTCTGAAATCCATATGAATTTACTCCAATCCTTATTCGCGGCAGTAATTCAGATAGAATTCCAAGCAGATTTGATAGAGAAGGTCCCTTTAGGAGATAATTCCAAATAATAGAATTAGTTAACTCACTAGTAAAGAATCTGGCATCAATGATTGAATTCTTGAGAAGGTCTGGAATGCAGGAATTCACAAGGGTAAAGTCCCACCTACAATTACAATCCAGTATTTCTGAAATATTAGGGAAGCAAGAAGGCAGGTTAGAAGCAAATGTAATTAGGGGTTCATCGTCAAACCAACAGTCAAACCAGAAATTATTTGATAGAACAGCTAACGTCTTTACCTATCTAACTAAAGCTCTGATTTTCTCAATGAAACTGTAATAGTTAGAGGCATGATATAGGGAGATGCCTCTAAACGCATAATTTCATTGCAAGAGCATAGATTGCTTGTCCTAAAAACAAGACTAACACAACAAGTTCTGAAAGGATGGAGATCCTTCTGACCATTTTCTCTGGTGGGTAAGCTGGAATCGAACACGTGAACTCACTTACTTTGTTTCTCTGTCTTCACTTTTTTTCTTTTGTAATTTGCTGCATATTAAGGTGGATCTACTGAAGAACAAGTTTGGGTTTGATGAGGCTTTCAACTATAAAGAAGAGAGCAACTTGGACGCGGCTTTGAAAAGGTTAGTAATTTGCATAAGACAAGTTTAAAATCTAACTTACAAGATTAAGTAATATCCCTCGGAATGTTGCCATAGGTAAGGGTATAGATACTTCTTTATATTCATATATTGATAGCATTGGGCCCAACGCTGTCCCTACCTTTTACCCTTAGTTCATAAATGGTTTTTTTTGTGAGGAAGAATTACTTCTAATAATATATGTGATGTCATTTTAGTTGTGTCGACACACCATGGGCCTGTCTCAGTGGTTGTGTCTCCCTTTGGGTAGGTGTGACTCGAGTTCGAATCTTGGTGTGGCCGTTGAGCAGTGCCCACCATAAGTGCTACTCCCCTAACCCCTAACCTAGATAGATAAATGATTAGAGCCTACCGAAAAAATATGTCCTGATCACCCACATTTTCAGACTCGTTAGCCCTACAGCCATTATTCTGAAATTTCAAATTTACAACCCTATCTAGAATTTTTTTGTGTGTGTGTAAGGCACCTTTTAACTACTTTTAGTAGTTAGAGTTAAGTGGGTTAGTGGACTCTGCTTGTCACATAACAAAAGAAAAGCTTCTCTCCCTAATGTACTTGATCAGAGGACCACCTTCATGAGAGGGGCAGGCCTAGCCATTGGAGCTAGAGTTAGCAAGTAACCTTATTTAGATTCTAATACTGTCAATAACTAAACTTATATGCCATATTTTCCTGAGAAAGAAAGATGATTCGCGTCTTCATTTTATATCTATGTTAATATGCTTGGTATTAATATTTGATAGCGTTATTTTGGTCAGGTACTTTCCGGAAGGGATTGACATATACTTCGAGAATGTAGGGGGTAAGATGCTCGATGCGGTCCTCCTCAACATGAGACTGCATGGTCGCATTGCTGTATGTGGAATGATCTCTCAGTACAACCTTGACCAGCATGAGGGCGTACACAATTTGTTTCGCCTTACTATGATGCGGATTCGGATGGAAGGATTCCTGGTTGGTGATTATTATCACCTCTATCCTAAGTTCCTAGACTTGATTCGGCAGTACATCAAAGAAGGGAAGATAGTATATGTTGAAGATACAGCTGAAGGCCTCGAGAGTGGTCCCACAGCACTGATAGGACTTTTTAGAGGCCGCAATGTTGGGAAGCAGGTAGTTGTAGTCGCTCATGATGAATAACTACTTGGATGTGTTGGGTTCTTAGTCTCTTGGGAACGTTTTATTGGATTGTCTCTTAATTCGCTTATTAATGGTTATGATCTTGATGAGTTTATTTTTAGTGTTGCTGGTATCGTTTTGGACGTCCAAATGGGACTCATACGGTTAAACACAACTGTGAGATAGAGATTGAGAGTTGACATTAACACCCTAGTTGGTCTTTGCTGGCCGTGAACAATGGCATTTCGGTTGAAGAAGCCGGCTGCCGGCGGTCCGGACATGATCACCTGTCGCCAGATCGGGGCTCTGCCCTTCGTACTGGGATCTGGTTATGTAAATGAAAAAAAAGGACTTTGCTACTAAGACTGCAAAAGCGAGACTGCGCTTGTGGTGCACGGATCTCAAAATTTTAATAAATCTATTTTTTAAATTTTGAGAACCGTGCATCACATGCACGGTCTCATTGTGGTCTCGTCTTCGGTGGTCTCCATCCTAACGGGGTCTCAAAGCTTTATCCTAAAAACAAAAATAGGACTTTGCTACTGAGACCTCATTAGGGCCGAGACGTCTCGGAGGTCTCGGCATACTAGAAAATCCCATGATGCGCTCTCAGTTATATGGTGTGGGCATAGTGTTACAATGCACCCCTAATGTACCATCTTATGATACTGATTTGGGATCATAGTCAAATGTGATTGAGTTCACCCACAGGTCAACACGTGTCCCTTTAATCTCCATTAATTGTTGTTAAGATTCACTAACCCTTAGGGTTAAATAACCTAACCTTGGTTTTAGGAAAGAAAATTAACCCTAGGGGTTAAAACGCCTTAACCTGAGCTAAAAGTGTAGTTAAATAAGCTCTCTGAGTGCGATTGAACTCTCCCGAATGCAATCACAATTGGACCGGATCCGGACTCTATGATACTAGGCCACATAGGCTCGATCGGGCTATTCAAAATATGACCTGGCCCAATCCAACTTGTGTTGGGCTTTCATACTTTGGGTTGGGCTCATGTTTCAACTTATATTAGTTTGAATGTACTAATGGTATAGTATTCTCTTTTGCTGATTTACTTAGGTACTAATATTTTGTTTTTTCTTAGTTGTACATGGGATTATTTTTTTACAAATTTTTCCTACTTTTGACAAATATTTATTGTTTTTTTAACACGGCAACCCAACCAATTCGTCCCAACACAACCTTACCTAAGGGGTGTATGTGAGTCGGGCTGAGCCGAGGCCCGAGCTCAGCTCGGCTTGAAAGGGTTTTACTCTAGTTTCAAGCTCGGCTTGAAATGGTGCTTGAAATATCAGCTCAAAGCTCGGCTCGAATTCAAAAGGCATGGGTTGACCTCAGCTCGAGCTTGAAATATTGATTCAAACTCGAGCCAGGCTTGGCTTGATTTATTTTAAAAAATATTTTTAAATAATAATAATAATATTCTATATTATATATATATAGAGCCGAATGAGCCTTAATCGAGCCGATCCAAATCAAACATGCCTTGACCCGAGCTCAGCTTGAATACAATTCAAGCTTGAAAACGTATCGAGCTTGAGCTCAACTTGATCGAGCCGAAGCGACCCAAGTAATCGAGCAAGCCCGGCTTGTGTACAATCCTAGACCCAACTCGGATTGTGACAGGGTAGTTGAGGTTTTAATACGTTGGGTTGGAACTTGGATTGGATTGAGATTGGGCTAGAGATCAGGTTAGCTTGGGCTTGGGCTTGGGCTTGTGTTGGGGTTTTATACAACGGGTTGGACTAGAGTTGGCTCCAACCCGCCCCCTTGTTTTTTGTTAAACAGGAATCTACTAGGAAGAACATATTAAAGAGACCAACCCACCCCCCTACAAGACATGGAGGGGGCCAGAGTTATGATGTATGTCATAACCATCTGAACATGACCCCAGGAAGCTTCTACAAGGTTGCCACGTGTAGAACGATGAATCTGTGTTGCATGGATGTTCTTGAAAAAAACAAACTTCAAATTCAAATAGAAAAGTCAGTGAAGCCTTGGTAGCGATTGTGTCATACTTTAAAACAACTACAAGTGGTAAGTATTGAGGTCAGGGATTAGGTCAGCCCTTTTTAGTCAAGATTTTGGTATTTTGTGGACGGCTAACTAGGCAGTATGAGTCCTTTTTTAACACCCATTAACTGTGGTTAAAATTAACTCATCCTTAAGATTCATATATTTAATATTGATTTTTAGATTGAAAATATGTATTAACCTTAAGTTGATTAACCTTTACCACAGTTGGGAGGGAATGAGAAGGCATTAGGGTTGCTAATAGCGCCAATGCGGGATGGATAATCACTGCTCAAAATAAAATGGCGGTATCACTTTTGAAGATTTTAAAATACGAGTGGTTTGCAAGACATAAGTCTTGCCATGAGTTATTAGTTATGTCTTTATTAGTTCTACTATTGGTATTAATCACTGGTTTGCAAGACATAAGTTTTGCATTAGATTCCATAATTTTCCTCACAATTCATAAGAAGGGTGCACCATACCATTAGAGAAAAAGCGGTATTAGTTGTCTTTTTATTTTTCTTCTCTCCTTTTTCTTCTCATGAGTTCAGGATTGTTACTTGTACAACGAGTCTTTGTACAATTCAACCCGAAAATGCACTTCTTTGTTAAAATTATTCCACAATGTTTCAGTCAGGAGTACGTGGCACCCACTCGCTTTCCAAATTGGAATCCTTGTAGATACCACACCGTTAGATCTGAACTCATGTATAGCGGGACACATAAATAATAATGAGTGCTAGCCACAGTCACATTTACTCCAAAAAGACGCAAGAATAGCTAAAACACTTGGAGATGTTTGATACTTATAGGCTCCGTTGTTTTGGTGGAACTTTAAAAGTACCGAGATGAGAGGGTACGAGTTCAATTTCCACATGTATGAAAATTGAAAAAATCCAAAATTCTTGGTGGAACTTGAAATATCCAAATTTGTAGAACTTTTGCACTCTATGAAATAATATAGTTCTAAACATTATGTAAACTTAGCCTCGTGAACAACTTTTGCACTCTATAAGATAAATATAGTTCTAAACATTAAATAAGGAAACTTAGATGTGAAACAATGAAAGTTCTGGACATAGTTCAACGAAAAGAAAGGACCCTTAAAAATAAAAAATAAGAAGTGTTTGACATTTATAGCCACCAAGTTGCGTAAGATTTGCGACCGAGGTTAGCAAAATCCAATGATATTGGGATGGGATTTGGTCTTGCTCTAGCAAGACCAAAACCATCTTGCTCTTGGTGGGCATTGGACATGTGGCGATAAAAAGGAGAGAAGATATCCAAGGGAGAGAAGTCGAAAAACAGGGGAGAAAATGAAATGATACGTAAGCAAAGATAGTTTTGGTCTTTGATAGAGCAAGACCAAATCCGATTATAGCAAACGTTTCAAAACTGAAGGTTTGTTGCAGCATACGCAGGGTGTGACGTCGTTCATCGTTACTTTACTACAAAAAGCTATAAATAGGCCCACGTACCCTCGCACCTAACAACATTTTCGAAATCTTCTCGCGAAAATCCCTCCTAGGTTTTAAAGGTATCAGGGCAGCTTCGATTAGATTTGCAGAGAACAATGGTGAAGGGAGAAGAAGTTAGCAACAAACAGATCATTCTCAGAGACTACGTCTCTGGTTTTCCCAAAGTATCCGATATGGCTTTCAAAACCAGCACTATACAGTTGCAGGTTCCTCAAGGATCCAAAGCTGTTCTCGTCAAAAATCTCTACTTATCTTGCGATCCTTACATGCGAACTCGAATGAAGAAGCACGAGTTTCCTAACTATGTTCCTCCCTTCACGCCTGGCTCTGTAAGATTACTCCATGATTTTTATTTTTTAGTTTGGATTCATGTCCATGTTCATTCTAGAAATTAATTAGGATTATCATTTCTGTAGAATTCTCTGATTTCTGAGTCTTCTTGTAGGCTAGAAGAACTTAATTGTCAGCAACAATATAAGCAAAATTACAGTAAAAATAAATTAAATTTTTTGAACATTGGTTCTTGGTAAGAACACCTAAACACACTAACTAACTACAAGTACCCGCTAAGGTGCCATAAGGATAAACCTACTCAACCACTTCAAAAAAGCTCAACTTATAGAGGGTTGTTGGTCTCTCATATCTCCCGACGAAGTCAAGTACCCATCCGATGTAAGACTAACCTCTTATATCTCCTGACCAAGTCAAGTACCCACCCCATATTGGACTAACCTAAATAGAATAATATATTTGTACGACTCTGATCATGACTCGTGATCAAGACAAATGAGTAAGTTTGTTGCTTTTCTAGATTTATGGTTATTATTTGCGTGAATTTTTATATGAGCAAT